>JAPMLY010000397.1:0-225479 GCA_026401115.1 Tetraselmis chui | reverse complement strand
TTTTGGTGAAAAACCGGCGCATACGGTACATGTTGTAAACAATTTCAATTTCAATTTCAATTAGCCCCCATGCCCCTAAATGGATTGTAGCCATGCAACAAGAAGTCAACTCGCTCCTCGACAATGGCACATGGACGCTCGTGGACCTCCTTGAAGGACGCCGAGTAGTGAACATCATGTGGGTGTACAAAGTGAAGACCGATCACCTCGGTCAAGTCGAACGCTTCAAAGCGCGCTTTGTCGCAAAAGGATCCTGTCAACGGCATGGCGTTGACTACACATAAGCGTTCTCCCCCGTCATCCGCATGGACCGCGTGCGTGTCATGCTCGCCATTAGCGCTGCAATGGACCATGATATCTGCCTTATGGATATCGACACCGCCTTCTTGTATGCTCCCCTCAAACCGGACGTCTTTATCACACAACCCGGGGTTTCTCCGATGGGACGACGCGGGTCTGCCACCTCAAGAGCTGTCTTTATGGCATGAAACAGTCCCCCACAAAGGTTAACGAACTTCTGCGCGATTGGCTGATTTCCAACGGGTGGACTTAGCTCCAGTCCGAACCCTGCATCTACATTTATCATCACGACGGCATCTTCGCCATGCTCGGGATATATGTCGATGACCTGCCACTGGCTTGCAACAACACTCAGTGGGTAGTGGAGTTCAAGCGCACCCTAGGCCAACGATTCAAAATCAAAGACTTGGGTGAACTCAACAAACTTCTTGGTATGCACATCACCCGTGACCGCGTCGCGAGGACCATCTCAATCGACCAGACACATTACCCCATTGACGTACTCGAGAAACACAATATGAACGACTGCGCCCCGTCCCTTCTGCCCATGGACCATGGCTTTCGGTATGGCATCGCATCGTCCACGTTGACCCCTCTCACAGGCCCCGCGCGAGACGTGTATCCTAGCCTCCTCGGTAGCCTCCAGTACGCTGCCATCCGCTCGCGGCCAGACATTTCGACCGCCCTCAACATCCTTGGATCTCCTCAAGCCAACCCCTTTGTTCAACACTTTCAAGCCATGAAAAAGGTACTCCGCTACCTCAAAGGCACCAGCATCAGCGTGTGCCTCACGTTGGGAGGGGGAGATGATCATTCGATACAACTCTCGGGCTATGGAGATGCAGATTGGGGCAACGATGCAACACAACGGAAGTCAAGATCTGGATATGTGATTATAGTCGGCAAAGGGGCTATCAGCTACCACAGCCGCCAACTGTCATGTGTTGCACTCTCTACGTGCGAAGCTGAATACTATTCCGCGGCTGACGCAACACGGTAAGTCATCCACCTCCGCCATCTCATCGGTGAAATCCTCAACGCCCAAATCACAGAGACCACAACCACATGGGAAGACAATCAAAGCACCATCGCATATTCTCAGAATGCAATGGTGAGAGATAAGACCAAACACATTGACCTCAAGTTCCACTTCGTTAAGGATCATGTGGAGAAGGGCACAGTCCGACTCAGGTACTTACCTATTATATATCAGATGGTGGGGCGGCCGCCGGCGGCGCAGCGGCGGCGGCCCCGGAGGGGGGTGCGCTCGCATGCCCGTCGGCATCCCCTCACCTCCCCGTGGTGGGCGCTGGAAACCCCGTAGCCGTGCCAGGCATGGCACGGTAGGGGGCTAAGAGGGCCGACAGCTCGATCCGTGGGATCAGCAGCTGTCGGGAAAGCCCTGTACAGAGGGCTTTTGAAACAATAATTTCTGTGCACTACCGGCGCCAAGATCTCCCGCTCAGCCCGTCCGATATGTTTTTTCGCGCACAGATACTCCTAGATACAGCCTTACTTTTAGGAGTGGGACCTGTACTACGGCAGCGTTTGATGGCGAGGAGGGTACGGCCGGATCAGCGGCGGGAGGCGGGTGTTGGAGCTGGTGGTGGCCAGCCGGGAAGCAGCGCCAGGAAAGGGCGCTCGCTAGCTATCGACCAGCCCTGTGCCGGTCGAACCTTACCGAGGGGTGAGGCAAGACATGGCACAGGACGGTGGCTAGTCGCAGACGGAGGAGCGGCTACAGGAGGCGGCGGCGATCCTCAGGATCAGCCGCCGCCGAAAAGCCCTGTACGGAGGGCTTTTTTCGGATACTAAAAATAATGTCCGTACCCGGCGTCGAGCAAGTTGGGGAGCAGCACCAGGGTAGGGCGCTCACTCGCGCGTCGCTACGTCGTCCAGCGTCATCTCCCGGGGGGAGGAGTCAGCTGGGACGGCAAGGAGGACAGTCGCGACGGGAGGAGCGACACGATCTGGCGGCGACGACCCTTTGGGTCGGCGCCGCCGGAAAACCCGGCACGGAGGGTTTTGTTTAATTCCGGGCGCCCGCGGCCCGCCGGATCCGGCTACGGTGACCTGCCCCCCCCCCCTCTTCGACACCCACTACCCCGACAGACCTTCATACTCCTAGGAGTCCTTGAGCGTGGGCCCGGGTGAGCGCGGAGGCCCCCGCTCAAGAAAAGGCTGCTCGGTGGACGCGCGATCGGAGGGGGGAGGGTACGGCCACAGGCCGGAAAACCGACAGGTACCCGGGTACCAGACAGAGAAAAAACCGGGGAAATGAGCGGGGAAAATTCAGGCGCGGAGGCAGGAGCGCCCTTTTTTTCTATGTCTGTGCGTCTCGGTCCCCCCCACATGCCCTCGAGGTGATGGGGGACCTCGACACGGAGGACCGCCGCGTCGGTGGACGCGGCAAGACCTTGGGGCGGGGTTTACGGGATGGAGCGGCGGGATCGACGAGCGACCGCGCGAGGAGGGGTTTTTTGCCAGCCTTTCCCCTCCTTCCTTCGCCAAGACCGAAGTCACGCGGGAGCTAGATTAGGCTAGCCCGTCGTCCCTCCCGAACGCCGACCGGCCTAGGCCGGTCGACACCCCGGTTCGGCGGGAGCGGGCCGTGCATCGTGAAGGTCGAGCAGCAGTTTAGTTTTGCATTTCTAGACAAGTGGATTTATTTTTAGATCTGTTTTTCTTGATTACAAAATTATTACGCTGTTACTGCTTAGGTGGGGGGACTGTGGCAATTACTGCGGTTGCTTACAGTTATATAACTCCCGAGGAACGTCGAGACACACATTGCAGATAGGTGTGCCGATAAGAAATGTACCTGGTCGGAGAGACCCGGGCCCAACTTGCTAAATAAGTCCTGTATGGCGAAAGTACAGTGGCCCGTGAGACAGCAGCCGGTCCAGTTTGCCGGGACATGTTGTAAACAATTTCAATTTCAATTTCAATTTCAGATGGTGGCGGGCACTCTCACCAAGCCAATCCCTAGACAAGCACTGTCCAGGCACATCTCTGCGATGATGGGGACGATTGGCCCCATGAACCGTCACATCCCTTAGTTACCTTTAGGGGGACTGTTGTAAGCAACTCAACAACACTTACTAGTTATTCAGATATACTGGTAATGTGACAATATATAGTACACCGTACTTAGTACACATCATTAGTCTTAGTTACCACCTGCGTGGTTAAAGCGAGCGTCTTGCTCTCGCTCCTCTCACTTCTTTCTACCGACTCAAGCCGGTTCACATGCTTGGTGTCTATGTAACTATCATGTACCTGCTTTCCTTCTCGAACCTCCTATCCTTGGTTCTACAAAAGCCAATCGTCCTCGCATGTTTAAAGCGTGCAGTGTTTATTCAAACCTGCGTCATGTGCGTTTTTACTCGCTTTCCAAAAACATCACCCGTGCATGCGGCGTGAACTTCCGTGCTCTATTCACACACCCACAACCCAAACCTCGCGCATTGAACACGGCACCCACGCCTCTAAACCCCTTCCAACAAGTCCCCAAAATTGTAATTATGTGGAACACGTAGTAATATGCACATTGGTATGAGCGCTTGAGCAATGCCCAAGCGTGGCGCCCAGAACGACCTGTGTGTGTAGTTCATGCTAGAATTTATGGGCTTAATTCGACAAACTCCACCGACAACACTCGCTTTAAGCTGAGGTCTAACCACACCAGATGACGGCTAACTGCTTGCTTCCCAGCTCTCCTACAATTGGGTGGTACTCGGGTGTCGTCGTGCTTGACGTGGTGATAGGGGAGCGTGTTCTTGACTAGCTGTTTAACATAATGCATGTCCAGACTTTTATGGAGGAGTGTATTTTACCGCTATCACTTCCTTGGTATGAGTGCAACTGTAACTCCATATCAGATTAGAGCCTAAGGAGTTACTTTCTTCTGAATCCATATGAGATATTAAACACTTCGGCAGTGCAATTCCGCAACGTGCGTGTCAGCTGCTCCGCTGGACAGTTGCGGGTCGTTCCCTTTAGCTCCATCAACAAATAAGGAATACGGGATGGGTCACACGCGAGATAGACTGCAGATGCTCGTTTGGGTTGTCCCCCGTTTGCTGGTGTGCGTGGTGAGGACGCTGAGGTTCATTTGGCGGCCGTTTGCTCTCAAACACTCCAGCGGGTTGGAAGTCAGCAGTTTTAACTCTTCCAAGGCGGCAAAGAACAAAGCAGCCAGTAGGCACCTCCGAGGCGGTAAACTATCGGCCATGATTGATGGCTCTGTGCAGAACGGCGTAGCCTCGATTGGCATATGGTACTGCGAGGTACGCATCCGCGCTGGATGACAGGCCAGGGGTGACACGTTTAATACCAGACGGCGACGCAACGAGCTGTTTAAACCCTACGAGGAGCTTACCTGTAGGGCATTACTTGGAACGCAGGGTCATCCTCTCAACTTCAGCGGACGAATACTTGACCGAGCGGATAACAACCGGGCTGAGCTGGCGGCGGTGTATTGGGCACTCCTGCACCATCCACGCGCGGAACCGCTGTGCCTTTACTCGGACAGTAGTCATGTACTGAGTCGAATGCGCACGCTGGCTACCGAAGGACCGGGTGAGTGCGCTTGCGCGCTCAGCTGGGTCATCTCCCTGCTCGCGCTCCTCAGACTCGCGCCAACCACAGTCAAAAAGATTAAAGCGCATAGCAGTAATTCGTCCAGCGACATGGCAGGTACGAGAAACACCCGAGCTTTTATTCTGATCGCCAGCCGCGACGGGTACCTGTAGTTGCCTTGACGATATCTCACTATTCTACACCTATTCGCACTGTTCTATGCCTTTCGACAGATGCCTTAGCCAAGCTCGGCACAAAGTCGCTCCTTGCGGTTGACATCCCTCGGGGAGCTTCTAAGCGGCGCATCGTGCGCCACCTTTTTCGATTCCTGTTATCTCGACAGTTTCTAGCCTTTTGCCTCAGTGAAACGACCCACGTTCACGAGTTAGCGCGCGGCCATCTTCATAGTGGGGATGTATGTGAGAGGGTGGCCGTTAAGAAAAGCATCGCCTATGCCCCTCCCGTTGCAAAGTCCGATGACTTCAGGTGCGTCTACAGCACAGGGGCAGCAACTTACCAACCTGCTCCGCTTTCAGTGCGCATCCGGCTGTTGCCGTGGGGAACATCCAACAGTGACTCTTCGTTTTGATCTGATTGCCGTTAAACATCAACTGCAGCGTAACACCGCTGCTGGGGCTCGACTGTGAAATGGTTGGGGTGGGGCCGACGGGAGAGGAGAGCGAGCTGGCAAGGGTGTGCGTGATCAACCAAGACGGAAACGTTCTGCTGGACGAGTTTGCGATGCCGGAGCGCAGGATAACGGACTATCGTACTCGTTACAGCGGCATCAGGTGCGCTCGCCACACCTTCGCCCCTGGCTATACTCTACACTCACGTGATTCTTCCTATATATAATGGTGAGTTAAGAGACGGATTTGGTTCTAAAGGATGGATTGTGTGGTACTGGTATAGGCCGTGCGATCTGAAGGGCGCAGCACCGGTGGCGGAGGTGCAGCGAAGGGTGGCAGACCTCGTGCTTGGGCATGCACTGGTCGGGCACGCGCTCGAGAACGACTTGGCTGTGCTGGGGCTTCGAAGCCACCCAGTGGAGATGCTCCGGGACACCGCCTGCATCCCGAGATTTTGCTATGGTGGGCGAAAGGTGAACGTGCCGTCGCGCCTCCTCACCATAATTCCGACATGGCTCGCCACTGCATGGCGCGCGCTTGCGCGCGCGAGGGGGTGCGGAGTTCCCCTCAGGGGACGCATCGTAGCAGGGTTTTTTTACAAAAATATGTTAAGAATGCGATGGAGGGAGAAGTGGATAGAAGGGGAGAGGGGGGGGGGGGGGGGGGGAGAATGAGAAAGATAGTGACAGGGGAGTAAGGGGCGGGGGAGGGAAGAAGGGAGAGAGGAAGAGTGAGTGGGAGGGAAGGGGGGGTAGCGAAGGGGACACGCAGAGGGGGAGTGGTGGAGAGAAGGGGAGAGAGAGAAAGGAATGGGAGAAGAGGGAGTGGGAGTGATGAGAAGGGATGAGGGAGAGGAAGGGAGATAAAGAGAGATAGAGGGAGAGATAGAGAAAGAAAGGGGTCAGAGAGAGAGAGAGAGAGAGAGAGAGAGATGGCGCCTCTTCATCATGATTCCGACATGGCTCGCCATACATCATATCGAGATGCGTGCTCGCAATCATTCCGATGGGGTAGTAAACCCTATAAACATGTACAGTATATATATTCACAAGTACCCGTACCTCTACTGAGATAGGAAAAGAATAAGGTTGTGCGTGAATCAAAGTAGAACGGGATTACAAGAAAACGAGACGAGCACGAACAGGGAAAATGCGAGGGGGGAACAAAAAAATCTTACAAGAAAAAGCAGTGGAGGCCACCAAGCAGAAAGAAGAAAAGAGGAAAGAACCTGAGCCCGAGGAACAGGAAGGCATGCCACAGCGTCGGCAATGCCAGAGGGGAAACAAAAGGAATCAAAGTAAAACACTCTTTCCCTTTTGTTTCCCCTCCCATTTCCCCTGTCCGTGCTCATCTCGTTTTCATGTAACCCAATAAAGTAAAATACTTTTGAAATAAATAGATAAATAGGTTATGATTGTGATAATACTCTTGAAATTAAGTAAGACCGGCATGAAAGTGAAGCACCATGGCACAGGAAGCACTAAAACAAGTTCTTACGAGAAAGAGAGTGGAAACCAGCGCCAAGCAAATGGAAAGGAGATAAAACCTCGATAGGCCTAAACCCGTGGGACAGGGATGCAGCAACATTAGCATTATTGCCCTCTTGCAAAGCATCAGGAAGATAGAAACCCAAGGAACCATGAACTCATGAAGAACCACAGAGAGACGTTGCATGCACTCCCGACGCACATCCCCTAGAAACCGACGAAGAGGAATAAACGTAGACCAACGAACGATGTGTCGCATGCGGACATAGACTTTAGACCGCAAAGAACGACGGGAATCCGTAGCAGCCATACTAGGGAAGCGACGAACGGCCACCAAAATAGCCAAGTGATCGACCAACTCTATTGCCATAGGTGCCAATCGACCCCCATCCTCTAGAGCAAAGGGGTAGTAGTCTTACTCATAGAAATGAGGATAGGGTAAAGCAAGGGAGGCCATGTAAAGAAAAAGAAAGGGGAGTGAATTTCATTAATAATAGTCGCTCTCGGCACCGGTGCCTCTGCCCCCCGCTATCGCCTCCGTATCATTTCGTTCGTCCCGCGCGCGAGTCTGTAGGGATGAAATGGGCCCAAATTAGCGTTACCGTCCCGTGCCTGCGGGACGAGTTGAAACCAAGACTAGGGTCAGCAAGCAACATCAATCACGTGTCTTGCTCGACCTTTCCGTGCGCTGTTTTCGTTGCGTGTGCCACATATCCGCCTTCCCTACATCCTACGCAACAAAAATCCCGAAGCCTCACCTATCTCTCGGTAGCTTTCGGGCTGGGAGAGGTGGTTAAAGATCTTTTTAGGCGGTTGGAGCGTGGGTTAACTGATGTTTAAGTCGCGTCGGGAGTCCAGACCGGGAGTTAAGTCGGGGACAATTAGAGAATGAAAAACAACATCGCCGCCCCCAACACCAAAACCCCACCTCCCCACTCAGGATTGGCAACTTGAGAAGCTCTCGCCTCGCTACCCCGAAGTCGGGAGATTCGCAGCTGTGGCGCAGAAGCGGGGATTGGAAGGAGTAGCGGGGAATGAGGGCTCGTGGGTTCGCGCGTGAGTTGGCGGTAAAGGCTTGTGGGAAAGCGCTCGGTTCTCCCGACCTAGCCAGTGTAGACGTGGATATGGTCTAGGCTGTCTGGGTTTGTATTCTGAGACCTAGATTGCATATGCGAGAAAGCCCTTAGACAGTAACACACATGTGATTGGTATATTTCATTTCATTTTGTCCGTATGCCTCACGGTCATACACCAATACACAGATACATGTGTTGCTATGGCGTTTGACTGTCCGATCCACGCACATGACTTGTTCTTGCCCCGGTACATGTGCCATACCAATACTCGTTGTAGTCGCTCTCGCCATTGGCAGCTTGGTGTAGTCCCACCCCGTTGAAGCGCACGTGCGAAATACTGTTTTCACGGTTCGAGGGACGGCGGGATGGAATGTAACGAAATTAAAATGATGTGCAAAAATACCAGCAAACTAGACTGTCTAACGGCTATCAAGCAAATGCTCAACCATTTAGGAGACTTCGGAACAACGATTGGGCCGGGTGCTATGCCGTCAACTCTGCCGGGTGCTCTATAATATTTTTTCCGACTTTTGCACGTATTTCTAAGGTTAGCGTAATTTCACCCTGTCCCTCGCCTCGTCCCGCGTTCGCGAAAGGCTGTAATTTCGTCATATGGCGCACCACGACAAGTAGCGATGCACCTTATTTTCAACGGCTCGCGTACTGAAACCGAGTCCATGTTGGCTGCACAGGGTCGGCCCCGCAAGCTGCGAGACTTGGCGTCCAAATACCTGCGGCTGGATATTCAAGCGGGGGAGCACTCTCCAGTGGATGACGCACGTGCCGCTATGTATTTGTACAAAGCATACGAGCAAGGGTTGAAGTGACTAGGCGCGCGGTGACGCGGGCCCCCGCCGCGATAAGAGCGTGCCTTGACACGGCTCCATTCTCACATGAGGGTTCTGTCTAGAGCACCGTGTAATCGTTTGGAATTGTGTGTTGAGACAAGTGACGGCAAAGACGGTTTTTTGTTATTGCCGATCACAACAGATTAGTAGTGGCAACGCACGAGACGGCTACGTGCATGTCTACGTCATGGAGTTTGCCTTAGTGGGTCTATTTTCCGGAGGCTGTGGAGAAGGGGGGCGTGGTGCATTCTTTCTTGGTTCTGTGATGTGCGAGGTGCCGGTTCGGTTCATGAGAACATTTAAGATTTGACATTAAAAGCGCCGCCTGTAGAGGGTGCCGGTGCGGGTTTACCTGCCAGTCCTATATCCTTGGGGCGCAGAAAAAGAAAAAATTTAAGATTGCCGCAAGTGCCCTGGCTATTGCCTGTCTTGTACCCGTACTTACTACTTAACAGTAACAACGGTAGTGATATCTACCGCGCTGTCCATTTGTCTAATATCAAACTGAAAATCTTGCTAGGCTTGGACGATTCGTGGCTTGCTCTACACTGCTCTTGGGGCTAGCCGGCCGAGGTCGGCTCGCTGTCGAGGTGTTGAGGCAGGGAGGCCTCACCTAGTTCATGCTTGACTCTGGTCTCACCGGAAAAGTGGGAAGAAAGGCTTACAGAAAGCATGTCCCCCTCTATGTAGGTTGTCGGCGGTTTAGCCTCAGCGCCTCTTTCGCCCGTACGTACCTGAGTCAATGCCGCTCCTCCGCTCACGGCGATGCTCTAGCCGGAGGTCCCCCGTCACCTTGGGGACATGTGGGGGTTACCGACGACCACGAACCGTACTAAGGTGACTAGCGCTCTTGCCCCCGCACTAGCAATTTCTCCCCCCCTGCTCCTAATCCCTACTCCCTAGCCTCTAGTGTCTTATTCCACCACCCTATCTAAGAGATATATGTCTCCGTGGGTGGTGGGGACGGGAATCTTATCCGAATCCCCCCTCAAGTGGCTTTTTCGGCGGCGGCTAATCTCAAGGATCTCAGCCGCTCGACCGTGCCGCTCTTCCGCTCGCGGTTGTCCTCTTCTGTTGATGTCGCCTTGCGCCACCACCCGGGTCGGCTCAACTACAAAAACGCTCGTCGATTTCCCGCGACCTCCCCTTGCGCTGCTTCCCGGCGGGCCGCCGCTAGTTCGGGCGGGTCGGCGGCAGGAGGGAGGCGTCGGACGGCGGGTCGACGCCTCCCTCCTGCCGCCGACCCGCTCGAACCCTCCTCGCCAATAAATATTCCCAACATCTTACCCCCGCCTCCTCATCGGGAGAGGATCCGAGGCTCTTGGATTGACAATAATTTAATGGGCGGGCCGAGCCGGAGATCATGATGATGGTGGGTACACATAGTATTATATTGACCTATGTCCCCATAGCCGGAATTCTCTTTAAGAATTGGCAGGACTTTGCCTACACGGACGCGTCAAAAGTGTGGTGCACTCCACCCTACCCTCCCACATCATCTACCGTGCCGAACGCGTTGGTATTGATATTGGTCTATAGCTAGGTCCAGGGACTGGATCCGCCATATTTTTGTTGGGTTCGGATCCATGAGTACTTGATTTTTTAGGATCCGGAACTAGTGAGTACCTTATAAAAAGGGATCCGGATCCCGCGATTACCTGTGATTCTATGGTTCGGATCCCGCGATTACCTGTGATTCTAGGGTTCGGACCCCGCGATTACCTCTGATTCTTGGGTCCGGATCCCGCGATTACCTGTGATTCTAGGGTTCGGATCCAGCGAGTACATGTGTTTTCGGTTCCGGAACCGAGTACATGAGTACCTCTAATTCTTTGGTTCGGTTGGATTCGTTGGGTTCGCGATTCCAACAAGTACTCGAAGTACTCATGCAAATTTATACAAATTGCGCATTTTGGGGGAAATTTGTACTGCAAATTCAATTTTTACATCTCTACTAGTTCTATGCGCCTGCTCATGCTTGGATCCCATACAATAGATTTTGACTGAGGTATCCTGAACACCCTATCTGAATTCCCAACAAGCTCCTCTTCTGTATGTTGGATAGCCGTCGATGACAAGCTCTTCCCTGATCTAGACGGTCTACTACTTCCCGCTTACCCCGCCATTGTTGCTAACTATGATAGGAGTTGGATGTGGACGGGCAAATTATGGTGGATTTCAAGCGCGTACGCACCGTTTAACTAGCCCTTGGGTGGGCTACAATCGATTCAAGGCTGCGGAATGCCAGCAATCAAGGCTATTGAACCAATCCTAGACATACACCTCAGCAAATCTGCATTGCCAAATATCTCCCCCAAAAACTGCGTGTCACTTCGGGCCACCAGAGAATCGTGAGATACTCGGAATCGTGAGTACTGATTGGGTATCGCGATTCCACATCGTTTTGCGAGGATGAGGTACTCGCGATTACCGCGGATCCATTAAAGTATGATGAATACCGGATCCAACGATAACTTACAATAACTGGTACCGGATCCAACGATTACTTACAATAACTGGTACCGGAGCCAACGATTACCTATGATTATAGGGTTCGGATCCAGCGATTACCTGTGATTCTAGGGTCCGGATCCCGCGACTACCTGTGATTCTAGGGTCCGGACCCACGAGACCGAGTCCGAACCCGAGTAGTCCCGGGGATTCGCGGAGCCGCAGGATCCGGATCTAGTCCCTGGCTAGGTCATAAACACCTCCTCGAGGATAACGTCTACTCCTTTCATCTCATTCAATGAAATTAATAAGACAAGCGAGACGGGAGGAGCGAAAGACGGAAGCTATTTGCGGCTATTGTTTCCTCCCCTATATAAACGAAGAGGGGAAGCCTATACTAAGAGACGAGCTGCGATGGGAGGTGTTGCTAATGTCTTGGACGAGGATGTGCGTGGATCGAGACGGGGCCATCGACGACATGAGCGAAGTGGTTTTTTGCGTGCCTTTCTCCCCAACTCCGGCACGACTGGATTCGCACATGAGCAAAGGTCACGTAGGTCCGCCTCGACTAGCATAAGCTTAGTGGTTGGGTTGATTAACGCCCTCGAGTGGCGGGCGCACGCCGCGCATCGTGGAGATAACGACATAATTACTTTTCATAAATGCATTTTTTGATATTGTCATGTGTGCTTGATACTATGTTGTTACTATCGGAGGAGAGGGATGGATTAGGAGACCCCCGGCGTAAAACTCTATTCCTAAGGCCTCTAGATGGCAGTATCGGGTACGCCTTGAGATAGCATCTGTTTTTTCAATCCTTGTTGTAACATTTTTTATTTGCATTTAACAACAAGTACGGTACCGATAAATCGGCGGTTGTCTCAAGACGTTCCCCAAATCTACCATCTAGGTCTTAAGAATAGGGTTTTACGCCGGGGGTCTCCTCATCCATCCTATCCGTTGGCACTAACAATATAATAATTTAAAACAACATATCATGCAATATGTCATATCGCTACTTGTGGCAGTTTGCCTTCTGAAAGCTAGCTCGAGATACAACTATGTTTTTGCTTGTTGTTGCTACTGAAGGTGGAAGTGCAGATAGAGAGAGATGAAAGATGTCAAATTGTTTAGTGCTTTAACAATATAATGTAATCGAACAAAAAAACGGTTAAAAGATTTTGTCACCTCCTCTATTGCAATATGCTTGAATAGTTCTAGCCTAGCTAGGTTGCACTTCATCTCGCTTGATCCTCATATCAAGTGCTAGGGCTCTCGTAACCGTTTGAATAGACTAGCGACGCGGCTTGTCTGTTTCGTGAAATTAGACTAGCGAGTCATGTAGCTAGTTGGATTTATTGTGCGTACCTGTACGTACTTGGCGGTATTGGAAGCACATTACGTACTAGCACCCTCCCTAAGTTGCAGTATCGACGTAACCACGTAGTACGTCCTTCCGATGAAAAAGCACGAATCAAACTACTAACGAGTACTTGTACAATATCATATAACGTATTGTTACATGATTGTACTCGTCACACTCGTACCCTCCCCCTCTTGAGAGATTGATGAGGCCAACCGAGAGGCTGACATGCGTGTTGTTCTAGGCTCCTATTCTGAAGCAATCACTTGGACTCGGGAATGCACGCTGAACGAGCGTACATGAAGTCTATGTACGCTTGAGTCCGGGTAAACGCTCGCTATTAGGGCGTCTCCAAAAAATCTTGTAACGTTGTTGTACGGTGTAACTCTTTCAACCGGTACCTCGTTTAAGTGGAATGTCGTCATCGTTGAAGTGCGTCATGAAGAGCACATATTTCCCTCGTCGTCTAGGTAACGACTTGATGCACACAACAGAGATGTGAGAAACTTCGAACTCATCATCGTCACCTTTTGGAGTAGTCACTAGGAAAGCATGCCGAAGTGAAGTTGTAGAGCATGGTCTCATATTGTTGGCGTAAGACACCGGATGTAAGCGAAAAGTCGTTGGTAATTGAACTTGAAATTGTGTTTCCCAATATGCTCCTTAATCGTAAAAGGTCCCAATTTTCGATATATACACTCCTCCACAAAAGTCCGGACAAGATTTCGCACCTGCGCAAGTAGAAAATGCAATCATGCGTCGATTTTATTGACAAATATCCTGAAATCCCAGGCAATGCTTTTGCGCGCAAAATGGAATGCACCGACAACTGCGAGGGGCGAGTTCGAACACTGCCGGGCATGTGTACTTGGGGTTATCGCGCCCGCACCCGTGCGGCACACTCTTTCAAACAGTCGCCGTGCTTGGCAGACGAAAAGAGTAACGGGCGCACAACGCCGCAATATGACCGCTGATGCGACGGTCGCGCAAATATTATGCATAGGCGAGGGAGGGAGGAGGTGTTGGGCAGGCCGCTGTGGGGGAAACGCAAGAAATCGCGTATGTAGACTTACCACCGATATGCGCACAACCCAAGGGCAAGCCGCTTTCGGCAACAATGTTCAAGCGATCATAACTTCCTGATATATGGTTAAAACTTTTTATAAAATGTACCGTTGGACGCGTCTTTTCAATGCGCGTCGAACGCACCTACTCCGGAGTTCAAACTTCCACAAATCGATTTGTTATGAGTTATTTTAATTTACATACTATTCCGGCACCGCTGAGCCGCAGTGCCAAGCAACACCCATCGAAGTCGCCTCACCTCATGAGACGATTTGTGCGGGGTTTGTCGATATGCGTTTACCAATTCTTCATTCCTATTGACCTCCGAGCCCAATTCCCGACGCGTGCCACGCGTGGGGCGGGTGTGGTTGGCACAAGCACATACCCAAGCATTCCAAACACCACCGTCAACGTGATGCGTCCCTAACGGCCAAGTTGGACCTCGCCCCTCCCCTAAGCCAATCGCCCTCGCATGTTTACAGCGTGCAGTGTTTATCCAAACCTGCGTCATGTGCGTTTTTGCTCGCCTGCTTTCCAAAAAAATCACCCGTGCCAGCGGCGTGAACTTCCGTGCTCTATTCACACACCCGCAAACCAAACCTCGCGCATTGAACACGGCACCCACGCCTCCAAAACCCCTCCAAAACCCCCCCAAAAATACGGTTATGTGGAACACAGAGAAGTATGCAGCTTGGTATGAGCGCTTGAGCAATGCCCAAGCGTGGCGCTCAAAATGACGTGTGCAGTTCAGACAATTTCTCGGGAGTTTATGGGCTTAATTCGACAAACTCCACCGACAACACCCGCTTTAAGCTGAGGTCTAACCACCCCGGATGGCGGCTTACTGCTTGCTTCTCGGCTCTCCTACAATTGGGTGGTACTCGGGTATCGTCGTGCTTGACGTGGTGAGAGGGGAGCGTGTTCTTGACTAGCTTATGCTTAACATAATGCATGTCCGGACTTTTGTGGAGGAGTGTAGCTTCCGGTTAGGATATCCTCGCTAGAAGATATTCTTAGTAACAATTGTCACCTTGTCTCCTCGAACGAAGTGCGGAGTTGTCGACGGATCGGAACGAGCTTGCATCTCATCCTTGTATAGTTGTAACACCGTACGTACCAAAGCGAGTGCCTCTTGTAACAATTTCATTCGCTCTGACACGTCTTGCGGAACTTGAATCGAAGGTCCCTTGTAGATCAACAAGTCAAGTGGCATCTTAGGCGAGAAACCAAAGTTAGCCTTGAAGGGGGTGTGCTCAATTCCAAGCGCACGGGGAAATTCCAAATTGAGGCAATTTCCACTTAATCAATATATATATGTCCATTTCGATCCCTCGTAGCAAAAGAATCAACGCAAAAGTTGTTGAAATTTGATGTTGACGCGCTCCGTTAGTCCATCCGTCGCCGGGTGTCGACTTGAAGACATGTTGAGCCGCGTTCCAAGGCGTCTCCAAAGCGTCGGCCAAAAACCACTGACCAAACTTCGGATCGCGGTCACTAACCAGCACTCGAGGTAGTCCATGCAAACGGTAGATTCCCTGTAAAAACAAACCTGCACTTTCCTTTGATATTTCGCTCTTTGTACACGGCAAGAAATGGGCCATTCCCGTGAGATGGTCGACTACAATCAACACACGGTCAAAGCCATTGCTCATTGGCGAGTGCGACAAGTTGTCCAGTCCCATAGTGTGCCACGGTCTAGGTGGAACAGTGAAAGTGTAAAGAGTCGCAACCATTTATGGTTGAATCTTAGCTCGTCGACACACGGCGCAGTGCTCACAAAAATCATATGGCGAATTCGTTTCCACTAGAATATGACGAGCGCTTTGCCAAGAGTCCATGCAACTCTTGTGTGGCATGCTTACAAACCGTCATGCAGCTCAAAGATCAATCTCAGTCGGAGCTCAGAGTTCCGCGGAACAGACAAGCGATCGAGACGCCAAAAGTACCAAGCTCTGGCTTTAATCCGGCTGTTTGTCGTCCACTCACCCTCGTCCCCATAAGGCGAGTCTTGTGAGTACGCGAACGAGATCAACGATCTCATGGCTCAACCGCAACAAGTTAACGGTCATCGAGTTTAGCTGCGCGTCCTTTAACAACAGCTAGGACTTCCGTTATAAATGTGTTCCGTCGTAATTCGTCATCTGACGGGACCTCGCCATCCTAAAACAATGGAAATTTGGCATGAGGTACGAAGTCTTGTCTCCGACTTAACGGATCTACTTCGTTCATGGATACCTTGCGGTACGCAAGTGTCATCGTGCCCATAAACGGTTGCAAGTCCCGCATGTAATGAGCTTGTCTCTTGTTCAACTTGTTGTTCGGCTGTATGAGCAGATGTCGCATTGTTTCGTGGTTTGTAACGACAAGAAACTTATAGAAACCTTCAAGGCAACACTTTCAATGCTTAACCGCCAGACAAACGGTCAAAGCCTCCAAATCGTACGCAAGTAGGTGTTGCCGCGCTCAACATGATTCAGCTTGCGCGCCTAATGAGAGATTGGTTGAAGTCCTCCTCCATAGTCTTGTAATATGACTGATGCAATTCCCACTGACGAGTATCTCTAGCTATACGGTGAACATCGCGTCCGAGCTTACCTATGGAAGGATCATGCTTTGCGCGGAAAAAGCCATGACTTGAGAGTCTCAAAGGCTTCCAAACATGCATGTGTCACCGTAACCGTAAGGGGGTAGTAGGTCTCCGGTCGGCGTATAGAAGCTACAAGTCCAAATCGAGACTCGAAAAAGGCTATTTCTGCGCCTATGGCTAGGCGCCCCGTCATATCACCGATAAACGCATCGAGGGGGGCCGCAACCCCCAACGCCGAGGGAGGTGCGAAAATGATTTGATGCCTATTTCAACATGTCCGTCAGCGATTCCCTCTTATCCAGGCCCAAAACCGCCTCTATCGCCGGCACCACCCAGCGTCATAGCGTGCCCTCCTACAATGGCACGACCTTATCGGGCCACAAAGCTATTTTGCTCAACATCCCGTGCGGCCGTCGGGGCCATTACCTAAACACGCGCATGTCGTACTTCCGCTTTAAAGTGGTTGCCACGTCCACTAGCGGCGACCTCCAGCCCGAGTACACCGCCGCGTCCTTCATCTAGTCCATGTCGCTATATCACGGCTCCAATTTGCTTGAGCACATCCATGAGTACAATGCGTTGTACCACATGATATATGACCTTCAAGCCGATATGGAAACCCATACCAGGGCCGGAAACATTTTACACGGCTCGTCGAACGGTACTCCCCGCACCGGTAGAAAGATCGACAATGGCGAAAGTTTCCCCGCATATTATTGCATCCCCATTATGTTGGGGATCATTGGGCTTCTTCAATCCAAGTACTTGCCCACCGACATCATGACGGGCGGGGGCCTTCGACTTGAGCTCACGCTCGCGGACCATCGAAGCGCGAGCGTTGTGAGCCCAAGCCCCAATTCCAAGAGTTGGGAGATAACCGACGTCGAGCTCGAGGTGGAGTACGTCGAGATGTCCTCCGAGGTCGATCGCATGATCCAACATGCAAATCCCGCTACGTAATTTCGAATGAGTCTTTTGAGAAGACACAAACATTGTTGCGGTGGGCGAGTCGCGCTTGAACAAGTTTATCCCCGCGCGTTTCTCCTCGTTGAAAACGTTCCGACCGGCCGCGGACATGATTCACTCGCACAAGAAGTCCGCGTCTAATCGTGTGAACCCGCAACTCAGGAATTGGTACAACCAAGTAAGCGGGGAAAATATCCCGGCCACCTCGGTTTTCGAAAACGTCGAGTCATTTGCGGAGCTTCAAAAGGCACGACATGTGCTCGGAAGCGTCACTATTGCCGGGCTCATTGAGAGCTCCACTAAATACAACACTGATAGCACCGGGGAGTGCAGTTTTGCCATTGGAAAGAATCTAGAGACGCTAGGTCACAAGAGCACGCTCACGGAGTGCGGCAAGAACACTCTCAACACGATTACGCGAACTTCTATCTCCTAGGCGACTGCACGCCCGCCGCCGCGCTTCAAATGTCCACCATTGCGCACTTCGTCGCCGTCATGGTCATCGAGAACAGTGTCGCAACTTCCGTGTTCTAATGGAGGGTTGCGTCCCCCCTCGGCGTTGGGCATTATTGCACCATTAAAATGTGACTTCGCAAAAAATGAGTGTCCAAAACATATTTTTGCGCTCCGAAGAGCGAATCACCGGCCATCGTGATGATTTCATAGTCGACACCACAAAGGATATTGCGCGGTTCGAGGGCTGCCGTGTGATGTGCGCCGTGGAATTTTGAGATGTCGTCCGATACACCTCCGAAGGCGATGGATACGTCAAGAATAACAACAACCCGCCGGGGCGTTGTAAGTAGTTATAGAGAGCTAATGTTTGCTCTACTAGAAGTCCTTATGTACAGGACATTCACTAAGAGTTTGATGCACAATAGTACTAGCGAGTCCTTAGATAGCTAACAACTCTAGTAGCGACTCGATCACTTCCTTTGTCCCCCTCCCCGACTTCTCCATGGTAGTTGAGCCCCCGACCGCACCCATCGCTATGGTGTCAACCAACGTCTTTGTTGAGCATGCGTCGTACCGAGAAGCTATGGTCAGCCCACAATCCGTGGACTGGCAAAAAGCCATGCAAACAGATGTCGACTCCCTCACTAGCAACCAGACATGGAACCTTGTTCCCTTGCTTTATGGACGCCGCGTAGTCAACAATATGTGGGTTTACAAGGCAAAAACTGACGCATCGGGTGCCGTCTCACGGCACAAGGCTCGCTTTGTTACCAAAGGTTGTAGCTAGCGCGAAGGCATCGACTACACCGAGACCTTTTCGGTTATCCGCATCGCGAGCTTTCGTTTTTTCTTCAACATTACCTCTACTGACGACCTCGAGCTTGCGGGTCTTGACATCGACACGGCTTTCCTCTACGCCCATATTAAAGAGGATGCCTACATCAAACAGCCTCTCGGTTTCACCGACGGCACGTCGAACGTTTGCCACATGCGCCGCTTCTTGTACTGCCGGAAATAGTCACCTCGCGAGTTCAACGAACTCCTACGCAACTGGGTGGTGGCTGAGTGCTCGCGTCAGCCGTACTACGTCGTGTCGCTGCGTTTTTTCGGACCGTTTAATCAAAGACCGATGAAGCGCCCTTCTGTAAGCTCCTTGGGTTGGTCGGACACGAGCGATATGCACGCCGCTTTCAACGGTAGCCTCTTTTCCTCGCGTATACTGGGGCTAACCTAGGTTTTCTTCAATAACATTTCGTCGCTCTTCATGACCGCGGGAGAGCAGCTGGGGAGAAGGTTGGCGAAGGTTGCTCGAGATTGAGCCAACTCCCGACGCCAAGGCACCATCGATTGGCGCCTTTAGCCTTACAGCAGAACCGCACACCGACAAGGAGGTGGGCATCGCGTTCACTATTAGCGACGCGATATTATGTAAATGATTCATATTACTGCAAAAGCATGTCGACGGCCCGCGTGGATACCACCGTTATTGTCCCTAAAATCTCTGAGTTCCACATCTCCCACTTGAATGAAAACCTATACCACGGATTTGATCTCATTGGCTACGACGCACTAGGTGACCGGCTGTTGTCGGATCAAATCGGCTGCCCGATGGAAAACTTGGCGCCTTTCAGTCAGATCAACGTGCGATTTCCGGAGCTACAAGCCGACGCAACGGGCGTTTTACAGTGGTCGCGAGCCCACTTAGTTTGGCGCAGGGTTAATTTGACCATTCGACAAAAGCTGGGGGATCTGATAGCTCTTCGACCGGTTGGCGCCGCGGGCGAAGACGGGCCTTGAGCCGCGCTGCGCGCATGCAAAGTGGATCCCGTGTTGTCGCTTGTGATCACAAGCATTGGTCGTGTTGACCGACCTCTTGTAATCGCGGCCACACTTGCATTACGAACACGTGTGAATGCCGCACGAGAGCGGCGGCATGATCTCGCGTGTCTTTAGAAGGCCGGTCGCGAGATTTTCGAACAACCAAAGCCGGGGCTCGTAGAACACAATGATCTTCAAGCACCTGGTTGCGGAACCATCAAGCAGCTGACAGGTTTCATTATACTCATCGAAAGTCTGCCTCATGAAGTGGACGTAGTCAGTCAAGGACCGACCGGGGCGTTGCATGAGCATAAGGTTGTCCAAAAGAGAGAGAGAGAGAGAGAGAGAGAGAGAGAGAGAGAGAGAGAGGGAGAGAGAGAGAGCGAGAGAGAGAGAGAGAGAGAGCGAGAGAGAGCGAGCGAAGGACCTACAATCCAGTCTTTCACACATGATGTCCAAGGCTGCAGTGGCGCAGTCGGGACGTGCAAGTAACACGCACTTCATGGCATGGTCAGCGCGCTTGTTGTCGATGGCTACATGGAGTAGGAGTGTGTAGGCGTAGTGTTGGTCCTGCTCATCTAGCCAGACGCCAAACTCGCGGATGTCCAGCCGAGAGATGAGGTACGCTGCTTTGAGGGAGAGGAAGTTGAGGAAGTTCCTCTTCCTGTGCTTGAAGTCCGAGTTGGGACCCATGATTGGGACTAGCATCTTCATGGGCCGTTTGAGGGCGTCCTTGTCGAAGCCGGTTGCTTCATGGGCAGGAAAGCCGACGACCACCGGGTCAATGGTGGGGCGACGTCCGCCACGGCTGCTGTGAGCACCACGCTGGGCAGGAAAAGAATGCCGGCCAAGAGAGTGAGGAGGGGGGCCACTTAGAAATGGGGAATGGCCGAGTATTGTATGCGGTGGACCGTATGGGTGCGGGTGGCCACGAGAGGTGGGGACGTGGTGCGGCCGTGCATATGGGAAGAGGGGTCCGTGGATTGGAGGGGGACAACCGAGATAGATATTAAACCATGCAAACACAGCTAGTGTGGAAGATAACTCACGCAAACGTAGTTACAGTCACAATCCGCAAACGGAACAGTCACGGCGACAACCAGCCTACATGCGTGGTGATGGGACAGCAGAAGTGGGAGAGCTGTAGCCTAGCGACAACTTTGTACCGAGTCAAACAGTTTACCGGTATGTCCGATCTAGACATGTACTAAACATATCTAGAGCAGCTTACATTAGCTATCTGCAACTAATACGTATACGGTATTACTTACAACACTCCCCCTGAAGGTAGCTACGGGATGAAGCGTTGCATTGGGTCTTGTCCTCCAAGGATCGCACTTCGGTGTCTTGCCAGTGCAGGTCCTGGGAGGGGTTTGGTGAGCATGTCAGCCACCATCTGATCAGTGGGGAGGTACCTCAACTTGATGGTTCCCTGCTCCACGTGGTCTTTGAGGAAGTGCCACTTCAGACCGATGTGCTTAGTCTTCTCGCCGACCAAGGCATTCTGGGAGTATGTAATGGCGCTTTGGTTGTCCTCCCATATGGTGGTGGTTTCGGTGATGGGGGGGTTGCAGATTTCCCCCAGGAGTTGTCGGAGGTGGAGTCCCTCCTTGGTGGCGTCAGCCGCAGAGTAGTACTCGGCTTCACACGTGGATTGAGCCACACAAGTCTGTTGTTTAGACTTGTAACTGATTGGCCCGCGTCCGAGGGTGAAGAGATAGCCGGAGCGAGACTTGCGGATGCTGCTGTCGTTGGCCCAATCAGCGTCGGCAAAGCCTGTGAGTTGGAGGCTGTGGTCCAGGCCCCCCCCCCCCAACGCCAGGCGCATGTCGATGGTGCCATGAAGGTAGCCGAGGACCTTTTTTAGAGCCTGCAAGTGGGCCTCGGTGGGTGAGGCTTGGGCGGAGCCGAGGATGCTCAATGCCGTGGAGACATCGGGGCGTGTGCAGACGGCTGCGTACTGGAGGCTGCCCAGGAGGCTGGGGTAGACGTCCTTGGCCACCCCGGTGAGAGAGGGCGAGTTCATGTGCGCGAGGCCGGCGAAAAGCCCGGGTCCATCGGAAGTGACGACGGCTTAGAGTCGGACATGCCGTACTTGGCGCGTACGTCGCGCAGGTACTTGGACTGGTCCAGCGAGATTGGGCGTGGAGCGATCGCGGGTAATGTGCATGCCGAGGAGTTGGGAGAGGTCGCCGAGGTCCTTGATCTTGAACCGTGCTCCGAGTTGGGCTTTGAACGAGGCGAGCCAAGTGGCATCATTGCAGGCCGCGGGAATGTTCTCGACGTACAAGGCGATCATGGCGAAAACGGGGCCGGTGCGGTAGATGTATATGCACGGGTCGGAGACGCATTGTTGCCATCCATGGTCGACGAGCCATGCACGAAGTAGCATGTTGAACTCGCGGGGGGACTGTTTAAGGCCGTAGAGGCAGTGCTTGAGGTGACAAACCTTTAACGTGCCATCGTTGAAGCCGAGGGGCTTGCGGATGTACACGTCCTCCCGGATGGGAGCGTAGAGAAACGTTGTGTCGATGTCAATCTGGCAGAGTTCAAGGTCGCGGGCGGCCGCGATGGTGAGGAAGAGACGCAGGCTCGCCATGCGGATGATTGGGGAGAAGGTCTCCGTGTAGTCTAGTCCAGCGCGTTGGCTGCACCCCTTGGCGACGAACCGCGCTTTGAAGCGGGAGACGTCCCCGGCTGTATCCGACTTGACTTTGAAGATCCACACGTTGTTAACGACCATGCGGCATGGGGGGAGGTCCACAAGGTCCCACGTGCCGTTGCTGATGAGGGAGGAATACTCCTGTTGCATACCTGCTTGACACTGGGGGGCTTGGGCGCTGTCCAGCGCAGCCCGGTAGGATTTTGGTTCCACACACTCCCGGGCGGAGAGGAGGGCGACGGCAGTAGGGGACGTGCAAGCATGTGTGTGTGGGGGACCCGCGATAAGGTCGGGGACGTGAGGGTGCTCAAATATGTCATCGTGAGCTTTGCCTTGTTCAAGATCACAACACGCCGTTTCGAGGGTCGGGGGGTAGTCGGACAAGTGGGCAACCATATTGCCGTATCGAATGGGGTGTGAGCGGAGCCGAGCATGGCGAGGGGCTGCCGGGGGGGGGGGTAGGGGTGTGGGTAATGTGAGGTCAATGGGGTGGGATAGGAGTGAGGCTGCGGGTACGTCTGCCGAAGAGTCGGTGATGACCGAGTCGACGGAGGGTTGTGTGTCGAAGCATGGGGTGTCTTCTTGAAAGACAACATGAACGGAAGTGGTGATGCGACGCGTTTCCGGGTTGTAGACACGGTACCCGGGTGCGTCAGGGGGATAGCCCACCACGACGCCGCGAAACGCTTTTTCACCGAGTTTCCGACGTTGTTTGTCGGGGACCTTGGCGAAAACGGCGCAGCCGAAGACGCGGAACTTGGAGGCGTCGGGCACCGACGACGTAAGGAGTGTGAGGGGGACGCCACCATGGGGTCCGACCGAGCGACTGTACGTGCGGTTGCGAAGGTACACAACAGTGCTGACAACGCACGACCACATGGAGTTGGGAACGGCCATGTTGTGGAGCATCGCCGATGCATTGTCCCGGATAGTGCGCCAAGGACGTTCGGCTTTGCCGAGCATGTGGTGGGCGTATGGGGCAGAGAACTGGACCCCGACGCAGAGGTGTGCGCACTTCCGGCGAGTGACAGCAACTTCAAACACAGAGTCGGAGTCAAACTTGAGGACCGGTGCGAACGCGCCCGACTGGGAGTGATGGCGGGCATGCAAGTGTTTGATGTCCAAGAGGATGGTTTCCAACTCCGAACATGCGTCGTCTTTAGACTTAAGGAACCGCACCCACATGTAGTTGGTGTGGTGGTCGATGACGAGCAAGCAATAGCGGAGGCCATGTGGGGAGGGGACATTGACCGGGCCCTAGAGATCAGCGGACATGTTAAGGAGGGGGTGGGATGGCTTCGCGCAAGCGGTTGTGTTGCGCGATGCAGCTGTGGCTTTGTGGAGTAAGCAAGAGTCGCAAGAAACTTTGTTTACATTGCTAGCTAACACATGGCTAGTCGGGACACCGTGAGTATACTGGGCCTGAAGGCTTTGCATGTTTAGGTGGCCAAACCGATGGTGCCAAAGTATGGGGTCACACTGGGCAGTAAGGGCAACCTGAGGTGAGGGGTCAAGAGCCGACATTGCGGATGGGCTTGAAGGGAGGTCCGGCTGGTGGGGAAGGAGGTAGATGTGACGAGTACAGTCCTGCAACAGTACATTGCATGACATTGTACATGTACTCGTTACGGATACCAAATCGTGCTTTTCCACAGGACAGACGTATACTCGTGGGTACGTCGCTACTGCAATATTATAATGGTGCTGATGCTACAGTACGACCAGTACCTCCCGGTACGTACATATATGCATAATTAATCTAACCAGCCAGATGACGCGCCAGAACGAGCTCTTCAATGCAGAAGGAGCCGCGTCGTGAAACCCAATGCTAGGCAGGCCGTGTCTCGAGGACAGATGACGACGGTTGAGCAGCACTGACGCCTGACACGTAAGCGAAGCTTGCAGGCGTAACTAATCTGGGCTGAAACCTATTTAAGCCCAATGCAGTAGAGGGAGGTGACAGAACCTTTTAACAATTCCTTTGTTCACTTACAACATCTACTGCCTAAGTACAGCAGTGAAACATCTCTCATCAATTGCCTCTCGACAACATCATTTGCAATCTTGCAACAACAGAACTAGACAGACTAGAACATATTTGTGCTAGCGTTTAGCTTTCAGAGGCTAACCGCCACACTGGTTTCGGAGCTCTTTGGTCGACGCACGCTTTCGTTGCTCGTTGATCTGCTCGACGTTGTTTGATTGAGTTGAGATGGCTTCTCTAGGAGCTGGATATTACGTGGTTTTAGTAATTCACGTTGGAGGAACTAAACCGTCGGACTTGAAGTTGGTGTTTCAGCGTGAGCCTCGTTCTGGTAAAACTTGGTTCCCAGTTGGCTCTGTCTTACCTAACGAAGAGCTTGTCGACGCTGCTATTCGCGAGTTACACGAGGAGACCGGTCTTGTTTTGACACCGGATGATTTGACGCTATTGAGTGGTGAACTTGTTAACGTTGCACTACCTCAAGGACGACAGCTTGTCTACGTGTACTCGGCTTCTATTCCTGTCCTGTTTGCTACGAACAACTTACGCACACCTGCTGAGGTCGAGCAGGCTGTTTTGGCACAGTCGACAGTTAATCCGGATGGCACCTACGTCGTACCGGAAACCATCAACATTGACGGTCTGACACTCACGCCCTCACAGAAGGGGTTACTTCGTGCTGAGAAGCACAAGAGTGAATTACTTCACTTTGGTTACGTGAATGAGTGGGAATCTTTTTATCGAGCAATCACACAACATGTTCCAGTCATGCAAGACGTAACGTCTATCCCGAGACAGTTCCACATGTACACCCGGTTTACGACGGTCGGCTCTGGTTCTGTATGGCTTCTGATTCGCGGACACATTAATCGACTGACTGGTGAAGGACCTACGGATTTACGAGTGGGAATGCCGATGCCTACCCACAACTTGGCTGGACTATCTGTGACCCTCACGGAGACTCTGCGTAAGGTTGCTATTACTTCACCGTACCAGAATGGTCAAGTACCTCATGTATTGGAAGATTGGCTCGAAGCACAGCCTCAGCGTTTTATAATGCTTGGGATTACGGCTGACTCGTACGATGCAGTGTTCTGGGTTACTTCACAGTTTTCTGGACACCTGGGTGGGTGGTGGTTGAACCGGAAAAATCAGCCTCCAATTCCATCTACGTACAACGAGCTTGTTACGGAGTTACGCAAGTCGACGTTTCTTCCGAACATTCAGGACGACGCAATTAACGCTTTGCTAAGCTTTACGCAGAGCAACACGATGAGTTACGCGGTTTTCACTAAACAGTACAACGACTACTTACGTCGGTCTCGTCAACACCTGACAGCTGAAGTACAGTGTGTACGCTTCATTAATGGCCTAGCGAACGAAGCGCTCAAGAGACTGGCTAAATCACACCGAGCTCGGCAAGGATACCAGACTACGCTAGTGGAGCTGCAAAACTTTTTGAATGACGTCGTGACAGACTCGCCGGAACTAGGCAATACAAAGTCTGCTGATGGACCATCTGCCCAGCCCTCACGCAAGCGCAACCTTGATGACCCTTTCGAGGAAGCCTCTAACGTCTGGAAACGTAACAAAGGTGGCCGTGGACGTGGCCGCGGACGTGGACGTGGAGGTAGCAACAATGGTGGACGTGGTCAGACATCTGGCCGCGAAGATTTTAATTCACTCGCAAATGCAATGACAGCTAAGGAGCGTAAGCGACACATGGACGAAGGACTCTGCTTCAAGTGCCACAAGAAGGGACACCGTTTGTTCCAATGTCCGGAGTTCAAAGGCAAGGCACCGATGCAACCTAAGAAGCAATGATGGTGGCAAGGCTGTTCTGCAAATGAACTGGAGCAGCCGGCTACATCTACTGTTCATGCTGAGACACTGTTAGCGACAGAGGTCGTCGAAACACCTTCGACATCTCCATCGACTACAGTTGCGACACCTGTAACGCAAGTAGCAGGTCGTCGTCGTAAACCTGTAACCAGACGTTCAGTTGATTGGAAACTGGTTGACTCAGTCTTTGACCCTCTGCATGCACGATTCAACTTCACGTTGGAGGGATGTGCTGATGATGAAGGTCTTAACTCGCACGGTGACTTACCTCACTATTCGCCGAGTGACTCGATTCTAGACAGAGATTTAACAGGAGAACGGGTGTTCATCAACCCACCCTGGGAGTTAGCTGAGCAGATTGCGCAGCATTTTGAGGATTGTCGTCGAACATCTCCGACATCTACGATGGCTGTATTCGGACAACGAGTGACTTCTACGACAGTCTGTGACGTCACTTTTGAGCTGGCTCGACACGAGTTTCAACGGACTTTCAACGTCTTACGTGATTTACGCACAGCTGATTTAATCTTGGGTTTACCATGGCTTGATGACGAACAGGCCTCTTTACAGTTTGGTACAACCAGAATTTTTACACTAATGGACGGCACAGCAGCGGAGACTACACTTGAGGAACGACGCCCTGAGTGTCTACTCCTGTCGTCTACGAAAGTTCAGAAGCTAATGCGCAAGACGCGCCACAGCAGGGGACGTCATGCTGATTTTTACGTCATTGAACTTACGTCAGCCGCCGAACAATCAACAGACTTCCACACTGGAGAGGAACTAACAGCAGAACAATGTGACAACTTCCGGTCGTTACTCTTCGATGACTTCCCGGAGTTACTCCAACCTGTCGACTCTCCACATGTAAGCCGATAGTGGGATCATCCCATTGAAACAATTGGCCCAATGCGACGTCAACTTTTGAACAGATTGTCACCCGCAGAGCGCGCTGAGCTTAATCGACAGCTCAAAGACGCAGTGGAAGCTGGTTTAATACGCCCCAGCTACAATGAATTCGGCTCGCCAATTCTTTTGTGCGAAAAGCTGATGGCTCGCTACGTCTGTGCATTGACTACCGTGGTCTTAACGAAGTTACGCGTAAAGATGCTTACCCGCTACCACGTGTGGACGACACTCTGGACGAACTTAAGGACGCGAATTTTTACACACACCTCGACCTCGCTTCTGGATTCTGGCAAGTTCGAGTGCGTGATCAGGACGTTCACAAGACGGCTTTTCAAACCCCTGATGGCTTAATGGAATGGGTCGCCATGCCGTTTGGACTGTGCAACGCACCAGCTACATTTCAGAGGATGATGAACGACATACTTCGCGACTTTTTACATAAGTTCGTGACAGTCTACCTGGATGACGTCTGTATCTACAGTCGAACTCTGGAAGAGCACCTGGAGCACCTACGTCTAGTGCTACAGCGATTCAAGGAGGAAGGGCTAAAATTACGCCTTAAGAAATGCTTCTTCGGATTGCAAGAAATGGAGTATCTGGGCTACACTGTGTCAGCCGGGAAAATTTCGGTTTCCACAAAGAAAGTCGAGGCCGTTGCAGACTGGCCAGTGCCCAAGACGCAGAAGGAGGTTCGCAGTTTTGTACAGTTCTGCAACTTCTATGCGAGATTTATACACCATTTTAGCGACCTTACGGCTCCATTGACGGACTTACTGCGGAAGTCCCAGCCACAGAAGGTTACGCTGACGCCTGTCTGTTTGGAAGCCTTCGACACTCTCAAGTTACGGCTCATTTCCGCGCCATGCCTGACCCTTCCGGAGGTCGGCTCGGACGCGACGTTCACCGTGGCTACAGATGCTTCAACAGTGGGGATTGCAACAGTCCTTTTGCAAGACCAAGGAGGCGGTCTTCAACCAGTCTCTTACTGGGCGCGTAAGCTGAATCCAGCTGAGCGTGGTAACACTTACTCTGCGTACGACACAGAAGCTTTGGCCGTATGCGAAGCTGTCAAGCATTGGAGGTGCTATCTTGAAGGCTGTTCTAAGTTCCTTGTCGTAACAGACCACGACACACTGCGACATCTGCTCAGGCAACCGAACAATAGGCTAAACAAGCGGCAAGCAAGATACCTGCGGGATTTGCAACCGTTTGTGGGCTCGATGACACTTGCATATCGCAAGGGAGCTCTGAACGAAGCCGACCCGTTAAGCCGGCGTCCAGACTTCGTACCTCAGGCCACAGTACCCTTATTTTGGGATGGCGAGGTTCCGTCAGATCGAGATTTACGACGGAAGTCCCAGCTGCTGTTTGAAGACGCACAGTTAAATTTACTGACTCTTGACGCGCTGCAGCTGAGCCCTGAGTTCGCTGATCTCATTCGCGAGGGGTTCTCACAAGATTCGTTTTATGGGGACGATGGTGAGTGGACAAGAGACAGCCGGATAGAAGCCAGAGACGGGTACTTTTGGCGTCTCAATCGCCTCTGTATTCCACAGAACTCTGAGCTCCGACTGAGATTGATCACAGAGCTGCACGAAAGTTCGTCAGCTGGTCACAGAGGAGTTGCTAGCACTCTTGCTAAAGCACTCGACAGATTCTGGTGGAAACGAATCCGCCAAGACGTGAAAGATTTTTGTGAACGCTGCGTCGTGTGCCGACGAGCAAAGATTCGACCGCAGATGGCTGCGACTCTTTACCCATTACCTGTTCCACCCAGACCGTGGCACACAGTTGGTCTTGACTACCTGACACACTAGCCTGAGAGCAACGGCTTTAACAGTGTGCTGATTGTAGTAGACCATCTAACTCGAATGGCCCATTTTCTGCCATGTACAGAGTCGATTACTGCCGAAGAAAGTGCCACTTCGTTTTTACAGGGAGTCTACCGTTTACATGGACTGCCCCGCGTACTGATCAGCGACCGCGACCCAAAATTTGTCAGCGCATTCTGGCAGACACTCTGGAGACGCCTTGGAACGCGTCTGAACATGTCTTCCAGCCGACACCCAGAAACAGACGGACAGACAGAGCGCGTGAACAGCACGTTTCAGCAGCTTCTTCGTTGCTTCTGTTGCTATGATGGCTCTGATTGGTCAACATTTTTACCGCAAGTGGAGTTTGCGTACAACGCTTCGCGTGCACTCGGAATTGAGCACACACCGTTCGAGGCTAACTTTGGTTTTTCTCATGAGGAGCCTCTTGACCTGCTCTTCAGCATGCGACCGTCGATTCCAATTTCACAAGACGCAACAGAACGGTTAAGATTGTTACAGGAAGTGCACACCCTGGTTCGCTCTGTGTTACAGCTACACAAGGACGAGATGCAAGCGCGCACAGAACCGTCTACAGCGCCACACTTCGCTAAGGGAGACAAGGTGTCAATCGTCACAGCAAATCTTTTTATGCGAGGACAACCAAACAGGAAACACAGTTACAGATTGAAACTACCAGCGACAGTACGCTTACATCATGTGTTCCATGTTAACAACTTACGACCCTGCTCTACCGCTCCGCTACGACCAGCTGTCCTGGTGACTGTACCTGAAGGAGACGATGAGGAGTTTGACGTGTCGCACATCTCTGCTGTGTGCATCAAGTCGCTACCTGGACGACGAGGCAAATATTTGCTCTTCATGACGCACTTCAGTGATGACGACATTCCACCTGTCTGGCACCGTTTGAACGAGGTGCATCGAACAATTGCGTTACAAGAATTCTTGGAGACGTCCCAATGGCGCAAATTCGCCAAGACTCAGGCGTACATTGACTTCATATACGCTTTCCCAGCGTGCATTCCTGAGTCCCAGTAACTGCTTCAGTAAAGGAGTCAAGAACCACGGAGGTCTGCCTCGCGGCGGCCTCATTGATCTGTCAAGAGGGGGAGGGTACGAGTGTGACGAGTACAGTCCTGCAACAGTACATTGCAGGACATTGTACATGTACTCGTTACGGATACCAAATCGTGCTTTTCCACAGGACAGACGTATACTCGTGGGTACGTCGCTACTGCAATATTATAATGGTGCTGAGGCTACAGTACGACCAATACCTCCCGGTACGTACAGATATGCATAATTAATCTAACCAGCCAGATGACGCGCCAGAACGAGCTTTTCAATGCAGAAGGAGCCGCGTCGTGAAACCCAATGCTAGGCAGGCCGTGTCTCGAGGACAGATGACGACGGTTGAGCAGCACTGACGCCTGACACGTAAGCGAAGCTTGCAGGCGTAACTAATCTGGGCTGAAACCTATTTAAGCCCAATGCAGTAGAGGGAGGTGACAGAACCTTTTAACAATTCCTTTGTTCACTTACAACATCTACTGCCTAAGTACAGTAGTGAAACATCTCTCATCAATTGCCTCTCGACAACATCATTTGCAATCTTGCAACAACAGAACTAGACAGACTAGAACAGATTTGTGCTAGCGTTTAGCTTTCAGAGGCTAACCGCCACATAGAGACCGTTTCCGGACGGTTCTAGCACACCCATGCCTGTGGGTACCAAAAGCATACCGGTGTCAGAGTTGGAGGGAAAGACGAATTCACATCCGCTGTTAGTTTGCATCTAGCTGACACTAAGAAGTCTGCCGATACGCTGAGCGGAGCGAGAGGATAGGTCGGGGGTGTAGAGTGCATACACAGTGCGGTGAATGAGCTGGCCAGAGGCAAGTCTGACAGAAATCCGCACTGAGCCACTGCCCTTAACGTCAACGCCGACACCGCCCACGCGAGAGGGAGCGGAGGGGGGTCTGAACTTCACGAAGTCATCTCGGAACGCGGTGAGGTTAATCGAGCAGGCGGAATCAACGACCTAGAACTGTGACAGGTTACGACCTGGGGCGAGGGAAGAGGAGAATGCCACAGAGCTGAAAGGGACACTCACCTCGTCGTCATCGTAGTCATCAGCGTAGTCCTCGAGGGTGGGTGAGTTGTCGGTGTCTTCGGCGGGGGCGTCGTCGGCAGGGACGTCGCTCAGCATAGCAGCGGGAGCAGAGGTGGTGCCACCGGCGGCGCCGTACTTCTGGGCGGTCATCTGACGCTTGGCGAGGTTCCACTTAAGGATAGCGTCATCCGTGGGAGTGCAGGCGGACATGATATGGTTGAGGCTGCCACAAACGCCACACTTGTTGGGTCGATGGCCGCGAGGATTACGGTGTGGTTGGCCTCGACCGCTGTGCGAGCCGCGGCCCGCAGCGACGAACGCGGAGATGGGAGGGGGTGATGTGGCCGGAGCGGGTGTATCCGGGGCAGGGTCGTCGTCCATGTTGTGCGCGAGGTGGAGGATGCTGGCCATCACTTCATCAGCCGACATGAGGTAGTATGTGTCAAAGGCGTTGATGACGCATTGTTTCGCCTGACCGTGTGGGCCACTGCTGGAAATACCGCGCAGCATGAGGAGACCGAGGTTGTGGGGGTGGATGGCAGCGGAGCCATCAACCATTTGGCACGTCTCGTTGTAGTCGTCAAAGGTCTGGAGCATGGAGTGGACATAGTCACTGAGTGACTGGCGAGGGCGCTGTCTGACCATCAGGTTTTCCAGGAGGGACAAGGAGCGAGCAAAAGACCGACAATGGAGGCGTTCACACAGAATGTCCCACGCGGCAGCGGCGCAGTCAGAGCGGGCAGGAGAAACGCATTTCATCGCTTGGTCAGCGCGCTTATTCGCGCTGGCTGCATGGAGGAGCAGCGTGTAGGCGTAGTGTTGCGCTGGTTCGTCGAGCCAAACGCCGGAGTCGCGGATGGCCAGCTGCGGAATGAGATATGCGGCCTTGATGGAGAGGAAATTAAGGAAGGTCCTCTTCCATTGCTTAAAGTCCGTGGTCGGGCCCATGACGGGGACCGACATCTTCATGGACCGGTTGAGGGTGTCCTTGTCGAAGCCGGGGGCTTCATGTGCCGCTCGGCCGATGACTACCGGGTCAATGGTGGGGCGACGACTGCCACGGGTGGTGTGGTCGCCACGCTGAGCTGGGGGAGAATACCGTCCATGGAAGGGAGGAGGTGGACCACCGGGAAAGGGAGAGCGGCCGGCCATGGGATGCGGCGGGCCGTACGGGTGCGGGTGGTCACGGGAGGGGGGGACGAGGGGAGAGCGGGCCTCCGGGATGAGAGGTCTGGGGTGGTGAAGGGCATATCCAGCGGGGGGGTAGGGGGGGTGGTGGGAGGTGTTCAACCTGGGGGTCGTGACGCGAGGGCTCGCGGGGCGCATCGGGACGCGAGGGCTCGCGGGGCGCATCGGGACGGCGCTGTGCGACTGTGGGGTCGCCATCAGGAGCTGCAACGGCAGCGATAGCGAAGGCCATTTGTGCGTCCAGTGGGGCGTAGCCATGCTGGGGATGCTCAAGTAGGGGGAGGGCGTGCACGTCGTGGCCGTCCGGAAAGGGTTTGAGGTGCGCATCGTGGCGGCGCTGAGCGATAGGGGTGTGCGGATTAGCAACCGCAGCAGCAACAGGAGCAACCTCGGCCGACTGCGAGTCGAGGCGAGCGTTAATGCGCGCCATTTGCGCAAGGAGCATCGCGAGAGTATCCGGGGTGGGATCGAGAGTGCTACGCTGAGAGCCCGAGTCAGGGGAATTTGGAGGCGAAACAGGCGGAGAGTCGGCAGAGCGAGTTTTCGGCGCCATGTCGACAGATGGCGAAAAAGAAAGAGCAGAATAAAAAACAGGCAGCGGTAAAAACCGCTAGCCGGACTCGTGCCTAACAATGGTTTCAGAGAGACGGCTTGATGCCCGCCGACCCCTCGGCCTGTAGCCCCGGGGTGTCTCAAAGCACCTTTTCTGTATCCTCCACCCAGTGTGGGGCACAAGTCGAGGCCAAGGCCAGGACAAGTGGAGCGATGCGCTGGCGGCTGAGTCGCTAAGATAATATAAAATAAAAAGGTAAGCTACGGCTATCGTGCAACCTGTGGATGCGTATTCACCCGATAGTGCGCCCCCCCGTTCTCCAGCTTGGACATGTGTGCACCTTGTCCACACACGACGAGTGCGTCGGTGTGGGTGGCTGGCTATCGCCGTCGAGTACCTGACATAAGAGGGGTGATGGCGGGTTTTAAATCGAAGTTTATACTGGCGATACCGCCGACTACAAGGTGAAAGTACTAGGTATCTATAGAAACTTGCCTTCTGCGGGAGAGCTGTCGATCGCGGCTCGCCGAACCAGGTTGTCGCGCGTGAGTGACGTGAGGCGGGGGCCCATAACCTATTAAACTATGCAAACACAGTTAGTGTGGAAGATAATTCACGCAAACGTAGTTACAGTCACAGTCCCGCAAACGGAACAGTAACGGCGACAACCAGCCTACATGCGTGGTGTCGGGACAACAGAAGTGGGAGAGCTTTAGCCTAGCGACAGCTATGTACCGAGTCAAACAGTTTATCGGTATGTCCGATCTAGACATGTACTAAACATATCTAGAGTAGCTTACAGTAGCTATCTGCAACTAATACGTATACGGCATTACTTACAACATGGGGATATGGTGGAGGTGGTCGGAGGGGGTCCGTGGAATGATCGTCGCGCGGGGGTTCGCGCTGCGCATCGCGACGGCGCTGAATGACAGGAGATCGGCGGCAACAGCGACAACAACTGCAGCGTCGGCCGTCCGCGTGTCCATGCGAGCGTTTATGAGCGCCATTTGCTCAAGGACAAGCGCGAGTGTATCAGGGGTTGGGACGAGAGAGCTTTGCTGAGAGCTAGGGTCAGGGGAATCAGCAGGCGTGACAAGTGGAGAGTCGGCGGAATGAGTTTTTGGTGCCACCGCGGCAGACGAAAGAACAAACAAGACGATAGGCAGCGGTAAGAACCGCTAGCCGGACTTGTGCCTAACAACGGTTTCATAGAGACGGCTTGATGCCCGCCGACCCCTCGGCTTGTAGCCCCGGTGTGTCTCAAAGTACCTTTTCTGTGTCCTCCACCCATTGTGGGGCACATGTCGAGGCCACGGCCAGGTCATGTGGAGCGATGCGATGGCGGTTGAGTCGCTAAATAGATGTATAAATTAATTAAACTAGGGCTGTCGTGCACCCTGTTTATACGTATTCACCCGGTAGTGCGCCCCCCCCCCCCCCCCCCCCCCCGTCTCCAGCTTGGACTTGTGTGCACCCTATCCACACACGACGAGCGCGTCGGTGTGGGTGGTTGTTTGGCGTCCTCGGGCAGTTGACTTAGGTGGGGTGGTGTGGTGGGTTTTAAAGCGCAGTTTATACTGGCGATACCGCCGACTACAAGGTGAAAGTACTAAGTTTTTATGTGAACTTGCCTTTTGCGGGAGTGGTGGCGATCGCATCTCGCCGAACCAGGTTGTCGCGCGTGAGTGACGTGAGGCGGGGGCCCTTAACATGTTGAACCTTGCAAACACGATCAATATGGAAGGTAACTAACGCACACGAAGTTACAGTCACAGTCACGCAAATAGGACAATCACAGAGACAACCAACCCGAGGCGTGGTGTCGGGACAACAGAAGTGAGAGAGCTGTAGCCTAGCGATAGCTCTGTACCAAATCAAACAAGTTATCGGTATGTCCGATCTAGACATGTACAAATCATACCTAGAATCGCTTACATTAGCTATCTTCAACTAATAACTAGAAAGTATTACATACAACATCAACAAGACTCGGTGCGACGTGCCGCTCGCATCGCTGACCGACAATTTGTCGGCGTAGACGTTCACAAAATTCCCCTCGAGCCACGGCTTCGTCGGCGCGCCAGTTCTCTGAAAAAGGTTGCCGGGGTCCGGCTCGTGCGGGATCATGTCGCCGTTCATGACGATGTTTTTGGTGAAGGTCGCCTTTTCGATTCGCTCAAGGAAAATGGTTGTCGGATGCTCATACTCCACGAGGCCCAGCGCATACTCGAGCGTATCCGCCAAATCAAAGTCGCGACGTTCCTCCTCGTGGAGCGTCCGTAACCGATAGGCCGGGACCTTGTGTAGGAGCCCCGATAGGTCGGAGCCATGATTTGACTTTCTCACCCAACCTCCCCCCTCGTAGTACCCACCATCGATAGGAGTGCCTCATGCGGTGTGCTAGGGTTATCGCGAAAACACATCGCCCATATAGGCGGCCCCATGGCAACGTAAACCACAAGGGCCAAGAAGAGGGTACGGGCGGTATTGCACCGATCAACCGGTGCCGGAAACAACTCGCAACCGACCGGGATAGGACAGACGCGACGGGAGGAACGATAGACAACAACCTATTGTGGCTAAGGTTTTCTCCCCCCTGCTCCGAACGGAGGGGAAAGCCTATGCTAGGAGGGGACGAGCGACGGGAGGAGCGGCTATCATCTCGGACGAGGGTGTGCGTAGATCGAGCCGGGGCCTTCGACGACCTTAGCGAGAGGATTTTCGCCTTCCTTTCCCTCCTAGCTCCGTCACGACCGCAGACCCACATGAGCCTAAGCCATGTATGCTCGACTAGACCACCATAGGATGACCATATAGGATGATCAACGCCCTCGAGCGGCGGGAGCGGGCCGAGCATCGTGGACATAGCGACATAGTATTTTTCGCATTTTGTCGTAGCGATAGACAATTTCTGTCATCCCTGTATGATCTATATTTTGTTGTTACTGCTGCGACGGAGAGGGATGGACAATGAGAACCCCCCGGCGTAAAACCTATTCCTAAGACCTAGATAGTAGTATTGGGTACGCCCGGAGACAAGGGACTGGATCCGCCCCATTTTTTTGTTGGGTTCGGATCCATGAGTACTTGATTTTTTTGGATCCGGAACTAGTGAGTACCTCTAAAAAAGGGATCCGGATCCCGCGATTACCTGTGATTCTAGGGTTCGGACCCCGCGATTACCTGTGATTCTAGGGTTCGGACCCCGCGATTACCTACTGAACCTAGGGTTCGGACCCCGCGATTACCTGTGATTCTAGGGTTCGGACCCCGCGATTACCTGTGATTCTAGGGTCCGGATCCCGCGATTACCTGTGATTCTAGGGTCCGGATCCAGCGATTACCTGTGATTCTAGGGTTCGGATCCAGCGAGTACATGTGTTTTTGATTCCGGAACCGAGTACATGAGTACTTCTAAATTTTTTGGTTCCGTTGGATTCGTTGGGTTCGCGATTCCAACAAGTACTCGAAGTACTCATGCAAATTGATACAAATTGCGCATTTGGGGGAAGTTTGTACTGCAAATTGAATTTTTACATCTCTACTAGTTCTATGCGCATGCTTATGCTTGGATCCCATACAGTAGATACGTACAATTCACTTCCCATACTTTCTGCCCGCTGCAAACATATTTAGTACTTTACAGTCTATCCCATACAATTTAGCAAAGCTTTTGGTCCCTCCAGCAAGTGCCACAAGCAACGTATGTGAGTTTATAGCCCTCCGGCTCAAGAAGGACACTTGCCATCACAGGGAAACAGATTCCGATGCAGTACCGTTTTTCACATATGATGTGACAAGTAATGCCAAATGGTATATCGCATGGCCAGTGCGAGTCCACCAAATGAACATTAAATGCACAAAATATGGATGAAAACAGGTTTAAGACAACCATTTCTTACAGTTTATATAGACTTGTGACAACCATATTCCCCGCGCATACATAATTCAACAATTACATGAGACTAACAAGGCATCCTCTAGGCTATCTTCCTTGGTGTTCTTCTTGAACGCGTCATGCATTCGCCCCGCTTTGTTGAACAAACGCTCGCATGCAGCAGAGGTAGCAAGCATAGATAAGTACTGCCGCGCCATTAAAGCCAAGTCGGGGTACAGAGCTGCATGTGTTTTCCACCATGTCAACACACAAATGTCCTTGTCCGTTTCTTGGGGCAGCTCAAGGTAACGCTCTAAGTCATCCTTTTCCACGTGCTTGGCTATAGAGGGCGTCACACGCCCAGTCAAATCCCCGGAAAGGAATGCAGTGAAAGGCTTACTCTTCGACGACATCAATTGCTTGCCAAGCTCTGCAGCATTCATGCTTGGATAAGCACCGCCTTCTGCCTCGCTCTCGTCCGGCTCTGTGAGCGACTGCTCTCCAAATTCTCTTCTTGCAGCCGCCAAAATTGTAGGCGCAAAGTCGGAACGAATGCCATTGAAGTCCAGATTCTTAAACCTGCACAATTCACATTTTTAGTTAACATAGCAAATGCACAAGTAAATTTGCATACACACACACACACACAGGAACACGTAGAGAGCATACAAAATAGGTACACAAACGAACACCACACACACATACACACACATTCAGAAGCAGATGCACATACAAGCCTACACACACACAAGCAGATAAAAACAAACACATCCATAAGACACACACACATGCATAACACACACACACACACACATGCAGAAGTACATGCGCATACAAGCACGCACACACACATGCAAGCACTCATACAAATATGCATAAGCATATACACGCAAACACACACACACAAGGACGCTCAGATAGAATCACATCTATTTATCAACATTTAATATATTTATCAGGTATATAATAGAAACAAATGTGCAAAATTTAAACGCATGCACACACAACCATTACAAGGTACTCACCGAATGTCCAGCAATGTCGCAATCCCTATCTTGATGTAATCGTTCTCCCTTATGTTTGTGAAAAAACGCTCAATGATTCCGGCCCGCAGACTCTCCCTTGCCTCCGCCATATGAGGCTCCATGTCCTCCGCTTCGATGGTGTACAAGTCCACATCCCTCCGCTCATCTTGCAATGAAACGGGCCTGTGTAACGACAGCTGCTCTAACAAAGTGCCTAACATAGTGTAAACAAGTGATATGGTAACATAGTCACCCTGCAGCAAATTCACAACTTGAGCCACTGGCCACAGGATCGCAGCTAGCTCTCGAATAGTCTCCCAATCCTTAGTGTTGATGGCGAAGTCCGAATACACCTTCCCATCGTCATTGGCAACGCAACCATTGGGTACCTAGTATAGAATTAATATCTCAGTAAATGAACAGTAATGCAACTTAACAATAATGCAATGAAAACACCGCAAGACAGTACTTACTTGTAACATATACTCGGTAATTGCTTCAGCGTTCTGCACAAACCACACAGATTGAGGAAACAAGCCTAACCAACGAGTGGCTGACTTGGTACTTGGCTTACTTGTGGGAAGACCCATCCGAGTTTAAATCTCCGACAGCTTGGCAGCGCCCAAAGTGCTCCTAGAAAAGTGGGCACTCTGACCTTGCATTGCTCGGGAACAATCCTTGATGTGCGGCTCGTCCACGAACTTGTTGACACACAACTGAATGCCATGAGTAACACAGGTATGTCCATCCAATGCACCCCATCCTTTCTTCATGTTTGCTCCATTGTCGCACACCTAGGCAACCGTCAAACCATCTTCATTCAGAGACATACATAACAAGCAAAAACAAACAGCCAAAATCTAAACTAACTCTTACCTTACTGAATATTGATTCATACACAGTGTCCACAGCTTCGACGCCTTCCAAGTCGTCTGCTTCGACAAGCTCTCCCACATTCACCCCAGCAAGTCTGCGCTTTGTCGTTTGCAAAATATTCTCACCTGTGTGGGAAAACTTTCCGTAGGGCTCGCAAATAACCAAGCGCTTCATAAGTTGCCACGATCCGTCGATCCAATGCACCATTACCGCCAACAATGAAACATAATTCTCCCCCCAAATATCTCCAGATATGCACGGCTTCAATCCGCCTTGAAACAACCCGTTCATCATGACTCCTGTTTCAACAAGTGACTGAAACAAGCAAAATTAATTACCTTAGTTATTTGTAAAGGCAACACGCAGTCATACATTCAAAAACCAACAGTAATTACCTTTTGAGCCAAGGACGCCAAGCAACGCATTACCGTCTCACGACATGGACCGCGATATGCGCCTCCCGAAATAGCAGACATCACATCCTTGAGCTATGTGTCCGACTCCATCATCCCGAATGGCCGACATCGCTTGACCACCCAAATTGTTATCAACTCGTCAAGGTACTGTTTCCTTTTCGCAGAAATCTACGAATAGAGTCAACAACGAAGGAAAGGTCAATAACATGCTATCATTAAGTCAATAACATGCTACTATACAATCACAATGGGACATGACTTACCTCTGCCTTGATCACGGTGGGGACATAGACATTCCCAACTTGAATGTTTTCACCAGTAGCCAAGTCCTGTATGTACTCACCTTTATGCCGACATCTGAGGTGCTTGATAAGATTTGAGGTCCCTCCGCTGTACTTGAGCTTGAGTTCCTTTGGACACAACTTACATACGACATACTTGACACCATTGGGGAACTTTTTTGGCTTCTTGAAATGATTCCGGCATTGAGCATTGTAAATCTTCTTCTTCGGCGGCGCCAAGTCGTCATCCACGATGACCTCTTCATCGCCTTCGTTATCTTCTTCGATGCCTTCTTCAACCTCGTTTGATGTTACAGTGGCTTTAGCTTGCAGCCGGTTCTTCCTCTTCCTGCTTATCCGATTCGCCTCTCGATTTCGTGCCTCCTGCAGAAACACAATGCACCCATCAAAAGTTAGTAATGGAAACATGAAATTGTAGCGAAAGAACAGAAAAGAACACAAAGAACAAAAAAGCATCACAGAACAGCGATAACATAGTGTCGACAAGCCCCAACTGCAACGCTACTACTATGGCTTCGATAGAGCACATAAACAGAGACATAAATGTGCGGGCGGAGGCGGGGAGTGGGCGCCATGCGGCGCTACCGAACAGCACAGTGCAACAATATGCTTAACGACAAAGTAACCTTTTATGTGGGAAAGCAAAAAACAGAAAAGCATCACAGAACAACGATAACATAGTGTCGACAAGCTCAACTGCAACGCTATTACTATGGCTTCGATAGAGCACATAAACAGAGACATTAATGGGCGGGCGGAGGCGGGGAGTGGGCGCCATGCGGCGCTACCGAACAGCACAGTGCAACAATATGCTTAACGACAAAGTAACCTTTTATGTGGGAAAGCAAAGAACAGAAAAGCATCACAGAACAACGATAACATAGTGTCGACAAACTCAACTGCAACGCTATTACTATGGCTTCGATAGAGCACATAAACAGAGACGTAAAAGTGCGGGCGGAGGCGGGGAGTGGGCGCCATGCGTAAGGCTCCGAATCAAAGATCGATTAATGATCAGTAATCGATGCATCGGCGTTTTTTGCAATTAATCAATTATCGATCTTTAAGCACTCCATTTATCAGATGCATTGATCTTTAAAGCTTGACTTATCAAATGCATCGATATTTAAAGGCTTGACTTATCAGATGCGTCGATATTTTAAGGCTTGACTTATCAGATGCACCAATCTTTAGTGCCACGATTTATCAGATGCTTAGATCTTTAGGCGGCGATTTATCAGATGCAGCGATCTTTAGTGCAGCGATTTATCAGAAGCAGCGATCTTTAGTGCATCGATTTATCAGATGCACCGATATTTTGGCCGGGATTTATCAGATGCGTCGATATTTATTTATCTTTTCTACTGTTGATTCATTCTTGTATCCCGCGCGCGAGCTTAATTCGAATAATAATTATTAGCTTTATATCTGCATTAATAACCATATAAAAAATATAGCATAAGAGTGAGAACTGATACTTTACACAAAAAACAAATGTTTTTATGTAATCGAAATGGAAATAAGGATATTTAGAAGGCGCTCAAGCAGAATTGCATTATCAGTACTACACTCAGAATAAAATGCATCTATGGCCACCGTTGGTTCCTTGATATATCAACGGCCAACATAAGACGAAAAAGGGTTCATGGATTGACCAATCAGCAACTCGTATGCGTCACGAAAGGGATCATTGTCTCGTTATTGCCATGCTTGGACGAAACGTGGTGATATCGGCACCGATGACGGTCCAGAAAGGGATCATTGGTTACGAAGATTTTGATCAACGGATGCTATGAACCTATGCCATCATCTATCCGTACACGTACTTTTGAAGAGCGTTGAAAAGTATAGTATATTAAAAGTTTATTGTTATTCCCCTTCTTCGCAGCCTATTCAGAAACAGCACGAAATACATGAGAATATATAACGTTACATATGGATTAAGAAAAAGCGACAATATGGGGACGAAACTTCAGTCTACCAAGCGACTACACGTTTGTGGTCACCTTGAAAAGCGCGCGGCAGCCACATCCGTCAGTAGCACTTTTCACCCCGATGCGCGGTGACCAACCGTGGATATGTGTCCGACTCGCATCATTATCAACTTTGTGGAGTTGGACGTGACGATGTCGTCGCTGAAAGTCTCTAGTGGGGCGCGACTTCTGCAAGTTGCGTTGGGATGGCCTCGCATCTGCTCGACGCAGCGTCGAAGGCGATGCTACAAGACTGCGTCGACGCTTGCGCTAGTTCGCATTCACCGTCGGAAGCTCCACGACTCGTTAAGGTGCGTAGTGCGAGTCTGCGGTTAATAAATTGTGCAACAGACGACACCATCCGTTTTAGCAAGGGCTCGCCTACGCCGATGCAAACACAAAGGACTATTAGGCGTCGGTAGTAGTATGGAAATTGTGGAGACTCTCGACAGCTTCGCTGCAAGTGAAGGCAGCGACTACATTTTGGCCTGCGTCAAGGACGATATAGAGGTGAGTCTTATATGCCTTATTTCAAGTGCCACTATGCTCCTTTACCGTCTACGTAGTCGTGCCCAGCTATGCCGAAACGATGCAAATTCGAGCGCGCGCGCGGGTGTGTGTGTGTGTGTGTGTGTGTGTGTGTGTGTTGTCTGTAACCTTTATTTATCCTGCAACTTCACCCCTGTTTTGTTACGTTTTGACCCTTCACTGCATGCATTCTTTCCTGTTTTATTATGTGAATTGTGTGCATTACATCATGTGTGTGCGTGTGCGTGTGTGTGTGTGTGTGTGTGTGTGTGTGTGTGTGTGTGTGTGTGTGTTTTGTCTGTAACTTTTATTTATCCTGCAACTAAACCACTGTTTGTGCGGCCTTGTTGGTATGTTGAAATTAGTGTAAGACACCGTTCAATATCATTCCTAAATCAGTGGCTTCTTCTGCTTGTGTTGATTGGGTGTGTCCCTTGGGCCCGTAAAACAGATGTTGAACGTGATGAAGTGCTCCTCGGTGACCAAGTTGTGAAGTGCATTGCCAATGTTCAGACTATTAGCAGCAAGCCTTCGTAACTTAGTACTTCTCTTTTGTTTCGTTCCGTAACAAGCATTAATCTCTCCACTACTCTCATTGCATTGTATTTGCATCGTGTGTGTGTGTGTGTGTGTGTGTGTGTGTGTGTGTGTGTGTGTGTGTGTGTGTGTGTGTGTGTGTTACTTGTCTGCGTGAACTGTTCCTCTAGTGGAGACAGCGTGAACTAAATTCCTAGAGAGCGCTCATCTGTCTGGCAAAGAACGATTTTGGGATACCTATGTGGCAGCGCACCATTTTGGGACACTTCCTTGGCACCACATGGCCCAGCTATTCGCAACCATGGTCCAGACTATCAGCAACATGGCAATGCATCGTTTTGGCACCACAACCAGAGATGGCAATGGGAGTTATCTCGCCCGTCAGTATACTTTTATTGTTAGACCTTCTCTCTACTGTTTTTGAGCGATTACATATTATTCCTTTAACCCCAATGATCCCAGACACGACAACATGTAGTGGGCAGGGTCAAACCCACGTTGAATGTGCTGCGCTGGGTGAGGGGTTTGTAGCACCTTTTTTTGGTGGGTTGTATGGGGATATAATGTAATTCACGTATTTTGAATAATGCGTCATGTCTCCAACGTGCACACGGGTCTCAGCCTTGGAGAGCAATTGCATTGTGCCCTTCCCATCCACGACAACATGATTTGGGTTGTGAGCTGGGCATAACTGCAATGAAGCAGTGATTGACTTATCAAATGCACATAAGTTTTTCATGAGTTTTTTTAAATCTAGTACTTATTTTCGATTTATAAGATTTCGATCTTGAGCGCCTGAATTATCATATGCAGTGATCGTTAGCGTCCGAAATATCAGATGCATTGATATTTTGTGCCGCGATTTATCAGATGCATTGATATTTAGAGCCGCGATTTATCAGATGCAGTGATATTTTAGAGGTTGAATTATCAGATGCATCGATAATTAGGGCCTGAATTATCAGGTGCATCGATCTTTACTTGAATGAAAATCAGATCTAGTGATGCGATTTTTGATACAATATATCGATTCTCGATCTTTATTCACTGAATTGATCAAGATTCTCGATCTTTAAGATTGAATTAATCACGATTCTCGATCTTTAAATTTGAATTAATCATGATTCTCGATCTTTATGCTCTCAATTTCGATTCGGACCCTTAGCCATGCGGCGCTACCGAACAACACAGTGCAACAATATGCTTAACGACAAAGTAACCTTTTATGTGGGAAAGCAAAGAACAGAAAAGCATCACAGAACAACGATAACATAGTGTCGACAAGCTCAACTGCAACGCTATTACTATGGCTTCGATAGAGCACATAAACAGAGACATTAATGGGCGGGCGGAGGCGGGGAGTGGGCGCCATGCGGCGCTACCGAACAACACAGTGCACCAATATGCTTAACGACAAAGTAACCTTTTATGTGGGAAAGCAAAGAACAGAAAAGCATCACAGAACAACGATAACATAGTGTCGACAAACTCAACTGCAACGCTATTACTATGGCTTCGATAGAGCACATAAACAGAGACATAAATGTGCGGGCGGAGGCGGGGCGTGGGCGCCATGCGGCGCTACCGAACAGCACAGTGCAACAATATGCTTAACGACAAAGTAACCTTTTATGTGGGAAAGCAAAGAACAGAAAAGCATCACAGAACAACGATAACATGGTGTCGACAAGCTCAACTGCAACGCTATTACTATGGCTTCGATAGAGCACATAAACAGAGACATAAATGTGCGGGCGGAGGCGGGGAGTGGGCGCCATGCGGCGCTACCGAACAGCACAATGCAACAATATGCTTAACGATAAAGTAACCTTTTACGTGGGAAAGCAAAGAACAGAAAAGCATCACAGAACAACGATAACAAAGTGTCGATAAGCTCAACTACAACGCAATATGGCTTCGATAGTGCAAATAAACAGACATAAATGTGCGGGCGGAGGCGGGGCTGGGGCGCCATGCGGCGCTACCGACCATCACAACGCAGCTAACTCGGGGGTGAGGGCAGAGCAGAGGGGGGGGGGACTCTTGCTTACCTCTTCAACTTTCTCTTGCTCGTTGTGAAAATCTTCCAGCAGGGTGGACCAATTGGCTTGACGCCTTACGTTGACCTCGGTTTCTGAAGTGGCGGCTTCCTCCGGCAGGCCTTCCCACATAACTTTATACGTCAACATTCCACACCTTTTTCCTTGGCTAACAATTTTCTTAACTACATACTGTCCTTTATTATTATACGGATCTGCACCTTTTTTTGACTGAGGTGTCCTAAACACCCTATCTGAATTCCAAACAAGCTCCTCTTCTGCACGTTGGATAGCCGTCGATGACAAGCTCTTCCCTGATCTAGACGGTCTACTACTTCCCGCTTGTCCCGCCATTGTTGCTAACTATGAAAGGATTGGATGTGGACGGGCAGATTATGGTGGATTTCAAGCGCGTACGCACCGTTTAAATAGCCTTTGGGTGGGCTACAATCGATTCAAGGCTGCGGAATGACAACAATTAGGGCCATTGAACCAATCGTAGACATACACCTCAGCAGATTTGCATTGCCAAATATCTCCCAAAAAAACAGCGTGTCACTTCGGGCAACAACAGAATCGTGAGATACTCGGAATCGTGAGTAGTGATTGGGTATCACGATTCCACATCGTTTTGCGAGGATGAGGTACTCGCGATTACCGCGGATCCATTAAAGTACGATGAATACCGGATCCAACGATTACTTACAATAACTGGTACCGGAACCAACGATTACTTACAATAACTGGTACCGGAGCCAACGATTACTTACAATAACTGGTACCGGAACCAACGATTACCTACTGAACCTAGGGTTCGGATCCCGCGATTACCTGTGATTCTAGGGTTCGGACCCCGCGATTACCTACTGAACCTAGGGTTCGGACCCCGCGATTACCTACTGAACCTAGGGTTCGGACCCCGCGATTACCTGTGATTCTAGGGTCCGGACCCCGCGATTACCTGTGATTCTAGGGTCCGGACCCACGAGACCAAGTCCGAACCCGAGTAGTCTCGTGGATTCGCGGCTCCTTAGGATCCGGATCCAGTCCCTGCCGGAGACAGCAGAGCCTATCTGATATCGGTATTTATTGTTGAAAAAAACTATATCACCAATTTCAAAAAAAAAATGACGACACCTGTCTGTTCTCTTTGTAATCGTCTGGTTATTCTTGTAATCAACTATAGCACTCTCTGGATTGGTGTTTTAGTACCTGTTTTTGTGCCAAAATGTAAGCAGTCTGTCATCTTTGGCGTAATCTGACCCCCAGTAGTCGCTTTCTCAACATGTGGTAATTAGTACCCGTACCTCGTGGCCTCAGCTTATGGCGGCGCCGTGGCGTGATCAAGTGCACAATAGGGCAAAGCAGGGCCAGCTCAGTCTCGCTAGTACCTGTACCTGTACATGTAGTATCATCAGATGACGCGTGTCAATACTCCATACTTACAGTGCTACACACCCTGCCAACCTGGACAGCGGTGAGGTCTCGGTACCAGTACGTACTGTTCCAAGTTATCTGTAGCACGCGTTACGGTACAGGTATTGTTGACACATCACCCGCTTGTCATCGTGCTAGCGTCGATCCGTAGAAGACGCAATCGACAGCAGTGAAGCACGGCTGGTTACGTACATTTGCGATTGCATAAAAAAATCAAGATACTACTACCTCAATACATTAATTCTAAAAATATATTCCTAAGAGAAAAAGCAGTGGAGACCAGCATCGAAAAGAAGAAAGGACAGTAATCCTTGACAAAATCCGACTGTACCGTACCAGAGCTACAGGTGCTGGACCCGTACAGGTAGTCGCTAGCTATCATCGGAGCATCCCGTTGGCAACCCGGCGCGTTGCCAAGTACCGGCTCAAAAGTCGGTATCCTGTAATGCACATCCACACTATGCACGGCCGGCTGGGTGGCAATCGTCGCGGGTACATACCTTTCCGTCGCGGTGCGGGTTGTTATTGGTGGCGCCAAGACTCCCACGGCGAACGAACGCGATGTGCACGAGGATGTGTAGGAGAATATAACCATGTGATAGCCGCCGTTGCTCGTAGACGGACATTAGTACACATTGGCATATTGAGACATGTGCGGTCGCCGGGTTTTGAACTCGCGTGACGAGGCCCCATAACCTATCATCGGAGTAACCCGTTGGCAACCCGGCGCGTTGCCAATTACCCGCCGGCTCAAAAGTCGGTATCCTTCGTTTGAATGTACACTATATATGTATCGCTATGCACGGGCCGGATGTGGGATGCTATATGGCAATCGTCGCTGGCACATATCTTCCGGTAGTGTTGCGGGTTGTTATTGGTTGCCAAGACTCCTCCTCCGATTCGGCGAACGCGATGTGCACGAGGACGTGTACGAGAATACATGGTCATGTGATAAGCTATCCCTTGCAAGTTCGGCCATCGGGAGTTCCTCTCAAATGATGTGGCGAGTACATGCAAGCGAGATGTAGAGGTAGCGGTAGCTATATGCCTTAGACTATGGCACCCGTTCACGGAGTTGCTAATCCTTATTACATCGATATGTATTGTTGGCGTCTTTATCAGTTGTTTTCGATATTGTGACGATGTAGTTTGCTTGTTACATATTTTTTGAATTACAAAAAGCACTTTAGACATGAGGACATGGAAATAGGGGGGACCAAGAGGACAAGAGTGACATGAATGTCACGGAATACAAGACACGACATAGTGACGCACTACATTGTGCACATACCTAGCAAATGCAACACATGAGAACACAAGGAACTCCCACGCGACGTTACAAATGCAACACGTGGAGGCGACTAGTGGCACCTCACGCGCAATGCTAGGGAACGCGGAGACGCTTGCGGCACATGGCGCGGGTGAAGCACGCCGTGGCATGAGAAGGGATCCCAACCGAGGAAGAAGCGGCCTCCACATAGTCCACAGCGGCGGACAAGACGTTGTCCGCGACTCCGCGTGGGCGAAATGGACGGCGAGAGAAACCTTCCGGCGTCAGGACGCCAACAACTTGCCTTCACGCATGCATCCCTTTAGAGGCGGTTCCCTGCTTGGCCATCTCTCTAAAAAATGCAGTGTGGTGGCCGCCGAGAGCCACCAAATTCCGTGATCGCAAAGGGAATGAAGCGTATGTCGGGGCGTCTCCGCACCCCCTCCGAGTATTTGTCGAACTTGGTCTTCTTAGCGCGGTTTAGAGTAGCTTCGGGAGACGGGGGGCTAGAAACGCCGAACAAACCAAAAACCACGGCATCTTGAGCAAGTTTTGAGCCTCGAATGCCGTGCTCGCACATTTAAACTAGCAGAATTTGCTTATTGTTTTGTGTCACTTGCTTGTACATGCTCAAGCGGCTGGTACTACCCGTACATGTTCATGATAATCTAAATAATCGAGTAGGGCTTCTTCGCCTCTTTTTTTTTTGCACCCCCGGGATATGGGATTGGCAAGTAAACCCTCTATAGGCGCCCTCTTTGCCTCCGTTTTTCTTTTTTGCTTGGTGGATTGCACTGCTTTCTTTGTATTATATACTTAAGAAATTTACAAGCCGACATATGTGAGCGCGTCAAGTTGCTTCGCTTCGCCAACCTCGCCCCCGCGTTTTCTAACCGCGCTCGGCCGGAGTCTAGGCGGTTTGCATCTCGTATGGGCCACGGCGCCCTTATTGTTTTACAACTTCGTGACAATAAGAACCGGCTACAACGGGCCGCTTAGGCGAGCTTCGTGACAAGTTCCATGAGCATTACGACGCCGTCTCCCGCGTCGCAGTTTGTTGCATCTTCGGTCTTCTATCATCCCGCATCCTCTCCACTCTTCGTCACTCCGCTGCTTGTGCTTCTTGTAACGGTTCAAGCTATGCGGGGCGCATTCGAGTCGGCGGGTGTTGATATGTCGGATGCCGCGTGAGCCATTGCATTTGTCGACCACGTGGCTCGATGCGGCGGAGGTGCTTCGGTCCATACCGCTCACTCTTGGTTATTAGTGACGGCCCTTGCGGAAGTCATCTTCGAGGCTCGTGGTGCACTCGAGGTTGGCGTCGAGGTTCTCATGGACCCGAGGATGTTAGTTCAACTCCCCAACGGCAACGACAGCCTCCCCGCTGGTGTGGGTGTCTTGCACTACCACGGCATCCGAGGCTCGAAATTCGCTCTTGATGCCGTGGTTTTTGTTTTATTCGATGCTTTTAGCCCCCCGTCTCCCGAAGCCGCTTTCAGCCGTGCTGAGAAGACGAGGTTCGACAAGTAATCGAGGGAGTGAGGAGCCGCCCCGACATGCGCTTCATTCCCTCTGCGGTCGCGGAATTTGGTGCTCTCGGCGCCCGCGCCACGGCCTTTTTATATAATTGGCCAAGCAGCCGCCTCTCAAGGGTTGCATGTGGGCAGGATGTTGGCCTCCTGGCGCCGAAAGGTTTCTCTCGCCGTCCATGTCGCTAACGCGGACAACGTCTTGCGTGGATTGTCCGCCGCCGCGGACGGTGTAGAGGCCGCTTCTTCCTCGGATGGGATGCCCTCTCTTGCCACGGCGTTCTTCACCCGCGCCAATGAGCCACAAGCGTGCCCGTGCTTCCTCGCGCAAGGCGTGAGGCGCTGCCGTTTGTCGCCTCCACGTGTCGCGTTTGCAACGTTGTGTGGGAGTATCATGTGTTCTCTTGTGTTTCTTTGTTGGGTTTGCCGCTCATTGCAGTGCTTCTCCTTTGCCGTGCCTTGGATTCCGTGCCCCTCTTGTCACTCTTGCCCTCTTGGTTCTACCCCTTTTTTCCCTGTCCCGTTCCTGTAGTGCTTCCTGTACTTAACAATCCCAAAGGGCTAGCGCCGTCATTCAGATCGTCGACCTTTCATCTCCCAGCATACATTTCGGTTCGTAGTTATTTCGATATTTTCAAGTACCTGTACTATACAGTTGTTATGCGCGCTAGTACAAAGCAATACATACTGTATATGCTGCGCTACCGTTGCATGCATGCCGTGCTAAATGTATGGCGATGATTTGTCCTTCCTTTGAGTCATGCTGCGCCGCAGAGACCTGCGCCCAGTATGCCCGCCCCCGAAAACACTCGCGGTGACCGCTTGCAGCTCACCACCAAGCTAATTGAGCTCGTCCCCTCAGGAATCTTTTCCGTTGCCGAATTCTGCTGCCTAGCGTCGGGTTATCACACTGTTTGGGTTTAGTGTCAGCGTGTCATAGCACGGTTTTAAGCTGTCAACGTACACACGCTCCCAAATTATTTTCTCATCTACTGCAGCACTGCAGAAGATTCCCAAACTAGCAGCAGAGCCTCGTGTGACTCCGCGTCTACTCTGTGGCGGAAATTCTCCGACTTGCGCAAGTTCTGCGTGGTCCAAGGAGATTCTGGTGGTTTTTTTATGTATCCCTTTTAGGAGTGTTATTAGAAAGTGACCGGTATGTCATCGGAAGCGGCAACCGCGAACAGTTCCGCTTTTGCGCAGCTGCCACTCTACCGCGAGCTTTCACCTGACGCAGGCAAGAGTAGCCACGTGAACCGAAAACGAGAGTGGCATCAGAAGTTCCAGGAAGACCTAATGCGACGCGGCTCCCCAGACGAACCGGACGATGCTGAGGCAGAGGCAGTGGAGGCGCTAAAGGGTGCAAAGGTGCCTCGCGTCGCCGGCTCCTTAATGAACGACAGTGGGCGGTTCACAAAAGGCAGTCGCGTAGCGGAGGCACGGGAGGTGCTCCGCCCAGCAGCGGTTCATGCTCACAGACCTCTTGAGCTTGGGGGTAATGGTGCTTTTATTTCTCCTGTCTCTGCGCGCGGGGTGCTGCAGACTAGCGCGTCGAGCATTGCCCGCCCCGACGGCGCATATAAGGCGGGGAACATGGACGAACTGCTTGCTCACCTGCAGCACGCGGGCGGCGCAGCAGTACCGGAGGACGACAAAGTTAGCGAGAATGCAGATTTTGAAATTTCGCAGGAGAACATCGGAGCTAAAAAGGCAAGGCATGCACGTCGGGGACCCATGGACGAAATGCGCCAGCTCGTGCGGATACTCGTGAAGATTGTGCCGCAGTCGCTTCCTCACTTGGCCACCACTGAAGACGGCGGCGGCAATCGAATCTCCGAAGAACAAATTAAGTACTACTTAGATAAAACCCTCGGCCACGCGCCTCGACCCGACTGGGGACTGCCTCGAGGATGGGGGCAATACTTGGCAGGTGGGTTGCTCCCGTTGACTCTCTGTTTTGTAACTCTGTCCGTGAACTGGCCTCGTCGTGGGGTATCAGTTATTGTCTCCCCCGTGCGACAATGTATTTATTCTGCACTCTCGCTCAAAAGTGACAACGCTGACATTACCGAGTTAATTGATATAAAATGCAAAGCGCTCACGCCCCGGCAGTCAAAGCACGGACTCATACTCTGTACGTATCAGAGTTTGGATTTCTTGCGCTGCATATCTATAATCGACACGATGTTACATGTAGCCCGTAGTGGTGGCGAGTCGGTTTGTGTTGTCGAGACTAGTGAGGTTGTCCCAAGCCGCTTGAAGCTGGCGGGAAGCACAGTGGCAGTACTTGGGCTCCACTACACTTACGAGAGGGCAGCACAAGTTAACTCTGTCCCCCGTTGGCAGTCCTCTTCGAATGGGCGACTTGCCGACCTTTCACAGAGGACGAAGCGCGAATGTGTGCCAAGAGGCTTCCTGGGAGGAGCTGGGAGGCTGTCGAGTCGGTACTGGAGCAGTTTTGTCTAAGGCCCCACACATGGAAGCTACCGTTACAACGGGGTTCGGAAAATGTGGATGGGCTTTGGCTGCTGACGGACGACAGCAGAGCAAGCCAGCGGGTCGCTCCCGAAGAAGAATCCGTAAAGGCTCGTCATTTTCCCCCTTCCATCGCCGTCGCTGTACTTGCATTTTGAGTGATGGTTACATATAAGCTCATTTCGGCAAGTTGTCTCGTTGGGCGCGACACTGATGATCATGTTCGTTCCTCGATCTGCAGCAGCCCAAGAAACAAAGAGTTTGCTTACCGAATTTAAACAAGGCTGACTCGCTTCCTGAGGCGGAACTGTGGAAGGCGGTGCTTCACCTCGTCAAAGTTGCTGCCAGCAAGCACGGCACGACCCCGGACCATTTACGCGACTCGCTCCAGACCACCAAGAAAGAAGTGCGCGAGGCAGTGGAGGCGACCCTCGCCGTCTCTTCCGCCCCCTCAGCGACCCCAACCCTTCCGACCACCGCTTCCGCCAGCACTCCACCCACCTTCTTCCCTCCCAGTCTGTCAGGCCTACAGTCTGTCGACTTGCAGTCCCTCCAGCAGGCCATCAGCTCGCAGGGCCTCCAACTGTCGCAGCTCCTTCACCCACAACAGCAACAGTCCATCCCCGTGTCGGGGATAAACTTTGCGGGCTCAAATGGGCGACTGGGGAACATGCTAGCCGGAAACGGCCAGGCCAACCACAGTAGCCAGTCGACTTTAGGAGGCCTTACCGCTCTTCAAGGCTCAGCAGCGGCAAACCTTATACTCAACAGGCAAATTATGCTCCCATCCGGGCAGGGCGCGTTCCAGCAGGTGCAGCAGCAGCAACACGTTCAAAACATCCCGATTCAATCGTACCTTCAGCCTCGAGAGTCCGAAGGCAATGCCGGCGGGGCAGGCGCGCCTGCTGGCAAGCCTGCGGATACTATCACAGACCGTGCGCACAAGTCGAGCGAGTCTGTCGTCGAGGCCGACGAGCAGCACCAGCGTGGTGAGAGGCAGTGGAAGGAGTCGCCCCCGAAGGGCGCCCCCAGCAGCACACCCCAAAGTCAGGGGCAGTTCGGAGTGTCGCTGTTGACGGCCAACAACAGCAGCTCCCAGAAGTCGCAGTTCACCACCGACCTCTCCAACATCTCCACTGGCGGCCTCATGCCGCTGCTGAACTACAGCTGCTACGGGGGAAGCCACAACCCAACGATGGATTTGGAACAGCAGAAAATACAACAGCTGAGTGCGCAGCAGCAGGGAGGCGTGGACGGATCACAGCAGCAGCAGCAACAACAACAACAGCTGCAGCAGCAACAGAACAACCTGACACTGGCTGGCCTCTACGCCAATCAGTATAACCGTGGAGGAATCTCTGCGTTGCAGCTTTCGGGCGGCCAGCTCGTGTACGCTGACCTCGGGAATCAGTTTCAGCAGGTGCAGGGGCTCGGGCAGCTGCAGGGGCTGAGCCAGCTGCAGTCCCAGAACCCGATGTCATCCATGCTGGGGGCGCAACCGGTGCTGCTTGCGCTTCATCAGCCCAACCTTGGCTTCGCGCAGCCACAAATGATCGGTGGAGGGATGATGGGTGGGGTGGTCCCCGGTCAGCAGGGGGTGCAGCAGATCATGTCGATCGGCAACAACTCGGGCTAGGGGGACGGAAGCTGTCTATGAATGGGGAGAGAGGACATGTGATTAGTCAATCCTCATGTACGTATGTACAAGTATGTTCGTAGCTCGTAGTGTAAGAGTGCTTGCTCGCGTCGTTCGCGAGTGTCACACACATTGATGGAATGTTTCCTCGATTGAGAAGAACGCCGTGCGGTGTTCTGTGCTTTCACTGAACCACTACCAGGTCTGGTGTTGCTCCTATTCAATCCACGATACAAGACACCTGGTCTACCCTCACCCAAGCAGGGAAACCGGGCTTCAACTTACAACTGGTTCCATTGCTTCCACGATTTTTCTGGACAAGTCGAGGTGCAAGATTCATTGGGACGCCGAACTCAGTGGATGATGATTATTCAGGAGAAGTACTGGTACTTGCACACTACTGATTTGTATACTACACTACTATCTATATACATGACATGACAATACAATGAATTCATTTTATTTGCATGTGAATTTGATTCAAAACACAAAATGATGCGCTTCATGAATTCGTTGAGTCGGGCAATTTCATCAGAAAATCGAAGAAGGAACTTTAGTTGTCACTACCAATCTATGAGCGCGCGGCCTTGAATATTATGTGCTCCCGCCTACCTTGGCAAAGCGAGCTTTCGGCCTACCACTGGTTAACGTGTACGACAACTGTCAAGGGGGAAAATGCGTCGTTCCTTGCAATCTGTTTGCCACGATGCCCAAAACTGTTTCTATCCATGATAGATCCCGGCTAGTCGCTCGGACCCTTTGGAGGCCAACTTATCACCGTGGAAACTGATTGACTATAGAGTCACACTCGAGTGTTCTTAGCTGTCTGAGCGGGAGCGTTGTCATGTTGTTGGAATATTTAAGGTTGACTGGTTTCGCAACAAGAGCGGTCAAGATTCAATCATCCGTGGGTATGCGGGGATGAACCTCTTCCAAAAATGTAGCATGTAAAAATGAAAGCGGTTTATTAATACGGCATGTTGATTTGTGATTTGGCAAGGAGTGGGTGATGCCCACAGGTATATGAAAATGACTTACAACAATACCGAGTAGACGGTTGCTGGGCGTTCCCTGAAAACAACCATCTAGGTCTTTTAGGTTTAGTTTGCGCCGTGAACCGCCTATTCCAAGCTCTCCACTGGAAGTAACGAAGATACAATCTAAATCATGCCCGTGAACAAAAGTAAATTCTATATTTTCTTTCTGCCGACAAGTATGAAAAATAATGTGTCGCTAATCTCTACAATGTGGCAGTTCGCCTTCCGAGAGGTAACTGCATACAGAAATATGTTATGTTCTGCTTGCTGCTGCTGTCACTGCAGGTGGAAGTGCAAATGGAGGGAGATGAGAAAATGTTTGACTGTTATCAGTGTTTAACACTAGATTGTAATTGAACAAAGAAGTTGTTAAAAGGTTATGCCTCCCTCCGCTGCACTAGCTAGGCTTGAATAGGTTTTGCCTAGCTGCCTAGCTTGCACGTGCTCTCGTTTGGTCCTCCTACTAGTTGCTAGGGCTCTCCAGCCGTTGCCAATAGACTAGCGACGCGGCTCGTCTAGCATTGGGAAATTCGTTCAGCGCGTCGTCTAGCTAGTTAGATTTATTGTGCGTGCTTGAACGTTTCGGGATACTAGTAGTACAATGTGCATCAGTACCCTCGCTAAATTGGAGTAGCAACGTACCCGCGATATACGTCCTTCCGATGGAAAAGCACGAATTGGATTTAGTAACGAGTACATGTACAATGTCAAGCAACGTACTGTTGCATAACTATACTCGTCACACTCGTACCCTCCCCCCCTTGACAAATCTTGAGGTCAGCCGCGAGGCAGACCTCCGTGGTCTAAGCTCCTTTACTTAAGCATTTATTGGGACTCGGGAATGCGCGCTGGGTGAGCGTGCATGAAGTCAATGTACGCCTTAGACTTGGTTAACTTGTGCCATTTGGGCGTCTTCAAGAAATCTTGTAACGCCAATATACAATGGACTTCGTCCACCCGGTGGTAGACAGGTGGAATGTCGTCGTCATCGAAGTGGGTCATGAAGAGGAAATATTTGCCAGGTCGTCTAGGTAACGATTTGATGCACACAACATCGATGCGGGAGACGTCGAGCTCCTCGTCGTCTCTTTCCGGAAAAGTAACCGGGACAGGCGCCCTCCGGCGGGGCAGCGGCGGCGGCCCCGGAGGGGGGTGCGCTCGCGGGCCCGTCGGTACCTACCTCTACCTCCACGCGGTGGGCGCTGGTAACCCCATAGCCGTGCCAGGCCTGGCACGGTAGGGGGCTGAACGAGGTACCGACAGCTGCGATCCGCGGGATCAGCGGCTGTCGGGAAGCCATGTACGGAGGGTTTTGGAAAAACATAACATCCGTACTCCGGCACATGGATCTCCCGCTCGGCCAGTCCGATATGTCTTTTCCGCGACTAAATACTCGCAGATACTCTCCCGACGATGGGGCGGGGGCGGCGTTTGCGAAATATTTTTTGGAGAAGAGGGGTACGGACGGATCAGCGGAGGGACGAGGGTGTTGGAGCTGGCGGCGGACAGCTGGGAAGCAGCGCTAGGGACGGCGCTCGCTAGCAGCCGCCAGCCCTGCGATAGCCTTAGGTCTCCCCTGGGGGCGAGGCTTGTTGCTGCGCAAGACGGAGGTTGGTCGCAGCCGGAGGAGCGGCACCGTCTGGCGGCGGCGGTCCCTAGGATCGCCCGCCGCCGGAAAAGCCCGGTACCGGGGGTTTTTGGAAAAATTCCCGTACCCACCATCTTTTGAGGACCGGCGACTCGATCCCTGTGCTCTTCCAACCCCTCCCCTAGTCGGTACCCGGTTATCGATAGGCTGCCTCAGGCAGTGTGCCTAGGGTTATCGTAACGGCACACTGCTCGTAAAGGCGGCCCCCTAACAACGTAAACCACCGGGGGAGGGCACGGACGGCCACAACGCGATCAGATAGGTGTTGGAAACAGACGGGAAAAGGACAGGGGACATGAGAAAATCTGGCTCGGGGGCAAGAGAGCCAACCGGACACCGTCTGCACCCTAGTTATTTTCTCTTCTGAGCCCCCGAAGGAGGAGAGAAGACTCGGCAGGTGGAGAGCTGCGTCGAGAGGAGCGACTAATACCTCGGGCGGGGTTGAGCACGGATCAAGGCGGGACCGACGACGACCTATGCGAGGGGGGTTTTGCACCTGCCTTTTCCCCCAAGCTCCGGCACGACCGGAGTCGCACATGAGCCGAGGTTAGGCAGGTTCGCCTCGACCAGCTCAAGCTGAGCAGCCTTGCTGATCAGCGACGCCGCAGCGGCTGGAGCAGGTCGGATATCGTGGAGACTAGCGACATCTTTTATTTCATACTGTATTCAAAAAAATTACGTATAGATCAGAAAATAATAAATACCTGGATACGGGTATGTTTTAGACGGTATCGATACTGCCATTGGAGAGGTTGGGATTAGTGGTTCACGGTCTACCTCACGCTTAGAAGACCAACAACAAGTTGAGCATAGCAAAGGGGGGGGGCCAGAGACTCGAGCCGGTTTTACTGGTATTGGAGTAAAATATTTCAATCTCAATAACCGGGACAATTGATCTCAACGAAGCTGTAGAGCACGGTCTTAAATTCTTGACGTGAAACATCGGGTGTAAGCGTACTCTTGCTAGGAGCTTCAATATGTAAATGTGTAAGTCCTCGCATGTAAAAGGTCCAAGATGTCGATCACGCAGCTTCTTGTTAGGCTGTCCACGTAAGAAGAGGTGTTTGTTCTACTTGAACACCGGGCTGTCGACGGTTCCGAACAAGCTTGCATCTCTCATCCTCGTGTAGCTATAACATGGAACGTACCATAGCGTGTACCTCATGTAACAATCTTTACCGCTCTGACGCGTTTTGCGAAACAGAAATCGAAGATCGCATGTTGAACAATAGATCAAGGGGCTCCTCAGGAGAGAACCCGAAGTTGGCCTCGAAGGGAGTGTATTGGAATCGGGAACGGGTAGTTACATGTAGGTCGTGCCAGCCCCACAAGGGGGCCGGGTTTGGTGACTAGAAAAGTGAGAAGGAGAGAGATGGCGACCGGCGAAGGCACTGGCAGGACCGGCCGACCGCCACTAATAGGGAATAGTGTACCGCTAATATCATAACACTAAGTACTAGGATGACAAATAGCTACCTTGTACATAAGCACTAGGCAACGGGATGCTAGTGCTAACACCCCCCCCTCAAGAAAGGCGAGGTCTTGACGTCGTCCTAGCTTGCGTCGAGGAAAGTGCCATCTTGGTCGAAGGTCTAGTGCTTGTAGCGTGTGTCTCAAGGTGGGTAGTTGTAGCGACATCCGCTCACATGAACGTGCCGCTACCGGCGAGTTGCCGATATGAAGCGGTTCCAAATACTGTGCGTAATGTATTATTATGACATGTAGCGGGAAAAACTGTCCACGCATGAGAGTGACTGGCGAGGCAGAATCAAAGCCAACATGGCTGTTAGGAGCGTGTAGACACGCAAAAGCAAAGAAGGGCGCTGCTCGTGTTGACTTCCCCCCTTCGCCGTGGGAAAGGTAAGCTCCCCGCTAAATTAGGTGAGCATTGCGGCGTTGCCTCAGGAAAAAATAACAGTATAAATTAAAGCACGCACGGGCCGAATTTTCGCGGGTCGGTTTTAAACAGCCATATCCGGTCGAAAGATTTGGTAGGCTGAAGGCTAGGTGAGACTGAAAGTTGGGTGGGGCGAGCGTGGCCTTGGGCGCTTTACACACGCTCTTCTCCTTTTAACGTGGGAGACGGTAGGGCAGTCGCGGACAACGAGCTCGAAGGCGAAGCATGGTGTCGGTTGGAAGATGAATTACTAGCGTGTCGCCGAGCGCTTAACACACGCTCTACTCTTTTCTACGTCGGAGTAGGTAGGGCTATCGTGGCGCCGAGCGCTTTACACACTCTCTTCTATAATATAACTTTGTGGATGTGTTTACATATCCCTCCGTAGGACTACTAATGGACACATCTATACGCTAGACTCCGGGGGAGTCTTGGCCCTCCACCTATAGGTGTTCGCTATAGGTGTTCGCCGCTCAGTCGCGATGCGATGCGATGGGTTCATATACACAATATGTGCCTATCGGGTACCGACTTTTGGATAAGGCGTACAACTCCGTTCCGGGAAGCGGCGGTTCTATCCCCCTTCATGCCATTCCGTGTGTACATGGATTAACATGATGAGGACCCATAACCTATCGGAATCGGGAACGGGTCTTGAAATTGAAATTGTTTACAACATGTACCGGGTGAAACCGACTGGAGTCTCTGGGCCCCCTTGTATGTGCCATTAGTGGTCTTATATTAACATGAGCTAGACAGTGAACCACAAATCCCAGCCTCTCCATTGGCAATAACGATACCGTCTAAAACATACACGTAACCATGTATTTACTATTTTCCGATCTACACGTAATTTTTTTGGATACAATATGAAATAAAAAAGTGTCGCTAGTCTCCACGATACGCGGCATGCTCTAGCCGCTGCGGGGATGTTGATCCGCGAGGTTGGTCAGCTTGAGCTGCTCGAGCCGAACGTGCCTGACCTCGGGTACCGTGCGACTCCGGTCGTGCCGGAGCCAGGGGGAAAGGCATGTGAAAAACCCCCTCGCTCAGATCTTCGTCGGTCCCGTCTCGATCCGTGCTCTTCCCCGCCCGAGGTAGTAGTTGCTCCTCCCGACGCACTTCGCCACCTAGCCGAGTCTTCCCTCCTCCTTCGGGGGCTGGGAAGAGAAAATAGCTAAGCTGCACACGGTGTCCGGCTGGCTCTCCTGCCCCCGTGCGAGATGTTCTCCCGTCCCATGTCATTGTTCCGTCTGTTTCCACGATTCATCCGATCGCGCTGTGGTCGGCCGTACCCTCCCCCGGTGGTTTACGTTGTTAGGGGGCCGCCTTTACGAGCAGTGTGCCGTTACGATAACCCTAGGCACACTGCCACATCAGCTTGTTGATAACCGTGTACCGACTAGGGGAGGGGTGGGTATTGAACCATGCAAACACAGTTAGTGTGGAAGATAACTTACGCAAACGTAGTTACAGTCACAGTCCCGCAAACGGAACAGTTACGGCGACAACCAGCCTACATGCGTGGTGTCGGGACAACAGAAGTGAGAGAGCTGTAGCCTAGCGACAGCTCTGTACCGAGTCAAACAGTTTATCGGTATGTCCGATCTAGACATGTACTAATCATATCTAGAGTAGCTTACAATAGCTATCTGCAACTAATACGTATGCGGTATTACTTACAACACTCCCCCTGCAGGTAGCTACGGGATGAAGCGTTGCATTGGGTCTTGTCCTCCAATGATCGCACTTCGGTGTCTTGCCAGTGCAAGTCTTGGGAGGAGTTTGGTGAGCATGTCAGCGTCGGCAAAGCCTGTGAGTTGGAGGCTGTGGTCCAGGCCCCCCCCCAACGTCAGGCGCATGTGGATGGTGCCATGAAGGGAGCGGAGGACCTTTTGAAGAGCGCGCCAATGTGCCTCCGTGGGTGAGGCTTGGGCGGAGCCAAGGATGCGCAAGACCGTGGAGACAGCGGGGCGCGTGCAGACGGGGGCGTAGTGGGGGCTGCCCAAGAGACTGGGGTGGACGTCTGGGTCAAAGTTGGGGGTTGCGTGTATCGGTCGCCCGATGACTATGGGGTCAACGGTGGGGCGACGACGGCCACGGGGGGTGTGGTCGCCACGCTGGGCTGGGGAAGAATGCTGTCCATGGAAGGGAAGAGGTGGGCCACCGGGAAAGGGAGAGCGGCCGGCCATGAGAGGCGGCGGGGCGTACGAATGCGGGTGGTCACGGGAGGGGGGGACGCCGTGAGAGGGCGCCTCCGGGATGAGAGGTATGGGGTGGTGAGGGGCATATCCAACGGGGGGGTAGGGGGGGTGGCGGGGTTTGTTCAACCGCGATGTCGTGACGCGAGGGGTCGCGGTGTAGGGCAGAATCAGCGGGGGGGTATTGGGGGGGGTGGTTGCAAGTGTTCACCTACGAGTTCGGGACGCGAGGGCTCGCGGTGCGCATCGGGACGGCGCTGTGCGACGGCGGGGTCGCCAACATGAGCTGCAACGGTAGCAGCAAACAAGGCTGACTGTGCGTCCTGTGGGGCGTAGACATGGTGGGGATGCACAAGCAGGGGGAGGGTGTGCACGACGTGGCTGTCCCGAAAGTGTCCGAGCTCGGCATCGTGGCGGCGCTGAGGGACAGGGGGGTGCGGAGTAGCACCCGCAGCAGGAAGAGCAGCAATGGCGGCCGACCGCGAGTCGAGGTACGCTTCAAGGCGCGTCAGTTGCTCAAGGAGCAGCGCGAGAACACCCTGGGTAGTATCGACAGTGCTCTGCTGAGAGCTTGGGTCAGGGGAATGAACAGGTGAAACAGGCGGAGTTTTCGGCGCCATTTCGGGCAAAAAAGAAAGAGCTGGATAAAAAACAGGCAGCGGTAAAAACCGCTAGCCGGACTCGTGCCTAACAACGGTTTGCAAAGAGACGGCCTGATGCCCGCCGACCCCTCGGCCTGTAGCCCCGGGGTGTCTGTTGTAAGTAATACCGCATACGTATTAGTTGCAGATAGCTACTGTAAGCTACTCTAGATATGATTAGTACATGTCTAGATCGGACATACCGATAAACTGTTTGACTCGGTACAGAGCTGTCGCTAGGCTACAGCTCTGACACTTCTGTTGTCCCGACACCACGCCTGTAGGCTGGTTGTCGCCTTAACTGTTCCGTTTGCGGGACTGTGACTGTAACTACGTTTGCGTACGTTATCTTCCACACTAACTGTGTTTGCATGGTTCAATAGGTTATGGGCCCTCGCCTCACGTCACTCACGCGCGACAACCTGGTTCGGCGAGCTGCGATCGACAGCTCTCCCGCAGAAGGCAAGTTTCTTTAGACACCTAGTACTTTCAACCTGTAGTCGGCGGTATCGCCAGTATAAACTGCGATTTTTAAAACCCGCCACCACCCTCTTAAGCCAGCCACCCGCCGGAGATAGCCAGCCAACCACACCGACGCACTCGTCGTGTGTGGACAGGGTGCACACAGGTCCAAGCTGGAGAACGGGGGGGTGCACTGTCGGGTGAATACGCATCCACAGGTCGCACGCCAGCCGTAGCTTACCTTTTATTTCTATTTTTATACTAGCCTCGCGCATCAGCCACCTCGCGCAGCGCTCCACCTGTCCTGGCCTTGGCCTCGACTTGTGCCCCACACTGGGTGGAGGATACAGAAAAGGTGCTCTGAGACACCCCGGGGCTACAGGCCGAGGGGTCGGCGGGCATCAGGCCGTCTCTTAGCATACCGCTGTTAGGCACAAGTCCGGCTAGCGGTTTTTACCGCTGCCTGTTTTTTCCTTCAGCTCTTTCTTTTTTTTCCCTCTGTCGAAATGGAGCAGAAAAACCCGCCTGATTCACCTGCTGCTTCCCCTGAGTCAGGCTCTCACCAGAGCACCCTCGATCACCCCCCCGATACTCTCGCGCTGCTCGTTGCGCAAGTGGCGAGCTTAACTGCTCGTGTCGACTCGCAGTCGGCCGTGGGTGCTGTCGTTGCTGCGGGTGCTAATCCGCACCCCCCTGTAGCTCAGCGCCGCCACGATGCCCCACTCGAACCCGTCCGGCACAGCCACGACGGTCACACCCTCCACCTGAGTGACCATACCCAGCCTGGTTTCGTAACACCGGACGCAGAAACACTCTTTCCTGCTGCAGCCCCTGTTACCGACCCCACAGTCGCACAGCGCCGCCACGATGCGCCCCGCGAGCCCGCGCGTGCCGAGGCGCACTACGACCCCTCGCGTCACGCCATCCGGGTTGATCACCTCCCACCACCTCCCCCCTTCCCCCACGCCGGATACGCCCTTCACCACCCCGGCCCCCAAATCACGGACGCGCCCTCTCATCTTATCCCCCCCTACCGTGACCACCCGCACTCGTACGGCCCGCCGCGTCCCATGGCCGGCCGCTCTCCCTTTCCCGGTGGCCCACCTCCTCCCTTTCATGGCCGACACTCTCCCCCACTCCAACATGGCGACCCCAACCCCCGGGGCCGTCGTCGCCCCACTATCGACCCGGTGGTCATCAACCGGGCGGCACACGAAGCCCCCGGCTTCGACAAGGACGCCCTCAACCGGTCCATGAAGATGTCGGTCCCCGTCATGTGCCCGACCACGGACTTCAAGCAATGGAAGAGGACCTTCCTTAATTTCCTCTCCATCAAGGCCGCATACCTCATTCCTCAGCTGGCCATCCGCGACTCCGGCGTTTGGCTCGACGAACAAGCGCAACACTACGCCTACACGCTGCTCCTCCATGCAGCCAGCGCGAATAAGCGCGCTGACCAAGCCATGAAATGCATTTCTCCAGCACGCCCAGACTGCGCCGCCGCCGCGTGGGACATCCTTTGTGAACGCCTTGACTGTCGGTCTTTTGCTCGCTCCTTGTCCCTCTTGGACAATCTCACGGTCAGACAGCGCCCCGGTCAGTCACTCAGTGACTATGTCCACTACATGCGCCAGACCTTTGACGAGTACAACGACACATGCCAGTTGGCTGATGGCTCCGTTGCCATCCACCCCCACCACCTCGGTCTCCTCATGCTGCGCGGCATTTCTAGCAGCGGCCCACACGGTCAGGCGAAGCAATGCGTCATCAACGCCTTCGACACGGACTACATCATGTCGGCTGATGAAGTTATGGCGAGCATTCTACACCTTGCGCACAACATGGAAGACAACCCTGCTCCGGACGCAACCGCTCCGGACATATCACCTTCTCCCATCTCCGCGTTCGTCGCTGCGGGCCGCGGCTCGCACAGCGGTCGAGGCCCACCACACCGTAACCCTCGCGGCCAACGACCCAACAAGTGTGGCGTTTGTGGCAGCCTCCACCATCTCATGTCCGCGTGCAATGCCACTGATGACGCTATTCTTAAGTGGAATCTTGCCAAGCGTAGGCTGACAGTCCAGAAGTACGGCGCCGCCGACGGCACCCCCTCTGCTCACGCTGCGCTGCTGAGCGACGTCCCTGCCGACGACGCCCCCGCCGATGACACTGATTGCCTACCCACCTTCGCAGACTGCGTTGATGACGACGCTGACGACGAGGTGAGTGTCCCATTCAGCTCTGTGGCATTCTCCTCTTCCCTCGCCCCGGGTCGTAATCTGTCACAGTTTTGGGTCGTTGATTCCGCCTGCTCGATTAACCTCACTGCGTTCCGAGATGACTTCGTGAAATTCACGCCCCCCTCCACTCCCTCTCGCGTGGGCGGTGTCGGCGTTGACGTTAAGGGCAGTGGCTCAGTGCGACTTTCTGTCAGACTTGCCTCTGGCCAGCTAATTCACCGCACTGTGTATGCACTCTACACCCCTGACCTGTCATCTCGTTCAGCACAGCGTATCGGCAGACTCCTTAGTGTCAGCTGGATGCAAACTCACAGCGGTTGTGAATTCATATTCCCCTCCAACTCTGACACTGGTTTGCTTTTGGTACCCACAGGCATGGGTATGCTAGAACCGTCCGGAAACGGTCTCTACCTCCTTCCCCACCAGCCGGCCCTCCCTTCCAGCCCATCCGCCCCGCCGGCACTTGACCCCTCCCCTCAGGTTGCCCTTACTGCCCAGTGTGATCCCGTCCTATGGCACCGTCGATATGGCCACCTGTAGAACCATGGATAAGGGTTCGATAGAGGAAGCAGGATAGTTACAAGGGATAGTCGAGCAGGCCCCACAAGGGGGCCAGCTGTGGGGAGAAACGGAGTGAACAGAGAAGAGTGGCGACCGGCAAGGCAACGGATGGCCCGGCCGGCCGGCACCGGCGGCACGCACAGGACCGCCGGCAGTGCAACACAAAGTACTAGGGCAAGACAATAGCTACAGTGTACATAAGCACAGTACATAAGGAGGCGGTTGCTAACACTCCCCCTCAATGTAGCCAAGGTCTTGCCATACAACCTCGAGCTTGCCATAAGATTTCCCGTCGTGACAGAAAGAGAGGTTGTCACGGTGGGAGAAGCCTTGCGCTAGGCCGAGGTCCGCGTAGGTGGTGCGACATGCACTTACAGAAACCCGCTGTTATCGGTAGTTGGCCAACAAAAGCGGTGTCTGACACACTGCGTTAAGTACTGGAATAACATGTAGCGAGGGAATAAACTGTCCACGGGCGAATTGGTCGGCGCATCACAGTGGCGACCGGCGAGGAAAGAGCATAGCGACACAGGATAGTCTTCACCGTGTAGCCACTCGAGAGCAGTAGCCGGGCGCTGCTCGTGTAGAATCCCCCCTTCGGCGTGGGCAGGGTTAGACCGGCGCTGAGGTCAAATGAGCGTTGCCTCGAAAATAACCGGAAAGTGTACTGATTTAAAGTACTGCGCTTGCCAAAAGGCGATGAAATTACCGGTGGCCGGCGCGGGGTAGAGCTGGTGTACAGAGATTTAAGTGACCACCAGCCTGTGAAAGGTCTGGGGGCGAGAGAGAAAGGTGCCACAATGACGACCTGCCTATGGACGGGCTGGCGTCGAGAGAAAGTGACCACAACCCGTTTCACGGGCTGTGAGGAGAGAGAGTGAAGTGCCACAATGACTGTCGGCCTATGGACGGGCCAATGTCGAGAGAAAGTGACTGCCGGTGTGCCTAGAAGATACCGGACGTTCCCCTAAGGAAAAAAAATATCCCAAGTAACCAAGTGGAGGAGCCCATAACCTGTAGAACCATGGATAAGGGTTCGATAGAGGAAGCAGGATAGTTACAAGGGATAGTCGAGCAGGCCCCACAAGGGGGCCAGCTGTGGGGAGAAACGGAGTGAACAGAGAAGAGTGGCGACCGGCAAGGCAACGGATGGCCCGGCCGGCCGGCACCGGCGGCACGCACAGGACCGCCGGCAGTGCAACACAAAGTACTAGGGCAAGACAATAGCTACAGTGTACATAAGCACAGTACATAAGGAGGCGGTTGCTAACACCACCTCAACATGCAAAGCCTTCAGGCCCAACACACTCACGGTGTCCCGACTAGCCCTGTGTTAACTAGCGCTGTAACCAAAGTTTCGTGCGACTCTTGTCTCCTTCACAAAGCCACAACTGCACCACGCAACACAGCCGCTTGCGCGAAGCCATCCCACCCCCTCCTCAACCTGTCCGCTGACCTCTGGGGCCCGGTCAATGTCCCCTCCCCACATGGCCTCCGCTACTGCTTACTCGTCATCGACCACCACACCAACTACATGTGGGTGCGGTTCCTTAAGTCTAAAGACGACGCATGTTCGGAATTGGAAATCATCCTCTTGGACATCAAACACCTGCATGCCCGCCATCACTCCCAGACGGGCGCGTTCGCACCGGTCCTCAAATTTGACTCTGACTCTGTGTTTGAAGCTGCTGTCACTCGCCAGATGTGCGCACACCTCGGCGTCGGGGTACAGTTCTCTGCCCCATACGCCCACCACATGCTCGGCAAGGCCGAACGTCCCTGGCGCACCATCCGGGACAATGCATCGGCGATGCTCCACAACATGGCCGTTCCCAACTCCATGTGGTCGTGTGCTGTCAGCACTGTTGTATACCTTCGCAACCGCACGTACAGTCGCTCGGTCGGACCTACTGGGGGCGTCCCCCTCACACTCCTTACGTCGTCGGTGCCCAACGCCTCCAAGTTCCGCGTCTTCGGCTGCGCCGTTTTCGCCAAGGTCCCCGACAAACAACGTCGGAAACTCAGTGAAAAAGCATTTCGCGGCGTCATGGTGGGCTATCCCCCTGACGCACCCGGGTATCGTGTCTACAATCCGGAAACGCGTCGCATCACCACTTCCGTACATGTTGTCTTTCAGGAAGACACCCCAGGCTTCGACACACAACCCTCCGTCGACTCGGCCATCACCGACTCTTCGGACGACGTACCCGCAGACTCACCCCTATCCCACCCAATTGACCTCACATCACCCACACCCCTACCCCCCCCGCCAACCCCTCGCCATGCTCGGCTCCGCTCCCACCCCATTCGCTACGGCGATATGGTTGCCCACCTGTCCGACTACCCACCCACACTCGTAACGGCGTGTTGTGATCCTGAACAAGGAAAAGCTCAAGAGGACATCTTTGAGCACCCTCACGTCCCCGACCTTGTCACTGGTCCCCCACACACACCTGCCGGCACGTCCCCTACTGCCATCGCCCTCCTCTCCGCCCGAGAGTGTGTGGAACCAAAATCCTACCGAGCTGCACTTGACAGCGCCCAAGCCACCCAATGGCAAGCCGCTATGCAACAGGAGTATTCCTCCCTCATCAGCAACGGCACGTGGGACCTTGTGGACCTCCCCCCCGGCCGCATGGTCGTTAACAGCATGTGGATCTTTAAAGTCAAGTCGGATACAGCCGGCGACGTCTCCCGCTTCAAAGCGCGGTTCGTCGCCAAGGGGTGCAGTCAACGCGCTGGACTGGACTACACGGAGACCTTCTCCCCGGTCATCCGCATGGCCAGCCTGCGTCTCTTCCTAACCATTGCAGCCGCCCGCGACCTTGAACTCTGCCAACTGGACATCGACACAGCGTTTCTCTACGCCCCCATCCGGGAGGATGTGTACATCCGCCAGCCCCTCGGCTTCACCGATGGAACGTCCAAGGTTTGTCACCTCAAGCGTTGCCTCTACGGCCTTAAGCAGTCCCCCCGCGAGTTCAACATGCTACTTCGTGCGTGGCTCGTCGACCATGGATGGCAACAATGCGTTTCTGACCCGTGCATCTACATCTACCGCGCCGGCCACGTCTTCGCCATGATCGCCCTGTACGTCGATGACATTCCCGCGGCCTGCAATGATGCCACCTGGCTCGCATCGTTCAAAGCCCAACTCGGCACACGGTTCAAAATCAAGGACCTAGGCGACCTCTCCCAACTCCTCGGCATGCACATTACCCGCGATCGCTCCACGCGCACAATCTCGCTGGACCAGTCCAAGTACCTGCGCGACATTCTCGCCAAGTACGGCATGTCTGACTCTAAGCCGTCGTCCCTTCCGATGGACCCAGGCTTCCTCGCCGGCCTTACACACTTGAACTCGCCTTCTCTCACAGGAGTGGCCAAGGACGTCTACCCAAGCCTCCTGGGCAGCCTTCAGTACGCCGCCGTTTGTACCCGCCCCGATGTCTCCACGGCATTGAGCATCCTCGGCTCTGCCCAAGCCTCGCCCACCGAGGCACACTTGCAGGCTCTGAAAAAGGTCCTCCGCTACCTCCATGGCACCATCAACATGCGCCTGACGTTGGGGGGGGGCATGGACCACAGTCTCCAACTCACAGGCTTTGCCGACGCTGATTGGGCCAACGACAGCAGCACCCGCAAGTCTCGCTCGGGCTATCTCTTCACCCTCGGACGCGGGCCAATCAGTTACAAGTCCAAACAACAGACTTGTGTGGCTCAATCCACGTGTGAAGCCGAGTACTACTCTGCGGCTGACGCCACCAAGGAGGGAATCCACCTCCGACAACTCTTGGGGGAAATCTTCGACTCCCCTATCACCGAAACCACCACCATCTGGGAGGACAACCAAAGCGCCATTGCATACTCCCAGAATGCCTTGGTCAGCGAGAAGACTAAACACATCGGCCTGAAGTGGCACTTTCTCAAAGACCACGTGGAGCAAGGGACCATCAAGTTGAGGTACCTCCCCACTGACCAGATGGTGGCTGACATGCTCACCAAACCCCTCCCAGGACCTGCACTAGCACGACACCGAAGTGCGATCCTTGGAGGACAAGACCCAATGCAACGCTTCATCCCGTAGCTACCTTCAGGGGGAGTGTTGTAAGTAATACCGCATACGTATTAGTTGCAGATAGCTACTGTAAGCTACTCTAGATATGATTAGTACATGTCTAGATCGGACATACCGATAAACTGTTTGACTCGGTACAGAGCTGTCGCTAGGCTACAGCTCTGACACTTCTGTTGTCCCGACACCACGCCTGTAGGCTGGTTGTCGCCTTAACTGTTCCGTTTGCGGGACTGTGACTGTAACTACGTTTGCGTACGTTATCTTCCACACTAACTGTGTTTGCATGGTTCAATAGTGTCTCAGTGCACCTTCTCTGTATCCTCCACCCATTGTGGGGCACAAGTCGAGGCCAAGGCCAGGACAGGTGGAGCGCTGCGCTGGCGGCTGAGTCGCTAAGATAATATAAAAATAAAAAAGGTAAGCTACGGCTGGCGTGCAACCTGTGGATGCGAATTCACCCGATGGTGCGCCCCCCCGTTCTCCAGCTTGGACCTGTGTGCACCCTGTCCACACACGACGAGTGCGTCGGTGTGGGTGGCTGGCTATCTCCGTCGGGTGGCTGACTTAAGAGGGGTGGTGGCGGGTTTTAAATTGCAGTTTATACTGGCGATACCGCCGACTACAAATTGAAAGTACTAGGTGTCTAGATAAACTTGCCTTCTGCGGGAGAGCTGTCGATCGCAGCTCGCCGAACCAAGTTGTCGCGCGTGAGTGACGTGAGGCGGGGGCCCATAACCTATTGAACCATGCAAACACAGTTAGTGTGGAAGATAACTTACGCAAACGTAGTTACAGTCACAGTCCCGCAAACGGAACAGTTACGGCGACAACCAGCCTACATGCGTGGTGTCGGGACAACAGAAGTGAGAGAGCTGTAGCCTAGCGACAGCTCTGTACCGAGTCAAACAGTTTATCGGTATGTCCGATCTAGACATGTACTAATCATATCTAGAGTAGCTTACAGTAGCTATCTGCAACTAATACGTATGCGGTATTACTTACAACAGTGGGTGGGACATAGGGATCGAGTCGCCGAACCACAAAAGATGTTGGGTACGGGAATATTTTTCCAAAAGCCCCCCGTACCGGGTCCGGGTTTTTCCGGCGGCGGTCGATCCTAAGGATTGCCGCCGCCAGACCATGCCGCGCCTCCGACCACGACCCACCTCCGTCATGCGTAGCTTCAAGCCTCGCCCCCAGGGTAGACTTAAAACTCTCGCAAGGCTGGCGGCTGCTAGCGAGCGCCGTGCCCTAGCGTTGCTTCCCAGTTGTCCGCCGCCAGCTCCAACACCCTCGTCCCACCGCTGATCCGTCCGTACCCTTCCTCGCCAAAAAAAACAATCCGCAGAGATCGTTCCCGCCGTGACGGGAGAGTATTTGTGAGTATTTAGTTGCTGAAAGAACATATCGGACTGACCGAGCGGGAGATCACTTTGTTGGTGTACGAATATTACGTTTTTCCAAAACCCTCCGTACATGGCTTCCCGACAGCTGCTGATCCCGCGGATCGCAGCTGTCGGTACCTCGTTTAGCCCCCTACCGTGCCAAGCATGGAACGGCTACAGGGTTATCAACGCCCACCGCGTGGAGGTAGAGGTAGGTGCCGACGGGCTTGCGAGCGCACCCCCCTCCGGGGCCGCAGCCGCTGCGCCGCCGGCGGGAGCCGGGAACGGGTAGTTATATGTAGGTCGTGCCGGCCCCACAAGGGGGCCGGGTTTGGTGACTAGAAAAGTGAGAAAGAGAGGGATGACGGCCGGCGAGGGCACCGGCAAGGCCGGCCGACCGCCACTAATAGGGAATAGTGTACCGCTAATAGCATAACATGAAGTACTAGGATGACAAATAGCTACCTTGTACATAAGCACTAGGCAACGGGATGCTAGTGCTAACAGAGTGTGCTCGATTCCGAGCCCACGAGTGGCATTGTACGCGAATTCCACTTGAAGCAATAGGTCTGTCCAATTCGAGGCGCCCGCCGGCGGCGCAGCGGCGGCGGCCCCGGAGGAGGGTACGCTCGCACGCCCGTCGGCATCCCCTCACCTCCCCGTGGTGGGCGTTGGAAAGCCCATAGCCGTGCCAAGCCTGGCACGGTAGGGGGCTAAGAGGGCCGACAGCTCGATCCGCGGGATCAGCAGCTTTCGGGAAAGCCATGTACAGAGGGCTTTTGAAAAAATAATTTCTGTGCATTACCGGCGCCAAGATCTCCCGCTCGGCCCGTCCGATATGTTTTTTCGCGTTCAAATGCTCCCGAATACAATCTTACTTTGAGGGGTGGGGCATGTACTACGGCAGCGTTTGATGGCGAGGAGAGTACGGCCGGATCAGCGGTGGGAGGCGGGTGTTGGAGCTGGTGGTGGCCAGCCGGGAAGCAGCGCCAGGAAAGGGCGCTCGCTAGCCGTCGACCAACCCTGTGCCGGTCGAACCTTGCCGAGGGGTGAGGCAAGACATGGCACATGCCGGTGGCTAGTCGCAGACGGAGGAGCGGCTATATGAGGCGGCGGCGATCCTCAGGATCAGCCGCCGCCGGAAAGCCCTGTACGGAGGGCTTTTTTCGGATACTAAAAACCAATGTCCGTACCCGGCGTCGAGCTAGTTGGGGAGCAGCACCAGGGTAGGGCGCTCACTAGCGCGCCGCTACGTCGTTCAGCGTCATCTCCCGGGGGGAGGAGTTAGCTGGGACGGCAAGGAGGACGGTCGCGACGGGAGGAGCGACACGATCTGGCGGCGACGACCCTTTGGGTCGGCGCCGCCGGAAAACCCGGCACGGAGGGTTTTGTTTAATTCCGGGCGCCCGCGGCCCGCCGGATCCGGCTACGGTGACCAGCCCCCCCCCCTCTTCGACACCCACTACCCCGACAGACCTTCATACTCCTAGGGGTCCCTGAGCGTGGGCCTGGGTGAGCGCGGAGGCCCCCGCTCAAGAAAAGGCTGCTCGGTGGACGCGCGATCAGAGGGGGGAGGGTACGGCCACAGGCCGGAAAACCGACAAGTACCCGGGTACCAAACAGAGAAAAAACCGGGGAAGTGAGCGGGGAAAATTCAGGCGCGGAGGCAGGAGCGCTAGTTTTTTCTATGTCCGTGTGTCTCGGTCCCCCCCACCTGTCCTCGAGGTGATGGGGGACCTCGACACGGAGGACCGCCGCGTCGGTGGACGCGGCAAGACCTTGGGGCGGGGCTTACGGGATGGAGCGGCGGGATCGACGAGCGACCGCGCGAGGAGGGGTTTTTTTGCCAGCCTTTCCCCTCCTACCTTCGGCAAGACCGAAGTCACGCGGGAGCTAGATTAGGCTGGCCCGTCGTCCCTCCCGAACGCCGACCGGCCTAGGCCGGTCGACACCCCGTTTCGGTGGAAGCGGGCCGTGCATCGTGAAGGTCGAGCAGCAGTTTAGTTTTGCATTTCTCGACAAGTGGATTTATTTTTAGATCTGTTTTTTTCTTGATTACAAAACTACTTCGCTGTTACTGCTTAGGCGGGGGGACTGTGGCAATTGCTGCGGTTGCTTACAGTTATATAACTCCCGAGGAACGTCGACACACATTGCAGATAGGTGTGTCGATAAGAAATGTACCTGGTCGGAGAAACCCGGGCCCAACTTGCTAATAAGTCATGTATGGCGAAGTAGAGTGGCCCGTGAGACAACAGCCGGTCCATTTTGCCGGGACATGTTGTAAACAATTTCAAATTTCAAACTTGTCCAATTCGATCCGCCGTTGCAACAAAAACAACGTAAAACCTGCTGAAAGGTGTTGCTAACGTTCTCCGCGAGTCTATCCGTCTCCGGGTGTCGACTGGAAGACATGTTGAGTCGCGTTCCAAGGCGTCTCCAAAGTGTATGCCAGAAGCCACTAACGAATTTCGGGTCGCGATCACTGACGAGCACTCGAGGTAGTCCATGTAATCTTTAGACTCCCCATAAAAAATTAGTTAACGGTTTCATTTGTTGTTGCGCTATATGTACCCGGCAGAAAATGGGGCATTCGAGTCAGGTGTTCGACCACAATCAACACAATGTCAAAGCCATTGCTCACTAGTAAGTGTGTAAAGTAGTCAAAATTGCCTTCCACCTACCGACACAACATTCACCGTGACTCACTCAGTTCCATCTCACACACCCTCAAAAACCGTTGCGAATCAGGCATCCGCACCCATCTAGTCAAAATCAAAGCCCACAACCACCCACTAGGCAACGACCTCGCACACACCCTTGCTAACCAAACTGCGGACGGACACTCACGCGACACAACATACACCACGGTTCAAACGCGTCGATAAGCCAATGGACCTGGCCATACACACTCATACCCCAAACCCTAGGAGAACCCATACCCTACAATGGAATAGATACACCAACCTCAAATCCGATGCACACACATACAACACCAAAAACGCACACACACACCATTGAACACGGTGCCCTCCTCGCCCGCGCCGCGGCGGATGGCGCCGACTTCACATTCCACAAAAAACACACAACACTCACCAACATCCAATTCACTCACAAGCAAGAATTCATATGGAGCGTGCACAACACCCGCCTCCTTACCCACAACCCCACCCTGCGTTGCCCAATGTGTGGACAATTCACCAGCAACGGCCACATGGCCGGTAACTGCCCCACTATGTCCGGCGTGAGACGGGACCGCCACAATAGCGCGCTATAACTCCGATTCTCCCTCTTGGAACGCCACAACGGAGGCCGATGGGAGACCATCACCGCCGACTTTGGTAATAAACCTATCAAGTCATTCGCATCCCCCACGCACACCCATACCCCTCTTGACTGCCATCCACCTCACCCTACCCACATGCCCACCCGCCCTGTTTCTGCTAACGAGGGCCTCTCGCCCGATTCCCTAACCTCATGCCCTGCCACCCCCCCCCGACGAGATTCTTCCCCCCGCGCTGAGGCCCCCGGCACACATACCCAACTTTATTCGGCTCCTCGAACCTCGATACGTCGGTCACACAAACGGTCGCCGCCGATACTCCTCGATTAAAAAGATTCAGATAGGGGAATAGAAATTTTGCACGGACCACAACCTCTCCCACACCGCCCAACTGATCCGCGACAGATACACCCCCTAGCCAATGCCATTCGCCGACAATGGCCACGTATAGTGGTCGACATTCTACCCGTCGTCATGAGCCGCACACGAACACCGCACTCGTCTACCATTACGAGTCTCACCTCTCTTTTCACCCTCCGCACTGACCCTCCTGACAAACTCATCCCAAAAACACGACTCGACACGTCACGCATTCCCACATAACTCCACTTGCACACCGTCCAATGGCTGCACCATCTCCTTCTCATCTACCGCATTAAGTCTCGCACGACCACACGACACACCGACCCTTCTCGAACCAAACACCCGCCCCTGATCTACATCCGCACCCCACACGCACGACACCACGCATTGACACACTCTCGGAAAGGGGGGGGGGTAAATACCCCCATGACTATTTGCAGAGGTTGGATTTAAGCGGCTAACGGTCTAGCCCTGACTTATAAGTTTCCTACATGGAAAAGTTGGGAGGGCCAAGAGACTTCAACCGGTTTCACCCGGTACATGTTGTAAACAGTTTCAATTTGTGTTAAGTAGTCAAGACCAATTGTGTGCCACGGTCTATGTGGAACATGTTAGGGGTAAAGAGTCGCAACTATGCGTGGTTGAATCTTTGCTCGTCGAAACACGACGCAGCGCTCACAAAAATCTTTCACATCTTGGCGAATTCGGTTTCACCAAAATCTGTCGAGCGCTTTAGGACGAGTGCTAGCAACTCTTTTGTTACCACCTGACGAACTGTCGTGCAGATCAATCTCAGTCGGAGCTTAGAGTTCCGCGGGACATAAAGACGATAGAGACGCCAAAAGTACCCAACTCTTGTTTCAATCCGGTTTTCTTTCGTCCACTCACTCTCGTCCCAATAGAACGAGTCTTGGGAGGACCCCTCGCGAATGAGATTAGCAAAATCAAGGCTATAGCGCAACGCGTTACCAATCAATAAGTTTAATTGCGCGTCTTCTAACAACTGCTGGTACCTCCGTCGTAACCTCGCCATCCCCAAACGTTGTAACTGTGGCACGAGGTACGAAGTTTGGTCGCTGACTTAACGGATCAACTTCGTTCACGGCTCCCTTGCGGTGCGCAAGTGTCATCGAACCCACAAGCGGTTGCAAGATTTGCAGGTAACGTGCTTGCCACTTGTTCAACTGGATGTTCGGTTGCATGAGCAGATGTCGAAGTGTGTCGTGGTATGTTACGACAAGGAACTCACATCTCCCTTCAAGGTAACACCCTTAATGCTTGACTGTTTCGCATACGGCCAAAGCTTCTAAATCAAGCGCAGAGTAGGTGTTGCCACGTTCAGCTCGATTCAGCTCTCGCGCCCACTAAGAGACAGATTGAAGTCCTCCTCCTTGGTCTTGCAACATGACCGTTGCAATCCCCAATGTCGAAGCATCTGTATCTACGGTGAACATTGCGTCCGAGCTAACCTCCGGAAGGACCACGCATGGCGCGGAAATGAGCCGTAACTTGAGAGTCTCAAAGGCTTCCAAACACGCAAGCATCATCGTAACCTTATGTGGATGGGATTTCCGTAGTAAGTCCGTCAATGGTGCCGCAAGTCGCTAAAATGATGGTTGAATCAGGCGTAGAAGTTGCAAAATTGCACAACACTGCGAACCTCCTTGTGCGTCGTAGGCATTGGCCAGTTTGCGACGGTATCGACTTTCTTTGTTGAATCGGAGATTTTTCCAGCAGACACTATGTAACCCATGTACTCCATTTCTTGAAGTCCGAAGAAACACTTCTTAAGGCGTGACTTCAAGCCTCCCTCTTTAAACCGTTGGAGAACAAGGCGTAGGTGCTCAAGATGCCCCTCACCAGTGCGATTGAAGACACAAACGTCATAGAGGCAGACTTTGACGAACTTGTGTAAAAAGTCGCGTAAGATGTCATTTATCATTCGCTCGAACGTAGCTAGTCCATTGCACAGTCCGAGTGGCATAGCGACTCACTCCATTAGGCCATCATGTGTCTGAAACGCAGTCTTGTGGATGTTTTGATCATGCACTCAAACTTGCCAGAAGCAAGACGCGAGGTCGAGCTTAGTGTAAAAAACCGTGTCCTTAAGTTCATCGAGGGTGTCATCCACGCGCGGAAGTGGGTGAGCGTCAATACGCGTAACCTCGGTAAGCCCACGGTAGTCAATGCACAGTCGTAGCGAGCCATCGGCCTTACGCACAAATAAAATTGGCGAGCCGAACTCACTGTGGTTGGGTCGAATCAGGCCAGCCTCCGTTGCGTCTTTGAGATGTCGATTATGCTCAAGGCGCTCCGCAGGTGAAAATCGGTTAAGACGTTGACGCTTTAATGGGCCAATTGTGTCAATGGGATGATCCCACTGTCGGCTTACAAGCGGCGAATCCATTGGCTGCAGTAACTCATGGAAGTCATCGTAGAGTAACGACAAGAAGCTTTCACGTTATTTTGGGGTAAGTTCCTCTCGAGTGTGAAATTTCGCCGGCTACTCCGTTGCTGGCGAGATGTCAATCACGTACAATAAAACGTTACGTCCCCTACTGCGGCGCGTCTTGCGCATGAGTTTGTGAATCTCGTTAGAGGACATTGAAAGGCATTGAGGACGTCGCTCCTCGATTTGCGTGTCCACTAATGTTTCATCCAAAATGTTGAAAACACGCGTCGTGCCGATCTGTAAGGATGCGTGCTCGTCGTCAAGCCATGGTAAACCAAGTACGGGATCAGCAGCGCGTAGATCACGTAAAACGTAAAAAGTAAGTTGAAACTCTTGGCGAGCTAGCTCGAAGGTAATGTCACAGAATGTCGAAGACGTCACACGTTGACCATTGGCGAGTCGAACTTTAGTCTTGGTCTGAGACTTACGAGTTTGTAAAGTACAGTGTCTTACGAAATCTTCCGACAGGAAGTCAAGAGTCGCAACACAATCGAGTAATACAGAAACTAGCTGTCCGCCATTAGGAGTTTTCGGTGTTAGCTCAACTCGAATCAAGGGCCGAGTTTCAATGAGGTCCGTTAAGTGGGCAGTAGCTTCCGGGGGAAACTGTCTTAGAGTAGTGATGGACTCTTCCGGGACGTTTGGTGGTACTGGTACCGAGGTGGGTTCATCGCAGAATGTTGTCGGAGCTAGATCGTAAAACGTACAATCGGCGTCGACTAACCACTGTTGAACATGTCAAGGGGCTGGAGCAACCACCTCTTGTTTGGTCGGATCGTCCAACGACTGACAAGCAAATAGTTGTGTCCTTGCTGGGAATTCTTGGTAGAGTTTCTAGTGTCGAGTGAGCTCGTTGAACTTAGCCCACTTAGAAAGAACAAACACATCCATCGTATATGTCGGAGCTGTACGCCAACAACTCTCAAAATGACGACCGATCTGCTTATCCAACTCCCATGGTGGATGAATGAACACCCGCTCACCGCTCAAGTCTCTCTCCATGATCGAATCACTCGGCGAGGAGTGAGGTAAGTCACCGTGTGAGTTATGACCCTCGTCATAAGCACAACCCTCCAACGTGAAGTCAAAGCGTGCGTGCAAAGGTTCGAAAACAGAGAGAACCAATTTCCAATCAATTGAACGTATGGTTTAATGGTTACAAGTCTATGACTCTCTCTCTCTCTCTGCTGGTTCGATGACGACGACCTACTACTTATTTCGCATGTGTCGCGATTGTAGTCGATGAAGGTGTCGAGTGTGATTTGACAACCTCTGTCGGTCGCAGTGTCTCAAGACGACTAGTATACGTAGCCATGTGCTCCATTTCGTCGGAAGAGCAGCCTTGCCAACACTATTTTTGCTTTGATGGAGCTCCCACCACCTCCTTGTCCTTGAGCTTCGGGCATTGAAAGAGATAATGCCCCTTCTTGTGACATTTGAAGTAGAGCTCCTCCTCTTGATGACGTTTACGCTCATGTGGGGTCAAAGGTCATGCGATGGCGTTAGAATCTATATGGCTAGTGTTTAAAGAAGTTCGACCACGGCCTCCATGTCCATTGCCACGACCACGACCGCGGCCAAGCCCCAATCCTTCACCACGTTGCCAACGTTTCGACGCCTCGACCAAAGCATTGTTATTAGGTCTCTCCTTGGTTAGTTATCCACCTCTAGGGGTTGTCCACTCGGTAGTTGCTGGCCTAGCACGACCTAGATGTGGCGAATGAGTTACGAGATCGTTCAGAAACTTTTGTAGCTCCACTAACGGTAACTTGAAACCCCTTTGTTGCGAACGATGGAACTTAGCTTGGGTCTGAAATTGAAATTTAGCGAGTCCACTGATGAATCGAATGCATGGAAGATCATATGTGAGGGGTTGACGGGACCTTCGTGAAAAGTCGTTTAACAATTGACTGTAGTCGGCGTAACTCATGTTTCCTTGCGTAAGTCCAAGCATGGTGTTGATTACGTCGTCTCGGAGGTTATGTAACAAGGACGTCTTACGAGTCTCCTCCACCAGAGTGTCAAGAGAGTTTGTACTAGCAGCTTGTTGCTTACGATTGAGCCACCAATTGTCCAAAGGTATAGAGATATGAGACGTTACCCACGCAACAACATTGTACGAGTCAGCGTTAATCCCGAGCATGGCGAAGCGTTGAGGCTTTGCCTCGAGCCAGTCTTCAAGCTCACGTGCGTCCCGACCTGACTGGTAGCGGGAGTTAATTGCAGCTTTACGCTGCATTTTAGTAAGAGTTACGGTCAAGCCAACAAATTTGGCTCTAGGGGCCGGAACCCCCATACGTAAATCAGTTGGCGTCTCTCCACACATCCGATTAATGTGACCTCTAACCAACATCCACACATGACCAAAGTCGACAATTGAGAACCGAGAGTAGAAAAGAAACTGCCTCGGTAACCACATGTCCTGGTGATAGAGCAGCTAATTGGTAGCTACTGCTCGACGAAAAGCCTCTCCTTGAGCCACGTAAGCAAAGTGAACTAACTCAAATTTACGTATCATTTCAGGAAGTTGTCCAGAGTTAGTCGGCGTGAGGAGCCATCAATGTCAATCGTAGTTGGAACGACGTAAGTGCCATCTATGTTAATGGTCGATTTTGTCGTGAAAGCTTGCACAAGCTTAGCAAGAGCACGTATGTTAGCTGTCATGAAAGGCACCGGAATAGATGCCGAGAAGACGTTAACAAGTTAATGGTTGCTTTTAGGCAACGACACTCGAACCAGATTGATACTCAACATAGATAAATCATCAAGAGTCAAAATAAGGCCATTTTCCTCAAGTAACACACGAACGGCAACGTCGACAAGCTTTGCTTCGTTAGGTAATATCGAACCGGCGGGAAACCAAGTTTTACCAATACGGGGTTCACGCTTTAAAACAAGCTTAATGTTTGAGGCTTTGGAACATCCGATATTCAATACGATCACCACGTAATAGCAAAGTCCGAAAGAAGCCCTTTTGAATCAATCATACAACGTCGAACGAATCAAGCAACAACGAAAGCGTGCGTCGACCAGAGAGCTCCGAAACAAGTGAGGTAATTGGCCTTGTGTGAGCTAATTGCAGACACAAATCTATTTTGTTTTGCTTGCTAGAGCTGTCCTTACAAGTGGAAGTGAAAATGGAGGGAGAGATGCGAAGATGCTTGGCTGTTTAGTGTTTAAAAATAAATTGTAATCGAACAAAGGAATTGTTAGAAAAGTTTTGTCACCTGCCTCTATTGCACTAGGCTTAAATAACTTTCGTCTAGCTAGCTTGCACCTGCTCTCGCTTGGTCTACGTGTCAAGTGCAACACGTTGCCAACCAACCAAAACAAAAACTGAGATTGATCACAGAGCTGCACGAAAGTTCGTCAGCTTGTCACAGAGGAGTTGCTAGCACACTTGCTAAAGCACTCGACAGATTCTAGTGGAAACGACTTCGTCAATATGTGAAAGATTTTTGTGAACGCTGCGTCATATGTTGACGAGCAAAGATTCGACCGCGTATGGCTGCGACTCTTTACCCATTGCATGTTCCACCCATACCGTGGCACACAGTTCGTCTTGACTACTTGACACACTTACTTGAGAGCGATGGCTTTAACAGTGTGCTGATTGTAGTAGACCATCTAACTCAAATGGCCCATTTTCTGCCGTGTACAACCGTTGCCAACATACTAGCGACGCGGCCCGTCTAGCATTGGGAACCTCGTTTAGCATTGGGAACCTCGTCCAGCGCATCGTCTAGTTGGTTAGCTTATTGTGCGTACTTGTACGTACCGGGAGGTACTGGTAGTTCATCACGCATCAAAACCCGCGCTAAATTGTAGTAGCGACGTACCCACAATGTACGTCCTTCCGATGGAAAAGCACGAATTATAATTAGTAACGAGTACCTCTACGATGGTATGCAATGTACTGTAGCATGACTCTGCTCGTCAAAACAACTCGATCGGGTGAGAGGCGGAGGAGGCGAGGAGGGAGGTAGACGTCCCCGCAGTTGCGTTGGGGGAAGGAAGGTAGGGCGCCTTTCTAGCAATAGTCCAATGCAAGAGAGAAGACGTTGAGCACCTTTTGTTTCTTGGGAGTTGCAGATGGTGGCTGTCGGGGGGGGAAAGTCGTCGGCCCTTAGCGAATCGGGTGGTTTTGTCGGAGCGCATCGCGGAAGGTGCACCATACCGCGGTCCGTTGCCATAGGAAGAAAACGATGGTTCATGGTAGGTGCTTGCATGCATGTATTCTTGTGCTGGTGTAGAGCGGTATAGCGAGGGGCTGCATGGCAGGGCGAGGGGGTGCCGGTTGGGCTCCGTGGCGTGTGTGGCCTTGGGGCACTTTTGACGTCCTCGCATGTGATTAGGGGGGTAGGTGTCGGGCTTGGAAAGCGAAGAGGCAGAAAGTCGGGAAGAGGAGTCAACCCGTGATAGATCGGATTTGGGGTGATGGACACTAAGACGTAGTCGCCTCCGTCCGGGATGGCGATTAAGGCGTCCTCAAATGAGAAGAGTAGACATAACACGTATTGGTCGGAAAATGAGTTCGAGTCGGGCCGACTCGGACTGTCGGCTCACCTTTTTACGTCCCGCACCTCAAAAAGTGCGAGGATCACAGCCGGGAGGAAATACACGACGGGTCTTGGGTATGGAGTGGAGGAATCTTATTCGTAGGCTGTCCACTTGTCGTCCACTGCCGCATAGCGCACGGGTCGCGGGTCGGCAAGCGGGGCGGGTTCTTGGCGCCACATCTCGCAAAGCAAGGAGGTCAAACGAGACCTCACTCGCTGAGTAGTGAGCCCGCTGAGGTGTGGGCCGGATAGCCACACTCTATACTCCTCAGCAAAGTGACTTGGGAGGAAAGGGGGGGGAGTGAAATCCGGCACCTCCGGGTAGAACGGTCGAGTAAATGACCTGCCGAAGGTTGTGTTGTGGGCGTGGCTTGGGAGCGGAGAACCGCGAGGGCTGCGCTCCTGTCGGTGAGCGTTACCTCCACGTTGCTTGTGCCCCTCTATAGTTGCTTGGGTAGCAGGAGGTTGGAGTGTTGTCGGGAAGCCTTCTCGCACATATGTGTACGTCGCTGTGGCGTACATGGATGTCAAAGCTTTTGGCGAACTCGAAAATAAATTTTGCCGAAATAGTTATCTCAAGGGTTGGGGATAATATATTATGGTCCACCATATTGTGGAGGGGAAGCACTACCGTAGAGTGGAGCATGGTAGCTGGGGTCTCTCCAATGACTGAGAAATGTGTGTGTGTGGAGGGGTATTCATGGGTCGTGGTGGCAGGTGGGCGACTGAGGGAAAGGTCGGGGAAAGCATGTTCACATAGGATAGGTCGGGTGTCTCCAACCTTTTCAGCGCGTGCGTCGCGTCGGAGAGTTGATTCAGACTAGAATTATAGCACAAGATAGCTGGTAAGGAAGGCTGCCTTTTGTTGAAAAACTGGTTTGTTTGGTGTAGTGAGCTGGTAACGCGGTTGGTGTGTGTGGGGGTGTGTATGTCGCGTTCACTAGTGCTCGTACAAATTCATGTGTTCCTCCGCTGAGCGCTCCCCTCGCACTTCTTGGCAGCCTTGCATTGGGGGCTCAACATGGTAAACTCGACGCTAATCTCCGCACTTGGACATTTCTTGGCACGCCTTTAGTTGGTTCATGACAACTACCTATACCTTCTCTCTAGAGGATGGGGATCGATTGGCACCGTAGCACATATGGCGGTAGAGCTGGTATATTGCTTCGCCATTTTTTGGATTTCTCGTCGCTTCCCTGGTGCTGCGGATGCTCGTTCTTTGCGGTCGGACAACTATGTCCGCATACGACACTTCGCTTGTCGGTCTACGTCGGTTTCTGGGGGATGTGCGTCGGAAGTTCATGCAACGTCTCATTGTGGTTCTTCATGGCATGTCGGGTTCCTATCTTCGTGATGCTTTACATGAGGGTAGTGCTGATGCTCCAGCCCCCGCATCCGCAACCTCTCCCAACTCTTCCGCCCCGACCTCACATACCGCACATTCGAAGAAGAGGTCTACCACCTCATCACACAACTAGGCTCCCGCTCAGAAATCCACTATTCTACTCACCCACATCCACCACTACCACACGCAACAGATGGGCCACTTGTGAGGACCTCCTCTCAGCCCTTTGCGTAACCTTTCATATCCAAACCGAACTCTACTGTAACCCCCTCAACAAGTCTTTGCATTCTCACACTTACCACTCACTGTCGGAATCAAGAACGGATAGTTACACGGAGGGTCGTGCCGGCCCCACAAGGGGACCGGATGTGGTGACTAGAGAAACGGGAAGAGAGAGATGGCGGCCAACGAATAAGGCACCGGCAAGGCCGGCCGAGCGCCACTAATAGGGGATAGAGTACCGATAATAGCATAACATTAAGTACTAGGATGACAAATAGCTACCTTGTACATAAGCGCTAGGCAACGGGATGCTAGTGCTAACACCCCCCTCAAGGTAGCCGAGGTCTTGACGTCGTCCTAGCTTGCGTTGAGGAAGGTGCCATCTTGGTCGAAGGTGTAGTGCTTGTAGCGTGTGTCTCAAGCTGGGTAGGTGTAGTGACATGCGCTCACAGGAACGTGCCGCTACCGGCGAGTTGCCGATAAGAAGCGGTTCCAATTTTACTACGCAATGTAGTAGTCTGACATGTAGCGGAAAAAACTGTCCACGGGCGAATTAGCCGACGCATGAGAGCGACCGGCGAGGAAGAAGCAAAGCCAACATGGCTGTTCGGAGCGTGTAGACACGCAAAAGCATAGACGGGTGCTGCTCGTGTTGACTCCCTCCTTTCGCCGTGGGAAAGGTAAGTTCCCCACTAAGGTGAGCGTTGCGGCGTTGCCTCGGAAAAAAACAACAACAATACAAATTAAAGTACGCACGGGCCGAATTTTCGCGGGTCGGTTTTAAACAACCATATCCGGTCGAGAGCATCGGTAGGCTAGAGGCTAGGTGAGACTCGAAACTGGGTGGGGCGAGCGTGGCCCCGGGCGCTTTACACACGCTCTTATCCTTTTAACGTGGGAGATGGTAGGGCAGTCGCGGACAACTAGCTCGAAGGCGAAGCGTAGACTGCGTAGTGTCGGTTGGACGATGAATTACTAGCGTGGTGCCGAGCGCTTTACACACGCTCTACTATTTTTTACGTGGGAGTAGGTAGGACTAGCGTGGCGCCGAGCGCTTTACACACGCTCTTCTCTAGTGTAACTTGGTGGAAGGGCCAAAACCTGTCGGAATCGGGAACGGATAGTTACACGGAGGGTCGTGCCGGCCCCAAAAGGGGGCCGGGTGTGGTGACTAGAGAAGTGAGAAGAGAGAGATGGCGGCCGATGAAGGCACCGGCAGGCCCGGCCGACCGCCACTAATAGGGAATAGAGTACCGCTAATAGCATAACAATAAGTACTAGGATGACAAATAGCTACCTTGTACATAAACAGGCGCCCGCCGGCGGCGCAGCGGCGGCGGCCCCGGAGGGGGGTGCGCTCGCATGCCCGTCGGCATCCCCTCACCTCCCCGTGGTGGGCGCTAGAAACCCCGTAGCCGTCCCATGCCTGGCACGGTAGGGGGCTTAGAGGGCCGACAGCTCGATCCGTGGGATTAGCAGCTGTCGGGAAAGCCCTTTATAGAGGGCTTTTGAAAAAATAATTTCTGTGCAATACCGGCTCCAAGATCTCCCGCTCGGCCCGTCCGATAAGTTTTTTCGCATACAGATGCTATTGAGAACAGTCTTACCTCGAGGGGGTGGGACCTGTACTTTAGGAGCGTTTGATTGCGAGGAGGGTACGGCCAAATCATCGGTGGGAGGAGGGTGTTGGAGCTGGTGGTGGCCACCCGGGAAGCAACGCCAGGAAAGGGCGCTCGCTAGCCGCCGACCAGACATGTGCCAGTCGACACTTCCCAGGGGGTGAGGCAAGACATGGCTCAGGCCGGTGGCCGGTCGCATGCGGAGGAGCGGCTGTGTGAGGCGGCGGCGATCCTTAGGATCAGCCGCCGCCGGAGAGCCCTTTACGGAGGGCTTTTTGGAAATTAAACTAATGTCCGTACCCGGCGTCGAGCTAGTTGGGGAGCAACACCAGGGTAGGGCGCTCACTAGCGAGCCGCCACGCCGACAAGATACGTCTCCCGAGGGGGGAGGAGTAGGCTTGGGCGGCAAGGAGGCCAATCGCGACGGAAGGAGCGACAAGATCTGGCGACGACGACCCTCCCGGTCGGCGCCGCCGGAAAACCCCGTACGGAGGGGTTTTTGACTAATTTCCGTGCACCCGCGGCCCGACGGATCCGGCTACGGTGACCAGACCCCCCCCTCCTCGATACCCACTACCGGATAGACGAGACCCTTGCGGGGGGGGGCGGGTGAGCGCGGAGGCCCCAACTTCAACAAAGTCTGCTAGGTGGACGCGCGATCAGAGGGGGGAGGGTACGGACGTAGGCCGGACTACCTGACAGGTACCCGGGTACCAGACAGAGAAAAAAACGGGGAAATGAGCGGGGAAAATTCAGGTGCGGAGGCAGGAGCGCCCATTTCTTCTATGTTTGTGTTTCTCGGTCCCCCCTACCTCCCCTCGAGGTGATGGGGGACCTCGACAAGGAGGACCGTCGCGTCGGCGGATGCGGCGGTGACCTTGACGGGGCTTACGAGACGGGGCGGCGGGATCGACGAGCGACCATGCGAGGAGGGGTTTTATGCCAGCCTTTCCCCTCCTATCTCCGGCAAGACCGAAGTCACGCGGGAGCGGAATTAGGCTGGCCCGTCGTCCCTCCCGAACGCCGACCGACCACGGCCGGTCGGCACCCCGGTTCGGTGGGAGCGGGCCGAGCATCGTGAAGGTCGAGCAGCATTTTAGTTTTGCATTTCTAGACAAGTGGATTTATTTTTAGATCTGTTTTTCTTGATTACAAAATTACTACGCTGTTACTGCTTAGGCGGGGGGACTGTGGCAATAACTGCGGCTGCTTACAGTTTTTTAACTCCCGAGGAACGTCGACACACAGTGAAGCTAGGTGTGTCGATAGGTGTACCTGGTCGAAGAGACCCGGGCCCAACTTGCTAATAAGTCCTGAAAGGCAAAGTAGAGTGGCCCGAGAGACAGCAGTCGGTCCAGTTTGCCGGCACATGTTGTGAACAATTTCAATTTCAATTTCAATACATAAACACTAGGCAACGGGATGCTAGCGCTAACACTGCCCTGAAGACATAGTCTTCTCCTCCAGCGGCAACCACGCACGACACACCTAGCACGGCGCTAACATCGCTAACCGGGAATACGACCACGAATGTATGCGACATGCCATGAGACACGCAATCACTAGCACCCACTCCACAGCCTCTCACTCCCCCAACGCCACCAGCCTCATACTCCCCCGATGGGAACACACACCATACCGCCACTCCAAGTACATCAACTCACCATACACCCACCATCTGCACCCTTCCCAACGACGCAAACACCTTCCTACCCCATGACCAACACACCGGCACACCCACACCATTCGGAACACGCGCCAACCCCATTCGGCACACGCTGGATGGTGGACATCTACCTCGTCGCCAACCCCCTCGCTACATTTTCTTTGCCCTCGCACACAGCAATGTCCGCCCTCCATAATAACACACTCGAATCCATATACAATACTCACCTTCCAACCCCTCCATCACCATCCCCGCCTCTCATCGAATCTTACTCACCACATTCCTCATGCATCTACCACCTCCACCCTAACTCCACCCACCCCATCACTTACCCCCTTCCGGAGCGCACGTCACTAACATAGCCACCCCCGCAGAGGCGTCCTTGCTTGGGATTGGCAAGAATTCGTTCACACTCACGGCTCCAAAAAAGGCGGCTCCTCCCCCTTGGAACGGCTGCCACCCACCCCGCCTCGGATACACGCGTCCAAATTCTGGTGACCTCCACCCCTCCCTCTCACACCATCAATCGTGCAAAACTCGCGGACATCGATATCGGCCTACAACTCGGATACATCCACCTCCTCACGGACAGCGCATGCTCCTTCTGCCACATCCAAGGCTTCATGAACTGCCCATCCGCCTACCGCCATCACATCCACCGCGGCACACTTTACTCAGTAACACAAACTCTCAAAACACGCTGCAACTCAGGCATTCGCACCCATCTAGGCAAAATCAAAGTCCACAAACGCTCTCTCGGCAATGACCTCGCAAACGCTCTAGCTAACCAAGTTGCAGACGGCCACCCACCCGACACGACCTACACCACGGGTTGAGACGTGTCTCTTGGCATTTGGACCTAGCTATACACACTTATACCCCAAACCCTATGAGAACCCACGCGGCCACGCCCCACAGGTACACTAACCTCAAAACCGACGCACGCACGTACAACTCCAAACAAATCCACACGCCCCTCTCACAAACCACAAAACCTCGCCCGCGCCGCTGCGGACGGGGTGGACATTACCTTCCACAAAAAACATACATCACAAACCCATGTCCAATTCACACACAAGCAAGGATTCATGTGGGGAGTACACAACACACGCCTCCTCTCACATAACCCCACCATGCGTTACCCCATGTGCGGTCAATTCACCATCAACGGCCATATGGCCGTTAAATGCCTTTCTATGTCCGGACTTAGACATGACCGCCACAACAACGCGCTATAACTCCTCCTCTCCGTCATCGAACGCCACAACGGAGGTTGGTTGGTGGGAGACCATCACGGCGGACTTTGGTAACAAACCATTAAATGTGTCACATCCGCCACACTCATCCACACCCCCCTTGACTGCCAACCCCCTCTCCCTCCCATATGCCCATCCGTCTAGTTGTTGTTGACGAAGGCCTCTCGCCCGACTCCCTCACCCCATGCCATGCCATCTTACCTTGAGACGTACTCCCATCATCGCTGAGATCCCCCGCACACAAACCCGACTTCATCCGACTCCTTGAACCTAGATTCGTCGGACACACAAACGGCCGACGACGTTACTCCTCGACTACAAATGTTCAGACAAGGGAATGGAAATATTGCACGGACCACAACCTCTCCCACACCCCACAACTGATTCGCAATAAATACACCCACTCGCCAACGCCATTCGACAACATTGGCCGGGTACCGAGTTCGACATTCTACCCATAGTCATGAGCCTTACAAGTACACCCCACACCTTCACAATAACCAGTCTCACCTCCCTATTCGCCCTCCGCACTGACCCTACTGACAAACTCGTCTCGACAACACGAATTGACATAACACACATCCTATCACAACTCCACTCGCACATTGTCCAATGGTTGCACCATCTCATCTACCGCACCAAATCTCGCACGAGCACACGCCGCACCTCCACTCACCGCACCCACAAACGCCCATGATTGGTACCTACCACCCTCACGCACGTCACACTCCCCCGGGGGGGAGTAAAACCCCCAACACCCTTTGGAGAGGTTGAATTTAGGTGGTTCACGGTCTAGCCCGGACTTGTAAGTTTCCTGCATGGCATAGTTGGCATACCGGTTTCACCCGGTACATGTTGTAAACAATTTCAATTTCAATTTCAATTTCAATAGTGCATGCTTCCCTGTCCCACGGGCTTAGACCTGTGGGGGGTTGATTTTCCTGTTTTCCATTTGCTTGGTGGTCTCCACTGCTCTTTCTCGGCAGAAATTGGAATCTAGAAAAATATGGGGAAGCTGGTACTTGGTACAAGTACCTTGTCGCCTCCAAGTGTTGCATTCTCGGCGTGGCTTAAGAGTTTCCTTAGTATAATCTGCTAGGTTTATGCACAATGTAGTGCTTTCCTTTTGCTGTGCTTTGGATTCCGTGATCCTCTTGTCACTCTTGCCCTCTTGTTTCCCCTCCCACTTTCCCTGTCCGTGCTCATCTGGTTCTTCTTGTAAGCATTGGTACTTGGTACAGCAGATAGAACTGACATCGGCGAGCAGTACGGGTAGATATTACGTTCGGATGATTCGTGTGCAGTTCGCGTTTTACACATGTCGCTAATTGGGAAGTTCCGCCTCAACATATCCGCTCAGATAATAAGAAATTGGTTATCGGATCAGACATAAGCCAAAGGCCAAGCGTCAGCACATATTTCCGTCATCCGGCCTTTCAGGTCGCTAGCTGACAGCCCAGTCGAACTGCATACCCGACACGCTTGGCAGATACAGGCGGTTAGTAATATTTGCGAAGTTTGCAGAGATGTCGTATACCATCGCGTTTCGATCGGTGGCCGGGAGTTGCTCATCAACTCGGGGGGCGCCCTATAGAGAGTCCCGGCGATTCATTGCTGTATCGCCTGGCCATCAACCGATCCACCACGGCCTGCCAACCGCCCCCCTTACCCCTGACAAGGCTCATAGGAGGACACGGGAAGCTCAGGTAGTCAGGGCAAAGTTAGGAACAGTGGTTGGTGCCACGGCGACGGAACCCTCCTGCCAAGGCTCCCCGTTGTGGGCTGAGTTCGGAGAGGCTGCTAGCGGCGAGTGGGAGGGTGAGTGACGGACGCCTGAAATCCTTAATGTACTGAAATATCATGCATTCCGCCGCGTTTGACAACTTGAATGAGATTTCCCCCTCGCCATGAAAAAAACTCTTCCGTGTTCTCTCCTGCGTCAATTCAAAGCGTAAAGTCACTGCAGCCGGGCTGCTTTAATGCGAATCGTGGTGTGATTCGGACTTAATTGGCTGCGTGGCTGCCTTCCGCGCAGGTGTGACCTCCACTTTCGGCCCAGACGGCTCCGTCCGTCAGCTTCCCGAGTATTATGTGCCGGACGCGTACAAGGAGTGGGGGGTTGAGGTGGTGGACTGGACGCACATGACCAGCACGCTGGTCTCAGACGATGGACTGTCCAATGCGGTGAAGAAGTTTATGCCGACGGTGGGCTGTGAAGCGGACGCAGTAGCGTTCGTGGAGGAGGGCCACCAGGCGCTGCGCACCCTGGAGGAGCACAGAGGCGAGGCGAAGACCATCAGCGCCGAGGGGAGCTACAGGTTAGGCAATCTAAAGGGCTTGTCAGTATGGAGGTGTCTACTCAGGGGCTAAGGATCTCAACTCACACAAATGTCATCGTTTTTCATTTAGTCAGCACTTAATCCAAAATGACTGAGCCTTTTTCGTATGCGTTTTGCCTACTGAACAGCCTGGGGCCAAGGGAACTGGCCGAGGAGGGCAAGGGGTTTGCCAAGCAGCGGATTGAGGCATGCGTGATGGGGGGGGACGAGCAGCGCATGAGGGTGGTGTATGTGGTGCAACGTCGCGATGCCGACTCTGCATGGAAGGTATACTCATATGTGATAAAGAGGAAGGGTCAGTCACTTTGGAGGTGAACCAGAGTCTGACACGTCAGGGCAGGGGGTCTTACTGAGTGTGAGTGGCACACGGCAGGTGTTTTCCATTGAGGTGTTCAAGGAGTCATACGTGGGCGAGTATGAGGGCGGCACTGACCTGAGGCAAGTTTAGCATCGGTTGCTGCCTCATGCTGCGGGGAGCACTCAGGTGCTGTAGACACCAGGGACGCTCGACTCAGTGTGTGTGTGTGTGTGTGTGTGTGTGTGTGTGTGTGTGTGTGTGTGTGTGTGTGTGTGTGTGTGTGTGTGTGTGTGTGTGTGTGTTGTTTACTCTTGTAGGAGCTGCGGTGGCGCTGATGGGTACGGTCAGAAGCCCCGGACGACTATGGAGCAAGCCTGTGGGACGTGGGAGCGACGGAATAGTGCCGCTTACACTTGCGGTAGCGACCTGTCCTTTACGGCGTGTGACTTGCCTGGCCAGGCTCGCAGGTAGGGGAGGGGGCCGGGCCATGATTTCTGCATGCGGGGACAGGATCGTTTGTGTATGGATGTGAGCAGTCTTGTGAATCTCGCGTTATCTTCGTGTGTGTTTCGTATAGGTGTATTACCTTTGTATATTTCTTGGTGCTTACTTATGTGAATATGTATTTTCTCTGGTCGTATTTAATCTTGCGTTATGTTCTCTGTTTGTCTCATTTGTATGTACATACGAGTGTATCCATGTGTGTGTTTATGTATGCATGTGGATATGTAGCTATGAATGTGTCTATGGATGCCTATTTCTGTTTCTTTATATCCGTTTGTCGTACGTTCTTGCGTGCACGTGCGCGCACCTGTGTCCATATGTGTTTGATTTTTGCAGGTTTCTCATTTATGCAAGTGTATTATGGGTGTGGGTGCAGGGAAGTGGAGGAGGCGGGCCTGGTACTCCTGCCTCAGGGAGTGTGGAGCCGCGTGAGAAGTTTGGGGCCACAGGATCTGTCACTTGAGGCTGGGTTTGTGTTCGACGAGGACAAGCAGAGGGTTGTGTCGCGAGAGTACGCCTCCAATAGACTCACGTCCATCATCATTGCGGAAGAGGGGAGGGCAACGGGGGAGTAGTGAGTCTACGCCGCCTCTCGTGCCACACACGACCATCCGGATGGGGGCGTCGTTGTGTAATTTACATGTGTTAGCCACGATTCATTGATTCTGCAACTGATCACCCGATGCCGACTCCGCTCGTCACATAACTCAAACCATTCTTGTCATCCTTTTTTTCAAGTGTGTCACCTAAACTAGGCTAAGCCTACTCCTCTCCCCATCTTCTTTAACCACACACGACCTCAAGCAACGACTCTAAGCAGGAATCTCTCAAGTAACGTACGCCCACTGCAGCTATCTTCTCCAGTTTAAAACGACGTAGATGCTTTGACGTCGGCATGGTAAGGGAAGGGAGCAGGGGAGTCGCGCCCCATCTCGACAGCCCACGGCTTACTGACGATTGCGGGTGATCCCACGGGTCTCGGACTACGTGCCATGCACTCCCTCGCCAGCCGAATGGCCGCGCGCGCCCTCAGTGCCAAGTGCGGGGAGCGGTCAGCACTGGCTGGGGGCGCGTGCCGCTGTGGGCTCGAGGTGGGCGTCCGCGCGACGAGCTTCGCCACCAGCGTGACTGGTCGATCCAGCGAGTCCGCGTTTACGATCAGAAATACGGCGAGTGGGGGGCGGGTGGGTGCGTTGGTGGGGGTATGCGCCCACGGGTCTTCGGGTCCCATCCAACTGTTGCTGCTCCAAAGTCTGGGGTAGGCGAAGAAGGAGCCGGAGTTGTCGAGGCTGTCCTCGTCAGTTTTGACAGGCGACAGGCTGCTCAGGTGCGCCTCCGCTGACGGCGGCTCGAAACAAAACCCGCACCTCGCGCAGCTGTGCTTTCGTGTCTCTTCCCTCATCGCGAGGTTCTCGTGCTCCAGCTGCGCAACCTTGGCTAGCAGCTCGTCCACGTGGCGCTGCAGCTGCAGGACGTCGCTATCAGACGCAGCAGCAGTGACTTCCGAACTGCGCGGCATGACGCAGTCGTGAGACATGACGATGAGACGGGCGACCGCCGCTGTGTCTAGTTGGTCCACCAGCGCCTTCAAATCCTCCCGCATGGCGCCTCCGTCCCCGTCCCCCTCCCACAGCGGGTTGCTGTCGAGTGTATCGCCGTCAGGCAGTTGCATAAGAAGCGCCCCACATGTCGAAGCGTCCTGACGCTGCTCCTCCACCTCCGCAGATTTCCGCGCAGGCTGCTCTGTCAAGTGGGCCTGAAAACATACGAGCTTCTTAGTTTTTATGACAAATTGGTTTTAGATGTTGAATACGAAAGGCGTCCGTTTTATCCAAGAATTTCCTGTATTTGCGTTTCAACGAACGAGCGAACGATATTTTGGGGTTATGCTGTACCTGCAACAGCAGCTCCTTCCAGCGGCGAATATCTCGGGATATGGCGATGGAGCGCCCCCCTTTGCATTCCGCCTCGATGTCCGCCGACACGAGCAGGTGCAACTCTGCGGAGGTGGACGACTTGTCGCTGCTGAGGCTGCCCCCAGAGCCGCTCTCGGAAGCGCGGCGCGATTCCCCAGGTACAGCGGCCGAAGGTAGGCACGGCGGCTGAGTGAAGGTGTCCAGCTCCTCGCATAACTCGACACAGCCAGAGTCAGCCAGGCAGATGTGACGTGACACGGTCGCAGTGCTCTGACCCCCAAAGGACCATTGCTCGTCTGGCAAGTCATTCTCCTCACTGCACTCACTACTCCCCATGCCAAAGAGCCCCACTGCAATGTGACTCTGCTCTCGACAGCAGCCACCCTCCACAACACCCTCCTCCGCTGTCATGAAGCTTGTCCCTGCCTCGTCTGCTACGCTTTTCCAATCGAGGCACGCTTCCAATGCGTTGCTTTCTCCCCTGCCACCCCCATCCCCACCCATCCCCGCCGTGTCTCCTCCACCCTCACCTTTCACCGGCTCCAACTCGACGGTCACTACGGTTGCTGTGCTTGTCCGCCCGTCGAGACTGGCACTGGCAGCGACCTTCGCCGCGTCGAAGACTATCTCCTGCTCCTCGACACTTTTGAGAAATGTGTCAACGTCCATGCTTTTCCACTCAACCGACGCAACCTTCTCGCCACTATCAGTCGACTCCCCACCGGAACTCATAGACGCACGCGCGTCGTAGTACTGACTATTGTCGACTACACCCGATGCTGACACCTCATCAATCCCGTCGACCGTGGTCTCTTGCATCTCGAAATATTTTGAACCGTGACTGACGTCGGTGCAGCGCCCATCACCGGACGCGTCCTCATTGTCATCTGATGCCTCACCGACGGGGCTCCTCACGGCTTCATCCGGACAGCACTCGACTTCATGCGCAGGTACTCCTTTCACGTGGCGGGCGGCCTCTTGCTCAGCTACACTTTCTATGACAATCTCCACTCCAGCGCACAGCTGTTCAAGCGGCACGCTGCTCTCCTCATTCGGTACTCCCTCGCTACACTCGCTCTCCGCTCGTGTGGCAGAATCTCGACCCAAAGTACCGTCCTCTGCAACGTACTCGACCGCGTGGAGAGCGGCCTCCTGATCTTCGACGCTCTTCAAAAAGCTCTCCACATCCATGTTTTGCCACTCAAATGTCGCACTCTTCCCAATGAGCGCTGCCTCGCCGCCGTAGTCCATCGAAGTAGACCCAATGGACGTATTGCGTTGAGCTCCATCCTCAGTCGTCACCTCTTCCAATGAGTCACCCACCTCCTCGTGCAACCCAATCGCTTCCATACTCTCGACCTCAACTGTCACCCGCTCAACTGGGACACGTTTCTCGTCATCGCGTGTGTCCCCTCCTCCGTCGCTACTAGACAAGCGACGAACGGAGTACTCCGGACCGGCTTGCACGCGACGAGCGCCCTCCTCCTCCTCCTGCTCGTCTCTATTTGCTTCTTCGTTCTCGGTCTCAGCACCCGACGATTCCTCCTCTTCGTCATGAACACCTTCTCTTTCGAAGCTCCTCGACGCCCTCGCACAATCTCCCCCCTCCGCCTCCACCCCCTCAAGGCCGTTCTCCTTTTGCTCGACACTTCTTAGGACAGCCTCCGCATCTGTGCTGTCACTTTCAATCGACTCGTCCTTCACCTCGCCCGAAGCCTCCACGTCGTAGCAGATAGTCGCGTGAGCACCCGCTGCTTCCGGCGGCTTATTAGCCCCAGCGTCCAAGGAGGCCCTCGTTGCGCCGTCATCGCACATCAAGTCCGACAGCTCAACCTCCCGGTATCTGTCCACAGTCGAGTCCCGCAACTCCTCGTAAACCTTGACACGCACAATCGGCGCACTCGAATCCTCTTCGCTCTCATCAACCACGCCGCTTCTGATTAGGTTCTCTGGCCTTTTCTTTGAGCCCTCTCGACCCCCATCTCCTTCCGCCACTTTCACAACACCCACTGCGACCGATACCTTACCCTTCGTCCCTTCGGCGTCCAACGATGCTGTGTCCAGCTGCTTCACTTCCACCGCTTCCGATACGCGCACCATCACGGAACTCTCGTGCTGGCTCTCCGTGTGCACCATGTCTTCGTCTTTTCCAGCTACCCGCTCCTTTCCGCCCTCCACTTCGCTGGAGCCCTCAGAAATATCATCCTGCCCACACAGCATCTTACATTCTTCATTTCTTAGTGAGCACTGTTAATTCCAGACGGTGAATAAAACACAGTTAGCTGTAAACGAGACACAACAACAACGCTCATTTTCTAGCGACGTACCGACGTGCAAGTGCCTTCAACTGACTTGGCGAACATATCAGCGCCTGCACCCACCGGTGGAATTCCGAGACTCGCAAGAATGTTATCGACGTCGGCGCGCGCAGTTTCCGCGTCAACAGCTGTTGCCTCGTTTGTCCCCTTGTTGCCATCAACCGACTTTCCGACTGTTGCAGTGTGGTCCACACGTTGGAGCTCCACACAACTGGTACAGTTGCCCATCTCGCCAGAACACAGTCAACCGCGGCTAACACTATTACCGTCAAAGCTGAGTGACCGCAACAGCTGTAAGCTGTCGAAGCAGGGGCGCGTCTCCAGCGTGTTTCAGTTTTTGAGGTCCGTTAGAATCCCGAAGAAGCGCGGAGGAAACCCTTTTCTTTCTGTTGCGAGCGCCGACATCATCAAAATAAATATGCCCTTCGCTTTTCAGATGGACCCACAACCCACAGCGTGTAGGGGAGCCCTCGACCAGAATGCAGAGACAGTTATCGATAGAACACGTTGTTTATCAGTAATGGTACACGACCCTGGACGGTCGAGGAGAAACGCGGACGCGTTTGTTTGTTCCGTCCGACTCCGCTCCTCCGGCGCGACGTCATCATCGCGGCTGTATCTCCCGCCCGCTACCAGTATATACGGTGTCAGCTGAGCCGCAGCTTGGGTATGGTACGGGTACCTGTACCGTCATCGATGTCAAATTATTCTTATATTCGTAAAATATTGGGGTTTAACGGTTAGTTAACGTACCATGTTGAGTCCGCCTAAGGCAACGCGCGGAGACAAAGCGTCACAAGCGCAGTAAATTGTCCGCGGCGGACGCCCACCTGCTTCACCTATATAGCAGCTCCTCTAGCTGGTAGCAGCCACCTTCTGCCTTTGCACTCGCCCATTCGGCTCGCGCAACATGCATCGTAGCTCTCGTAGCTGCGCAGGGTGACAGCTTACCCTCGACCGCGTCTACCACGGCCGATACTCTTTATCCTGCTCAATATACGATGGCTATAAACAGACAAGTCGACGACGAAATTCGCGACGCGCCGGAATTTGTTACATCAGTAGAATTCAAAGAATAGGAGCAACGCTTACTCGCTTACGCTGCCGCATCAGAAGAGCGACTTAATGGCCGTTTTCAGCAAGCCTTTACCGAACTAACGGCCACGCTTAGCTCGACCATCATCACTCAACTAGCAGCAGCCAAACAAGTCAGCACACACCTAGCCATTCCCGTCGGCGTCAACGATACGCCGAAGGGTGGAATTGCGGAGTACGACGCCCGTAGCGCCCAGCTGCCGACCGAGCGACCCTCGATCGACCCCACCGTGCGACCCATGGCCCCTGCCCCAGCGACGACGGTACCCCTAGCAGCCCTGCCATATGAGGACCACCACATGGACACAAAGCTATGGGGACCCTACGCTGCCCCAGGCCTCGAGCTACCCCCTCGACATCTCAACGGCCCTAAAATCTGGAAGATTACCTGTGACACTTACCGCCACCTCTCCGCCCGCCGGCACAACGCCACGCTCGAAGAATACCACGCCACGGCCTGTCACGCCGCCTGCGCTTACACGGCGAGCGTATCAACTCTGGAAGACATTCAGATTTATCCCAAGGACCCACCGGAATTCGCGGCGGCGGTCGTCACCCCGCGTCAAAGCAACCAGACTCACAACGCGCTCGAGGAGGCCGCCCGTGTGCGGATACCCCACATCCAACACACCGAGACCGGAGGGGAGACGAGCGACTCGGACCGCGTTTTCGCGGAACTCGCCTACTAGCGTTTCCACAAGCCGCGACCGGACGTTGCCTCCTCCGAGTACGACAACCTACACCGAGCGTTCATCGACAAAACCCTCGAGTGTTCATTACTCGCTAGCGCCAAAGCCACCGCGGGAGCTACCTTCGCGCGCAAGACCCCCGACCGACCCGCCCCCGACCGTCCAACACCGACTCCGACCTCACGACCCCAACCCAAGCCCAAGCCACCACCGAGAGACAACGCCGACCCCAAAGACACGAAGGCCAAGAGCCCGGACAAGAACGCCAGACGGTGTGACCCGCCGCGCCACGTCCTGCGACGACCGTTCCAACTTCATGCAACACCGCGTGCGGAACAGAGCGTCCGAGTGGAAACGATTAGGCGCGAGCGAGCAAGCTCTAGGCTGGATTCGTCACGGGGTTCGCATACCTTTCTTCGGCGGCCGGCGGCCCCCACCTTTCAACAACGGCACCTCCATGCTGGACGCAACAAAAGAGCAGCTCGACTTCATGGACTCCGAGCGCCCCGATTCCTGCAGTCAGGCGCCTGGGAGCCAAGCCAACGCAGCATATGGGTTTCGAGATTGTTTTTAGTCCCAAAACCGGGCGAAAACAAATGGCGACTAATTATGGACTTGCGCCCCCTGAACAAGTAGTGCAAGGACCACAAGCTTACATACGAGACACTCAAGCACCTCAAGAACCTAACGCGGGCCGGCGTTTGGATGGTGTCCTTCGACCTCGCGGACGGCTACTACACACTAGGCATACGGAAGGAGGACAGAGACTTCTTCACGGTAAATTATCGCGGAACGCTGTACAGACTAGCCGGTCTTCCGATGGGCTAGAAATGCAGCAGTTATTATTTTGCGGGCTTACCGAAGTTTTCATCCGGCACTTACGCTAACCACTGCCCAACCCCACCGGACACAACCCCCGTCTAGCTACGCACCAGCAGCCCACGAGACCTACACCGTCCCAACGCTATCTGCACAACTCTCGATGGCGGGGTGCCCGATTACTCCCGTACATGGACGACTTCTTATTTTTTTGCCGACAACAGAGACGCAACGTTACAGCTCCGCGACCGCGTCGCGTGCCTACTCGACCGCCTCGGGCTAGGACGTAACCCCAAGAAAGGCCATTGGGTGCCGACGCAAATCTGCGAGCACCTCGGCCTCTAGATCGACACCGCAACCTCTACGTTCCGAGCCCTTGCTACGAAACTACATGCCATCGCTACCCTCTCCCAGACCCTCCTACAACGCTCTACACGCGACGCACGGTGGCTACCTGCCCGGCAGCTCGCAGTGCTCGCCGGAAAAGTACAATACATGTACCTCGCCATTCCAGGAGCCCGATTCTACCTCCGCGAACTTCACGACGTCCTCGCTACGCGCACATGATGGGGAGGCCGGGTGCAACACACCTACCAGTTGAGACGAGACCTCCAATGGTGGACGCAAGTCCCCTCCGCCAACAACGGCCGCTCTATATTCTCCCCAATCGAGACCGCCTACCTGCACTGCTACAGCTCACGTTACGGCTTGGGAGCAATTTTAAACGAACAGTTGGAAGCACGGGGTTTATGGTTAGCGACAGACCAGGAGCAGCACATCACCTGGAAAGAGTTGAAGGCCGTGCGACTCGCCGTCCTTTCGTTCTTATTCCTCCTGCGCGGCCGCAAAGTCCTTTTGCACGAAGACAACCAAGCAGTGGTGGCATTACTCAGTCACCTTACTTCGAGGTCCCCGGCTATGATGGACGAGCTTCGCAAACTCTGGGAACTCATCGACACCAACAACATCAGCATCCGCGCGCGATATAATCGCTCCGCGGCCAACGTCTGGGCCGAAAGACTGAGCCGCGAAACATACCGGGCCGACTGGCAGCTCAACCCCCGCATCTTCACCTACGTGAACTCCATGTGAAGCCCCCACTCCGTTGGGCAGCTTCCCCAAACTCCGACAGGTTTGCCACGCAGGGCAACTCGCAGCTTCCCCGCTATAACTCCCGTTGGCGAGACCCCACCTCCGAAGCCGTGGACTGCCTCCATCTACCCGACACCCGCTGCTGGACAGCGGAGACCAACTGGTGCAACCCACCTTGGACACTCCTCCCCAACCTTGTCCAGAAGTTACGCCAATCCGGGGCCGAAGCAATAGTCATCGCGCCCTACTGGCCCGCCAAACAGTGGTACCAACTACTAAGCGAACTTTCCGACGAACATATCATGTACCCCCCTCCCGAGATTTATTCTTTCCGGGCAAGCGCGGAGCATATGAGAGCGTCGGACCGCCCGGCTGGAGCGTCACGGCTTTCCACGTACCGCCCCGGCTTGGCTCTACCGAACACGTGGTACACTTCACCCAACACCGACCAACCGGACATCCACGACCAGACCTTTGCACGCCCGGACATCCGCGGACAACGACCACCAAGCCGCACCCGTGAAATACCGACTCGTCGAACCTGCGGCCTACGCACCGTGGCACGCCTCGATGCGCAACCATGTCGGCACACTCGTCGGGACGGACGACTTGGGCGACCTCGTGCTCGACCTACTCACCGGCTCCCTCGCCCCCACCACCTACAACAACTATGGCACCGGTATGCGCCGTTTTACTGTTTTCTGCAACGAAGAAGGAATCACACCACTCGAGGCGACCGCGGCCGACATGCTTCGATTTACGGCATGGCTCGCCCGGTCCGGAACCATCGCAGCCAACAACCTCCAACCCTACTTCTCGGCAATAAACAAGCTCTTTCGCGACCACTTGAAGGAGCCAGTGGCGCTGGGACCACTTCTAACTGACGCACGTCGAGGACTCGCCGTGCAAGAGCAGCCCATCACCGCCCCCGACATTCGTGTACCAATCCTCGCCCCCATCGTACAACAGATGCTACTCTTCGCCCATCGACACTACCGCGCGCTAACATGGCAGCCGGACAACCTCGTACATATCAAGACTTTCCGCGCGATGCTCGCAGTTTGCACTAACTAATGCTACTTTTACCTCGCAGAAACCGGCGTACGTTGCCACATGGATGACATCGCGGTCGACCGAACGGGCGGTAGCATACTTGTATTTGTACGAAAAGCAAAGGGAGACCAGCGTAGGACCGCGGCCGACAAACCGCTCCTACAACTCCCTATTAGTGCAATACCACTACTAGCGGACCTCCTGGAGGCGTTTACCGCTGGACGCACTTGTCACTGCAACCAACTCGGCAATGGACCCGGACCAACTGCCTTTTGGGCCATCACGCCCGATGACCATCCGCACACGTGGACGTCCGGGACCATCACCGAGTGGATTCGTGAGGCGTGCAACACCATTGGCGCTTCACCCCCCACGCAATTCAAGTGGACATCGCGTAGCCTACGGAAAGGCGCGGCGTCCGCAGCCGCATGCATCGGCGCACCACCCACCAAGATCCGCTACATGGGTGGTTGGTCGAAAACCAGCGTCGTCGTCAATGGCAAGTACATCGACCCCACCATGAGCGAAACCCCGGCGGCCCGGCTATTCTTCGGCTGGCTAGTCGCCAAACCCCCGGATTAGCAGCCTATGCAGACCATCAGTCTGTATAGATGGAATAATCTGACTCCCAGTCGCTAAATTCTTATATTAGTAAAATATTGGGGTTTAACGGTTAGTTAACGTACCATGTTGAGTCCGCCTAATGCAACGCGCGGAGACAAAGCGTCACAAGCGCAGTAAATTGTCCGCGGCGGACGCCCACCTGCTTTACCTATAAAGCAACTCCTCTAGATGGTAGCAGCCACCTTCTGCCTTTGCGCTCGCCCATTCGGCTCGCGCAACCCACCCACCCTTCCCTGATCAAGCGCTGAATAGAAGTAACACCTCTGCATAGGTGTTTTAGTGCCTGTTTATCCAAAATGTAAGCAAGCTGTCATCTTTGGCATAATCTGACTCCCAGTCGCTAAATATACAAGACGAGTGGCCCGTAGTTCATTTTGCCTGTCGTTCTTTGTATTTTTGTAATCATTCTTCCTTTGTATTTTATATACACCAACCTTATATCTCTCACTATATACACCAACCTTATGTCTCTCACTATGATCACGTGTGCGGTACGCCGCTATGGTTTCTTGCTCCGCACCCTCCCCCCAGATATCTGCCGACCGTACCTTGCTACTGCAGATAGGGCCGTTCGTGCGGCAGTTTATCGAATCTTGGGCGTTTCTTTGGACGCACAAACACTCGATCAACTGAATTGTGCTAAACGACAGCTCTCCCTCCCGGCGGAGTTTGGGGGGCTTAATGTACCGTCCCTCGAGCTCGACGCCGAACCTGCTCACTATGCTTCATTCACTGCGACCCTCGCCAATCTGATTACTGATTACGAGTCCGAGTCGCTAGGTCCTTTGTACGGTCTGATCCGACAGGAACTACTGAATGTTGCCACTTCTACTTTACCGTGGGCGGTCCAATTGCGCAATTCGTACGACTCTATCTCCACTATGGGCGGGTTTTCGGAATCGGAGCTTGTGGTTTTGACTAACACACTTAACCAAAACCTTTCTGATTATGCCGGGCCCGATGTCGAGTTGGTGGTATCTACGGTCAACAATGCGGTGGCACCCGCTACCCAAGTGACTAGCCTACAACTTCCGACTCCCGATGCTCTTACTCGCTTGGGAGATTCTGGGGGCCACATCCAACGGGGCATTTCGCGCATTCTTCGTGCCCGGGCCTACCTTGACCTCTTGGCGTTTTGCAGACCTTCCCCACCGGACTATATGAGGGTGACTTCGGGTACGGGTCGCGGGGCTTTGGCTCTCTTTTTCGCTTCACATGAGTCCAGTTTCAAGGTGCCATCCGATTGCTATATGATGGCAGCCCACCGGGTGCTTGGCTTGACTGCGGAGCGCGCCGCTCATGTTCGAAAATGCCCTCGGTGCGATGAGGCCCCTTCAGAATCTCGCGGGTATGGATCTTCGTCGACGGTATCGGGCTTCTTTTTTGTCGGGTGAGCGCTCAACAGCCGCTATGCTCATGGACCATATCCCCCGGTGCCCGTGCTCTTGGTATATCATTCAACTCCATGACCGCATTGTCCACGTGCTTGAAGAGTTCATGCTTGAAGCGGGGGCTACTAAGGGCCGGGACTTGCGGTTGGAGGTCCGCCGTATTCGGTCGGGAGCTTCACGTGATCGTCCTGGGGATGTGGTTTGGTTGGACTTCATGGCTCCGCACCGCCATCTTGTTGTTGATGTGACGGTTACAAGTGCTCGCACGAACACCAACGTTCCTCGTATAGGTGCTCGCCTTCCACTCCCTGGCAGCCTTGCATTGGGAGCTCAGCAAGGCAAACTTGATGCGGACCTCCGCACTTCCGCTTTGCTTGGCACGCCTTCGGTTCAGTCGGTCCATGACTACTACCCCTTCGCCATGGAGGATGGGGGCCGGTTGGCGCCGATGGCGGCTGAGTTGGTCGATCGCTTGGCTATTTTGGTGGCTGTACGTCGCTTCCCTGGCATGGGGGCCGCTGACTCTCGTTCCTTGCGCTCTGACAGTTATGTCCGTATGCAACATTTTGTTCGTCGATCTACTTCTCTTCCGTTTCGGCGTTTTTTGGGGGATGTGCGACGAGAATTCATGCAACGTCTTTCTGCTGCTCTTCATGGCACTCTGGGTTCTTATCTCCGCGACGCTTTTCAGGAAGGCAGTGCTGATGCTGTGGCATGCCTTCCTGTTCCTCGGGCTTAGGTTTTTTCTTCCTTTCTTTCTTTTTCTTGCATGGTGGCCTCCACTGCTTTTTCTTGTAAGAAATTATTGAATTCCACGGAGGCCCAAAGTCGCGATACTTATTTTTCACACACACACACACACACACACACACACACATACACACACACACACACTTTCTTCCCTCTTATTCTATATTTTTTGTAATTATTCACACACACCATGTGTGTGTCCCTCCGTAGTTTTGTAAGCACAGAAATAATGCTCCTGTACCCATCGTAGCGATGCGCAGTAGTTTAAGACGTATCCTAATTCAAATCCCAATAAGTGCCTGTACACCGAGTCGAATTTTTTTCCAAAGAAAAAAAAGTATTACAAGAAAAAGCAGTGGAGGCCACCAGGCAAAAAGAAGAAAAGAGGAAAAAACCTGAGCCCGAGGAACAGGAAGGCATGCCACAGCGTCGGCACTGCCCTCCTGAAAAGCGTCGCGGAGATAGGAACCCAGAGTGCCATGAAGAGCAGCAGAAAGACGTTGCATGAATTCACGTCGCACATCCCCCAAAAAACGCCGAAACAAAACATAAGTAGATCGACGAACAAAATATTGCATACGGACATAACTGTATGAAAGCAAGTCGATCTTTTTTCCAAATTTTTTTTATCGCATTTGTGCTACCAAAACCTAATCGAGCTAATGATATGTGGACACACATATAGACACACACACACACACACACACACACACACACACACACTCACTCACACACAGATTTTAGCAAATTAATGTAGTAGGATACATAGGTACGGGTACTACTCGATAGCCTGGTGAAGTAATAGATCGTCCATAGAAAGGTAGAATAAACATTTAAGTGTTCATGGCGGAGGCGGGGGCAATTTAAGGGACTTGCGTTTGGAGTTTCGCCGAATCCGGTCTAGGCCTCCCGAGATCGCCTTGGGGATGTCGTGTGGTTGGATTTTGCGGCTCCGCATAAGCACTTGGTTGTAGTTATTACGGTAACTAGCTTTAGTGCGCACACGAATTCCAACGTTCCGGTTGTGGGGGCTTCGCTTCCGCTCCTTGGCAATATGGCGATGGTGTGGAAGGTGAGGGTTCATCTTGGGCCGTCACACGCCTATATACAAAGATAAAACCATTGGGTTTCGAACCCGCGACCTTTCGCGTATTAGGCGTGCGCTTTACCGGCGCACCAGAAAAGAATGGATGTCTTGTCGTGATTAGACCTTAGTGGTGAGAAGCCACTAATTGACATCCTCTCTTTTCTAGTGCGCCTGTAAAGCGCACGCCTAATACGCGGAAGGCCGCGGGTTCGAATCCCGGCGAGTCCGATCTTGGTACTTAGGCGTGTGATTGCCCAAGATGAACCCCCACCTTCCACACAATGGGGGCTCAACATGATAAGCTTGTTGCGAACCACCGCACTTCGTCCTCCCTTGGCATGCCTTCCATTCACTCCGTTCATGACTATTACCCCTTTGCTCTTGAGGACAAGGGCCGGTATGCTCCTATGGCGGTTGACCTTGTTGATCGCTTGGCCATGCTTGTGGTAGTTCGACGTTTCCTAAGCATGGGTGCGGCAATTTCTCGCTATTCATGATCTGAAAGTCATGCCCGCATAAATGAGTTTGTACGGCGGTCTACATATGTTCCCTTCCCGCCGTCGATTTATTCGGGATCGACGTGCGTCGTGAGTTCATGCAACGGCTTCTTGTGCTTCTCCATTGCACGCTAAGCTCCTATCTCCGTGATGCCTTGCATGAGGGTAGTGCTGTTGCATGCCTCCCTTCTCCGAGGGCTTAGGCTTATGTGCGTGTTTTCTTTTCTTCTTTGTTGGTGAATTCCACTACTTTCTTTGTAATCAATACTCACAGCGTGCAAAACATTTAGCGCCACGCGTGGGAGCTCTTGGGATTTTAGCTTCGGTAGTAGCATGGTGTGGTAGTGTGGCTCAGTTATTATGCCAAAAATGTCTAGCATTCAAATAGTTTGGTACTGTTGGGCCACCCTAGGAACACGCATGTGAGAGGGAATCGGGTGGTTGGGTTTGCGTGACCGATAGCTTTCGCAAAAGGCATGAGGTGGTCACACTAGCGTTGCTCATGCGTCACAAACTAGTGCGATAATTTATGGCGCGTACGTACGTGCGCGCATAAGCCGTTAGTGAAGTCGTAACGTCCGAGGTGGCTCGCGTTGTTGCCTATTGATACAATGTAAGTTAAAACCATGTAATTACATTAAAGCTTTATACAACCCGAAAGCTACATTTACATCCCGATTTACAACCATGAAATTCAAAGTTCCTCGCCTACTCTCCACTTTCGAAACACGGACAATTAGGATCGTACGATATTGAACTTGGAGTTCAAGGCTTAAGTAGTACTAAAAAGAAGCCCAAAGCTGTAAAATAAGCCCTAGAGTTACATTTCTGAACAAGTTAGAGCTACAATTCCTCCATCCCAGTTTCCCATGGGTACTGCTGGTACACGATTCAGGCCACCTTAGTAAATAAACAATAGTGAAAGCCCTCGATATGGTAATTCTCGAAGCGAAGCCGTAAGTAAGTAAGTATTCAATTTAGGACTGTTGTGGCCTGCTCTCCCTATATGTTTGCTCATCTCTACCTGTTACGTTTTGTAAACAACAATGTGTTTACATCAATCAGCATCATTTGCGAGCCGCGCGTCTTCGTCTTGCGTTGGGCCCGTCTCCGCCTCTGCTGCATCCTTGCTTCCGACTCCTACGGCTTGTGCCACTTACGGCCTCTTGACAGTAGCGACCTGCGACCATAACTGAAGTCAAACACAGCAGCAGTGGTGCACGCGAACGAAGGATTACACAGTGCACATTACGCACAGGTCCAAGCAAATTAGTGCCACTGAGCCATTGCTCCTGTGCTGTTGACCGTCGCGCGCTTCTCGTCAATACCTCAGGGCGGCAACCGGCGACTGAGAGCGGTGTCCGGATGGCGGGCCCGTCGGTCGCCGACAGATCAGCGGAGCTACAGGCCGCGTTCCAACGATTTATGAAGAGGAAAAAGGTCGTACTGACACATCTGCGCACCGGCCTTGATAACGACACCTGCCGTGATTCCGGGCTGTTCTGTAGTTGGAGACGGGGAGGGGGTTCAGGGGTTCTAAATGCAGTTGGTCTCAGAGCAGTCCCGACTTCCACTGACGAAATCACAGAAACTCCGACGGAAAGCGATCGACGACGGAAAGAAGTACGCCAAGCAGCGAGGCACAGTAGCGTTTAGAGCAAAGCTCCGCGCGCGGTTCCTGGAACGGATCCGACACTACATAGGTACGAGCAGGGAAGGTATCAAAATGAAGATATGCCGTTGTGCGTTCGGCGGTCAGGTGGGTGCGACGCTGAAGTGAGTGATGACGAATAATGGATGCTGACTGCGCCGGTCGCGTTCTCGTACTCTTAGGTGTACCTTACGCTAAACGTTACCACAACCCCGAGCACTGCACCTGCGAGGGCTGCACTGAGTCGGGACGCCAGCTGTACTACGACCCGCTCGCGCTGGACTGCTGCGCGCTCATCCGCCGCGTCGTGTCCGACCTCCGCCAGTTCTTCGGGTTCAAGCTCGGCCGCTGGAACCAGTCGTACCAGGTTATACCTTGCCCCACCCGACCGACACCTATCAACACGTGTCACCGCCGCTGCCATCGCCCTTCATAAACTCACCTGCTGACACCAACTTGTCGACAACCAGTTCGACTGCCTTCCGCTGCGGGTGGCCTCTGTGAGCGAGCTGCAGCCGGGCGACCTCATCTTCTGGTCCGGCGAGTACTTTAACCCAAAGTCGCGACGACAGGTGTTCGATATGACGCACGTTGAGGTGTTTGTGGGCGGGGCGAGCGGGAAGGGGACCATAGGTGACTGCCCACCACCCCTCTGACGGAGCACAGTGATATAAAGAGAACTAGCCCGCCGAAACACTCCAACGCGCGCGCACACACACGCACAACATTTTCGTTGAAACACAGTTCCTCCCACCATACACGCACATATTATGTCAAACGTACAATAATCTGTTTCACTTTGCATGCCAACACACACATTAATCTGCTTCATGTTGCATGCCAACACATACACACACACACACACACACACACACTCACTCACGCCCGCGCACCCAAAGATGGTCAGAGTTATTTAGATGAATGCATGTGCACACACACACAAACACTGAAAGACAAACACGCATATATTCTTTGACCTACATTTGCATACAAGGACACACAGGTGCTCGCACACACATAGTCACAGGTGCAAACATTTTTTACTTACCGTTGCACCTCAGAATACACACACACACACACACACACACACACACACGTTCACACACACTCGTGCGCGCTCCCACGGATGTTCAGAGTCATTTGGATCAATGCACTTGCACACGCACCACCTCGGCTGCGTAAAACATGTGCAACATACACTCAGGCCCGTGACTACACAATCTTTAGAGTAACGATCCCGCATCCGCAGACGTTTTCACCTAGGATGAGTAATGCGCCCTCCGTGTAATTATGGAAGCATGTGTTTTATTGTAATTACATGTGTAATTACAGGGGTCGGATGCGGTTTTAGGTTTAGGGTTTTACGTTTAGGATACCCTCTACCGCGCCAGGGCTGGCGAGCACCGCGCGGTCACGAAGTATTTCTTACATCCGTAATTATGGGACCTCTTGCATTAATGTAATCACATGTGTTTTTACCAAGGGGGGGGGGCGCACCACTCATCCTAGGTTTTCACTCACACACGTCACACACTTTTCTATAAGCACTCAGTGTCTCACAACCGTATTGCGTACAATCAACACATACACGCGCGCACACACAGCTTCACTCGCACTTTCTGACCCAAACACACTTTTTAGTTCCTCCCAGCAACTTTTATTTTATCCTTTACGCGCACGCACTCTCTTATCACACACACACACACACACACACACTCTCTCTCTCTCTCTCTCTCTCTCTCTCTCTCTCTCTCTCTCTCTCTGTTTCATACTCTTTATATTCTTACAAACACGCAGTTTTCACACGCAATCTCTCTGTTTCACACCTAGACATTTTTTCATGCTCTAAACACACACTCTCTCCCTCTCCCCCTCTCTCTTTTCACACACACGCGCTCATCCGGCTTCCACACCGCCGGGCAGTGGCGCAGCCAGGCAGAGCCGGCGCACTGAGTGAGGCGCTGCTGCTGCTTTTGGCCGTCCGCATTGGCGTGCGCAGGCTCGCGACAGCAGCACAAGTGGGTGATGGAGTACGACTCGTACGAGTTTGTGTCCAAGTCTTGGCGCTGCAAGGAGGTCTTCTTCTGCAAGTTAGACACCTGGCTGGACGGGGTGCTGCGGCCGGAGCACCCGGAGCTGTGGCGGGGCAGCGGGCGGACGGAGGCGTCGCTGCGAAAATCGGTCTTCCACGTGGAGGAGGAGCAGCAGCAGGCGGGGACGGAGCCACGGCGTGGGTTGCGTGTCGTGGGCGAAGGCGGCGGCGAGGTTGCGGTCGACGAGGAAGATTACGAGTTGGAGGGGGTGGCGGGTAGCGATAGCGACGTCGACAGCGACGCGAGTAAGGACGAGGCAGCGGATGAGGTGATGGAAGATGGACAAGATGAGGTTGACGAGAGGACATAACGGCAGGCGAAAAGCTATCAAGGCTCGTCGTGTGTCGACAGTTTCGGCTCTTCGCTAAATGCAGCGATTGTTGGAGACGTTTCAACCTTCCTGAAAATATTACTTAGGTCGTTCGTAAGGTACTGTCGAGTCGGCGCTCGCTTTACTGGGCGACGGCAGGGCATGTAAAACGGGGACTACTACTTCCGAGCTGCCTCCGTCGTGGCACAGTTCCGACGGAGTGGGATAAGCCCGAGGGCGTCTATCTGCTAGAACTTCATCCACTTTTTCTGTTTGTCTTTGCTCTTCAGCGCCGACTCCGCGCGACCTCGTTCGGCCTCCGCCGCCGCGAGCTCCGACAAAACCAACGATATTTTCCGTTCCACTTGTGCACGAATCACCTGAGGCAGAACAAGGGGGGGGGAGAGGGGGGAGGTGAAACAGTGCAGGCAACTCCGCTGCCGCCCACCTCATTCTCTTCTGTTCTGCATCCTCTCGACAAATGCAAGGATAAGGATTTATTGTACAGAATTGAATGCAGCAATAACATCATAAGAAGCGAAGAAAAGAAGGGCTACACAGCGCATGACACTACCGAGCAACAGACGAAAGGGCTGCCAAGCACGGTCTCAAGTAAACCAGGGCTTACTATTAAACCTTCTCATTAATAAATGAAAAACAAACTCAAATTCATCTTGAACGAAGAATAAAAAGGGAATGCGAGTGTAGAATACTTGTGTGAATTACAAGAAACACTAAAGGAACTTGAACACTCAGGGACAGAAGGGCAAGGGTGAGTGTAGAGTCGAGAATGTGCATGACACTTAGTGAATGCTAAAACAAAACGAATCGGAACAAAATTGATGTGAGGAACGAAATCAGTATTGGCAGCAAGTCTCATCCCTTAACATCTCATCTTTCGCGGATGGTGGCAAAGTTCTTTCTGCCCTCCAGATATATAAATATGTTGTGCTTCCTTTTGCCGTGCTTTGGATTCCGTGATCCTCTTGTCACTCTTCCCCTTTTGTTTCCCCTCCCTTTGCTCATGTTGTTCCTCTTGTAATCAAAGACCTCCAGATATAAAATCTCGAGAACAAAACGAACGAAAATATTTTCATAGCCTAAAAGCCCCCATTAAAACTAAACAAGAAGGAGAATTGAATCGGTATGGAATTCCAAAACATAGATGTGACCATTCGGGGGACAAAAAGGGCATTTAGTAGCAAAAGGGGGGGGGGGGGGGGGGGGGGGGGGGGGGGGGGGGGGTCACCGCACCTTATCATTTCGATTGCGATTCAGCATCTCCCTTAACTTGGCCAGCCTCCCCTGAATGCCGATGATCTGCGCCCGCAACCGACCCAATGCCCCTCTCACTCCGACACCCCTCACTGCCACATGCATGATAGGGCAGCAACAGAGAGGAAAGGGACGGTTCTCTGCATCTCTCTTGTAAGGGGGAGGGAGAAGGAGCGCACCCCGTCGTGGTGGCTCATCAATTGCTGTCTGTCGCAGGTAGACACGGCTTTCCCCGATTTAATACTATTCTTTAACGACACACCGTCTCCACCCTCCTCACCCCGCCCGCCTGCAACACCACGCCAACGAGCTTAGTCCCCAATCTTCGTAAACCCCCCCCCCCCCCAAAAAAAAAAAAAAAAAAAAAAACAAAAACCCTCCGCTACCTATTCCTCTGCTACCATAAAACCACAAACCCTGACGATTAGAAAGGCACAAATACAAAATAAACATTAATATATATAACTCAAGACGGGGGAGGAGGGGGGGTGCCCACCCGTGAGGCCCGCCATGACGGAGGCCGCCTCAGACTTGTCGCCGAGAGCGGAGTTGATGAAGGAGAAGATACCGGGCGTGCCTTTCCGCCACGCCGGCACAACAAACAAGCAAGCCCAACAGGGGTCAGCTCGAGTGGCGGACTGGCGGTGGATGTGGTGGCAATGTGTGGGAATGCGGCGGGGTTGACCGCGAAGCCGGTTTACTGCAATGTAGTTAGCTTGGCCATGGGACGAAGGCCTCGACAGCCACTCCCGCGCACACAGCACAACCCATACCAGGCACACCATCACACTCCCGCATGACATCCTCCCTGCACTTTCCAACTCCGACCCAACGCACTAAAGGCCATACATCTAATTTCGTTCCCATACACGAACCCAAACACATCGCCCGCTCTTCCTCGGAGCTTCGGTACTATCTAATACGCAAAATGCAAATAGATAGGGAAATGGGAATATGGCACCGACAACAATCTCAAGAAGACGCGCCAGCTAATACATACAAAATATCAAATTACTTCATCACCTCTTAGGGTATACACAAGCAAAACCCACCGCAGCACACGGACACAAGACAACCAATTAACCCAAATTAACCAACAACTAAATTCCACGCATTGCACCCGACTGAACACCACCTCAATGGCGTGGGGGGGATGGGGGGGACAACACCAACACAAACGAAGGGGTAGGCAGAAAAAGGAGACCACGGGCCTAGATGTGTGCTTTGACCCAAATGATTTATGCGAGAGGGTCCGCATCCAACATCAAGTAGATAGTTGGCCCATATTGTAAACCACCTCGTTTGTTGCTTGGTCCTCGGTTGCCATATCATTGTTTCTACGGGCGCCAATTTCGGGGCTCAATACCCGAGTCGCGTTTCCCTCCCCCCTCCGCAACTGTTGCGAGTCGGATTGGTTGTGTCAAAATCCCGCCTATGAGCCAATTGCATTATGCCTCAACTCCACATACATTCGGTACAATGGTTGCCTAACTTCCTCCTCATCTACACACAAAAAACCCGCACGAACATCTGCTCAACCCACCGCCAATCCACCCGCCCCTATCCCTGACTCACATCTGCTCCCACACATCTTTCCACCTCCCGGGGGGGGGAGTTAAACACCCACTTCACACTCGGAGAGGAAGGAACAGGCGACGACGGTCTAGCCCCAACTAATAAGTTTCCTAGATGGCTCGGTTGGGAGGGCCCAGAGACAACAGCCGGCGACAACCGGTACATGTTGTCAATCATTTTCATTTTCAAGGCTGTGTCAATGTTTCGCGAGTGAAGTTTCGAAATGGGGCTCGAGGATGCGTTCCTTCTGGCGCGTGGAATAAGCTCCGAATTTTGAGATATGGAGCAGTGGACGTGACACTGATCCAAAGGGAAGGGGTGGCCACTCACCGGTTGCTTTCTCCGCCTCCATCTCATTTTGCCGCGCCGCGTTGCTCATGTCCCGCCTCCTCTGCGCCATCTTGGCCTCGCGCCCGCGCTGGCCGCCCCTTTTGCGCTTCTTCTTGCGCCCCCCGCCCGCCGACCGCCCCTCGTCCGCGCCCAACCCCGTCCCCGGCTTCAACAGCCGCACCTCAAGCGGCAACAACACCCCCCGCCCGCCCCGCCCCAGCCCCGAACCTCTCTTGTACCTGCCACCAACGTCAACAATGATCGTCAACACACACCGCGCACGTCGATACTTCAACACAAAAAAATTCGTAGCATTATTATCGGAAACAAAAAATAATACAAACGAAAATCAGTTCATTTCCCCCTTTTTCATTGTCGAAACAAGCGCCAATCGTGGTAAGGACAATCTTTGATCCTAACTTGTGTGATTCCCCATGGAGAAGGAAAACAAAGTGAAACTTCGCTCGGAGACACAAAATTTCCACCTCGGAAGCGCTGAAAACCCGACACATGTGTTGTTTAGTTTGTATGAGTGCGCGCTACTAAAAGGAGCCGCACTTGTGGTTAATGTTGCCGTTTGGTATGTAACGTCACCCAATTGTTAGAGCAAGGGCAACGAACATAAAAGCATTAATTCTCGGTGTAGTAGGAGGCCGACATTTTGGGGCTATTTTTCATTTTGCCTCTTAGTTTGTGCGCTTGTGTAAGTCACACATTGACGCGAATGAAATAAAGAATGTGACTGAGAAAGTCCATTTTCGATTTCAATTCTGAGACAGTCCGCGATGGGGGAGAGCGCCCTTATTTCACGCTTCTCATCCGGCTTCTCCTTATTTGAGACCCCGGCGCAAGGTAGCGTACCCCGCCACTATGTTTGCCTTCTCAATAGTCACGTCCTCTTATTCCCCGTCGTCTCATTGATTTGTTTCCATGGGCACACTTCGATTCAGGGGGGGGGGGGGGGAGGCTCGCGTCAAACAATTCCCACTATTACGTCCCGCCACGAATGAAAGCGGCAGTGACAGTGGAGCTTTAGAGCCAAGGATATTAAGCAATGGAGGGGAGGCAGAACACGCGAAGAACGGGCTGATGGGGGTGTGTGTGGGAGGGGGGGGGGGGGGGGGGGGGGGGGGGGGGGTAAGGGTGCCGCACCCCATGCTGGCCATCATACGAGACGCGATGCCCCGCGTATGGCCCTCCCATTCCGCGAAGTGCGCCACGTCGGTCTGCGGTCCAGCGGAGGCAGCGGCGTCCACCGCCCCGGACGAAGCCACCATTGCGAGGGCAGCCCGCCTATCCCGCCGACATCCGGCCAGGAGCAATTCGCGTCAAATAACATAACACAACACAACATAACATCTTATCCCATTTTGCCTCATCAAATCCGGTCACACTACATCCCCACTCTAAAACAATTATATCGCACCAAGGTACTCTCGCTGAGTTTCCATTCGACCCCATGACATCCCATGACACAACATCCCAACTCTCACCCACATCTCGTTCCCTTCAATCCCACCATGTCCCATCATACTGACTCCCCGCTCTCACCACATTCACACCATTACACCACCAAACTGTCACTCACATCCCATCCAACCTCATCAAATCCCACAGCACAACATCCCTACTCTCAATCACATCCCATACCATCCCTCTCAATCTCACCAAACCACAGTACTCTCGCTCAAATCATATCCAACCTCGTCACATCACATCATACTACATCCCCGCTCTCACTCATACTCCATACCATCCCATCACGCCGCGTCACTTATCAACCACAGCCCATCCGACCTCATCACATCACATAATACTCCATCATACTTCATCCCCATTCAAAATCACATCCTATCACACCCAATCCCACCAGGCTACGTCACTATAAATCCAATCATGTCCGCCATCGTCACATCCCATCACACTCCATCGCCGCTCTCACTCACACTAAATACCACCCAATCACACCACTAATAATCATAACCCAACCGACCTTATCATATCACATTCAATCATACTACATCCCCTCTCACTTACATCCCAGTCAGCTCGCGCACATTTTAGCCTCTCTCCTTCGTTCTCCCGCTCGCTCTCTCGCCTCCAACCCCCCCCCCCACCCCACACACGCATACACACACCGACCCTCTCTCTCTCACTCCCTCACATACACACATACACATACAGACCCTCTCTCTCTCTCTCTCTCTCTCTCTCTCTCTCTCTCTCTCTCTCTCTCTCTCTCTCTCTCTCTCGCTGTCTCTCTCTCTCTCTCTCTCTCTCTCTCTCTCTCTCTCTCTCTCTCTCGGTCTCGCACACACACACACATACACAATTTTAGTGCCTCACCCCTGACCCGCCGCCCTCCTCCAAGACAGGCACATCCCAGATTATGCACCCACCCGAGACCCAAATGGACATCCTCGTCGCCGCCGTTCACCACCTCCGCTCCTTCCTCCTCATCCTCTACACCGTCCTCTTCCTCCTCCTCGTCATCTTCGCCCTCCTCTCCACCCTCTGCATCGGCGAGCCCTCCATCCGCCTCCCCTGCCCCATCCCGACCGTCTAACTCTCGGCTGCCTAAAGCCGAAATAGAAATCGCATCTGCGAGTCAAAAGCAAAGAAGGAAGGGCGGTAAGACGCGAATAGCTCGTCGACAAGCACGTCAGTAGCTGCCTACTCTCTCCTTAACGTATTGGAAACACGTTCGATCGCACGGGAGAAGAAAAAGATCGGCAAGATACGGAGTGAAGGTGACGTGGGGCGATGACGAAAAGTAGGGGTAGGGCTAGGAAGAGAAGAGTGGATGTTGAATGGCATTTGGAGGAGGAGGTAGCAAAGAGGGGGCGGCGCACCGAGGGGGAGCCGGACGGGGGGGCGCCTGGTGTGGCCTACGAAGTGGACAGACACTCTGTGTTCGGCAGGGTTGAAAGGGGACGGCTCAGGTTAGAGGGTGGATTGGCACGTTAAGCAGGCGAGGGGTGTGATGGAGGGAACTGTGAGGCAAGTTTACTTTTTATTCGTGGCGTCCAGACTGTCCACTTCGCAGCGGCCCCATAGTCCGCTGCCATCCGGCAGCGGCGCCCATGCTCTGTCGCCAGGCTCGAGCGCCAACAGCGCATCGCGGTCGCTCGTGTTCGGTGCATTAAGGGGTCGGCAGAGGTCGGCGCAGAGGGTGACCAGAGCGAGGTGATGCACGCTGCAACGCAATATCACACGGCAGCTCAGGCGATGAGGAGAGTCGTGGAGCGGTCGGAGGAACGGGATGCCCGCTCGCATTGGTAATCAGGGATAACGGCGATGTGCTTGTGATTGATACGAACAATGCTCATGCTTTGGGCCAAGAGTGGCGGTGAAAGGAGATGAACACAGTATGGTTGGGTAACAGTGAGAGGTTGATGCAATTGAGGATGTGGGCTGGTGAGACTGAGGGTTGAGGTTAATTGTTGAGGGAAAGCAGGACGGTAACATCGGGAGTGAATGTGAGCAGTCTTGGTGGTAAATATGGTTGGTATCAGGGAGTGACGAATGGTGGGACTGAGGATGACGCGCCATGATATTGGGGGTGAGAAAGGACGGTCTTGGTGGTGGAGGAGGACCTTAACAGCAACTTGCTTGGAAAGAAGAATAGTGGTATTGGAGGAGAAAGGATTGCGGCACTGTGGTCGTGAGGATGATCAGGGTCATGACGGTTGATGCGATCGGGATTTAAGGTTGACGGCATTCAGGATGTAGAGTGATGAAGTTGGGGACGGAGGATGGCATGCAAAGGAAAGGGAAGGAAGAGTGATGGTTTGGGATTGATGGGCGAAGGGGTTTTAATGGTGAAGGCTCATACGTAGAAAAAGAGTATTGAGGAGAGGTGAGAGAAGAGTGTTGGAGTTGCAGATAGAGGGTGTTGTTCAAAGTGATGAAGGCGCATGCGAAGTGTGATGTCATTGAACATGAATATAGTGGATGCAAAGCGTTTTTTGGAGACGAATGAGATGCTGTGATTGGAGATGACGGATGATGAAGGTTCGTGCGAGGGGTGATGGCATCCAGTAAGATAAGTATGACGGATAAAGAGTGATGGCGCTGGAGATGAAAGATGATGGCGGTCTTGATCAGGGAGCCTCATGTAAAAAGGAAGTGGTGACATTCAGGATGATGGGCGATGAAGAGTGGCGGTATTGGAAAGGATGAATGAGGTGGATGCAGTGTGATGCCATTGGGCAGCGACATGCAAATGAAAGAATATAGTTGTTAACCTCTTGGTCAAGTTAAAAGGGTGAAAGAGGGTTGAGGGGAGGGAGGGGTGGGTCGGGGGAGGGGGAAAGGATCAGACCATAACGTAATCCTAATTAACCTCAATGAGTAGTTCAATGACAATATGTCTCCACCACACAAACATATAATACAAATTAGGAAACCCAAGAGATAGGTGAGAGGGGACAGGTGCGTTCGCAGGTGGTGGTGCTCGTACCGAGTGGGCTGGGCGAAGTCAACCTCTGCCCATGGTTCCTCTTCCTCTCCCACCCACCGCCGGACGAGGCCGGTGTACCAGAGGCCGTCGGTGTGACGGAACCGACAGCGCTGCCCCGCAGACAGCACCCCCTCGCCAGCGGGAGCTGCCGCCCTCGTCGCACCTTCGTTTTCAGAGGGGGCGGCAGGAGAAGAAAATGTTTGAAGCAGCCGCGAGCGCTTCATCTCCAGCAGTGCGCCCTCTGTATCGGCGATCGCCTCCGTCAGCGCGGCGTGCATCTGACACGAGCGCGTCAGATCAGCAGGCCATGCTGTGACAGCTGTCAAATGCGCACATGTCAAACAAATTGAAAAGAAGATTTCGAGTATACTCGATGGCGGTAGCACTGTGTGCGGACCTCCTCCAGCTCCTCCGACGCTGCATCACGTCGAAGAGCCTCAGCAATGGCCACGAGTGACTCGCGCTGCTCCACGAGCTGTGCTACCAGCGACGCTTCCAGTTCAGCGGCCTCGTCACCCATCGTGTTCCGTCCACGACAACAACGACGACGATGAGGGTCCACGTCAGCCCCGCTCGGCTCACTGCTGCTGCACGCAACAGGTGTCAATCCACGCCCCTCCAACCAACCCTCCCAAGTCTCAGCCCGGGAATGCAACGCCCTCGTGGCTACCACTCATCGAGTTGAGGTACAGTAAGTGCGGTCAGGTAATTCTTGACAGCAGCCCCCTGATGCCCGCCCCCCAACAACAGGGCTTGGACCGTCGGCGGTTTATCGTCGTCGTCGATGGTTCGGTGCTAGTTCATTGATTAACAGGACCGAAGGCTATGCGAGAAAACGGCGGAGGGACTGCTATGAAGTCGACATAGCGACTATCGTAGTCACTACTCATGTCAGGTGAGGGGGCTCGACCAGGGGAGTGGCAGGTCCAGAGTCGGTAGGAGTGGATATCTTCTTTCTTGTTTGTCTTTACGGTTGTTGTAACGTTTTTGTAATCCGCTCTAGTTTTGGTATTGCAATCATCATCCAGTATTCATGATAGCACCCGTACGGAAAATTTAAGAAAAAATGAAAGCAGCAGCACAGCATATCATTATTATGACAGCATCAGCATATCATGATGACGGCCACAAGGGTACAAATACTGATAGATGTACCCGTACAATTGCAATATATGATCGGTGATAATGGTGACGAATCTGCATCATCAGTTAATTCTTGATACTGTACGGGTACCTGACACGCGACGACAACAACACTGCTCCTGACAATGGAGTGACTACACCCACACTACAGGACCAATCCTACGCCCACAGGACCCGCGACACCCGAAGGCTCAGCTAATTTGGGAAACGCGCATTACACACACACTCCGACGCGACAGCGGTTCTGCCTCCTTTGTCTTCGTGCTGGTTGTTCTTCAGGTGTGCACTTTTACAAGCAAATTCTCTACTGGAATATTCAGGACCTCCTGACCTGCCCACAGAACTATGCTCGAACCTCAGTGCTGTTTTTACCAAGCATCGTCGAGTTCGCATCCGCTTCGAATCAAACAAGTGTCCAACACAGGGAGTGCCGAGTACCGACTCCGAAACGACGCCGTTTTTGCCAGCATACCCATAGTTAAGTCGCAGGCTCGGGAGATGAGTAGCATAATCGCCTGTAGCTGAGCGTCAACCTTAGCTGGGTATACTCCGTGGCGAAGTTTAGTCTTGCTTGGTTTGTCAGCTCCCGGTCGGTTAAGGTACCGGTACGTGTGTATTGTCTCCGCTGCAAGGGTTCCGCACTCGCGTGACACCTGGCTCGGTATGTGCTTCACCCCTGCCCCCTTTTCATACCGAGCCAGGGTGAGCTAGGCGGCGAAGAAATGTAGCCCAGTACAGGTGGCCTTCAGCACCGGTGTTATATTTTTGGGCCGTATTTACAACCCGGGTCGGGTGGGTTTTGCCTGCGAGATGTCGGAAACTATATATTCTGCTGCGGTGAAACGGTTCCGTGTGTTTTGTTCTTGCTTGTCGTACAAGCTTACTGGTAGGGTATCGGAAATTTTACGCGGCCGCGGGCACTCGTCCGCGCCGTAGAGATCTCCACTTCATCATTATTGTGCTGCGTATTCACAGGCAATGAGGGTATATTTACCTGCGTGCTCGTTCGTGCTGAGTTGGTGCTGAGATTTCGCGCCCTGCCGTGCTACCGTCTACTGACACTAGGAACAAGACTGAGTTATACTTCTCGAAAGGCGCTTCCACCTCTCTCTGCTTCTTTGTTAAGGACTCATCATGGGCTGCTGCGAGTCCGAACAGTGCGCCCCCCTTACTCACCGCACCTGCGCATTCCATGCAGTGGTGTGGCTCTGTCACTCACACCCTCCTTCCTGTGGTTGCAGCTATCGCGCGGACGGTTGCCTGGCGCGCAGCTGCCACTGCCTTTTGGATGTCGTCACCGTGGGATGCGTCATCGCCATCATCTGCTTAACTGCCCTTTCGCTGACTGACTTCAACCCGAATGCCTGCTACCTGGATGGAATCTCAGGCTACGGCGACCTTTCTCGATGCACCAGTGTATACATCGTGGCAGGTGCGTCATTCATAGCTGCTCCTCTTGCTCACACATGCAGCATGGCTCCCTTTGGGCTGCAGGGGTTGCCTGTGCTGATGTGGTGTGTGACTTGGGCTGCCCAGGCATCAGCATGGCCATCTGGTTGGGCACGGTCACGCTGCATTGCTTCACCTGCTGCTTCACACGGCTGGGCTTTCTGGTGGAGGCGTTGGGTGAGACTGCGCAGGCCGTCATTTGGGCACTCGCGGCCATCACTTGGACAGGCTACGCTACTGACACCGTGGAGGACCCGGACGCGTCTCCCGAGTTTATTGAAAACTACGAGGGACTGGCCACACAGCGTGACATGGTGGTGCTGTTGGCGTGGGTTGTCATGGCGTGCCAGGTGTTTCAGGCCTGCATTGCGGTGTATCGAGCGGTGACGGCCTGCTGCTGTGGCAAGGAGCAGGAGGACAAGTACAGGGCTTAGGGACAGCATGCTTACTGGGTAGAGGACTGGGCTCACTGTGTCCTTGCCGTGACTCTCTTCGCGCATTACGGAAGGGAAGGGGGGAGATGATAATGCCCCTCACCCCGCACGATCTCAAATTACGATGTTAGTTTATTTCAACAAGCACATTTTTAAAACGTTTACATGGGCTCGCTCACGACGTGCAGTGTCATTGACACTTTGTGTAGATGCAACCCTTGCGCATTTGAGTATGAGCCTGCATAGCCACTGTGGAGACTGTCTGTATTCTTTGCATGGACTGATATAGAATTTGCCAAAAGTTTACTGACAAGGTTATCGCTCAGCCAAGATATCTGTTCAAATCTCGCCGCATGCTACATGTGAGGTGGTTACCAGCCAGTCTTCTTTCGTAGTTCACCCAAACCCAGCAACACCCTCAGTGCCTCTGCCTTACGTGGGAACACACTCCACCACACGGTGCTGTATCGTGCCCCCCCCTTTATGCACAGCATATGGCGGTACTGTTCGCCACACTATTTGACCATGTTCACATCCTAGATACCCTCTTACCAGAGACCAGTTACATGCACGGCAAGGAGATCTTTTCGAATAGTCAGACATACGCACTACTTTGCATATGCGCTTCCAAATCATGTGGTGTTTACTGTTATTACAGCTAAGTCGGACCGGCGGTGCTGCCTCCTCTGCAAAGGAGGAAACAACGGACCAGCCCGTGAGACTTTAAAACTCCACCCAAAAAGTAGAGCATGGCTTGTTGACGTTCATAAGGGTAGCTATGTGAAAGCTCAGGGGCCAGCAGCGGCTTTTTCATCGCTTTTAATTCTCACTGCTCCACCGCCTTTGTCGGCTCCGTCGCCCTTCCGTCGTCTTCCACCCCCGCCTGCTGAATCAGATCCCCGATGGACTTCTCCAGCTCGTCAATGCGGCCGCCCATCTCATCGATTCGACCGATGATACCGTCAGACATGGTCTGGAACCGCGTCTGCATCTGGTTCAACAGGTTCTGGACGAACTTGGTCAAGTCAGCCGTGTTCTGCGCGCCTCCCGCGGCCCCACCCGCCGCTGCCGAGTCCTCCATTGAGCTCTCTATTACCCGAAAAGTCACAGTCGCTTTTAATAGCCAACTTACTGTGATACCAATCCTCGCTTCGGCTATAACTCTGGTCTTCGCTAAGTCCAGAACGAAGGAAGGCGGTTCCGCTGCGACTATATTGTCTTCGGAACGATTGTCCCTCTGCCGTTCTGAACTGAACTCCTGCGGTTCGTGGTCGCGACAGACAGACAGATAGCAGTCGTCCCTGCCCCGGGTACCAGTATCGCTTTTCGTTACCTGCCACTACTGTCCCGTAACGAAATGCAGCACGGGGGGGCACGCAAAAAAAAAAACCAAAAAATCAAACACTTCGTACCAGTACCCGTACTCGTATGGCTAGCGGAGACCAGTTTGACCAGCCACTCGCGGTCGTCCGATCCTTTTCAGGTGTCGATAAAGTGGTACGGGACGATACAATCCCTGCCACGTGCGACTAACCCCCTTCCTATACAGGAATGATAATTATCATTCCTTAATTTTCTGGGTGAGAATTATCATTATCGCGGCCGTGGTCCTATACAGTGCGAATGATAAAATTATCATTCCGTCATCATACAATCTGTACAGGATACCGGATTCGCGCGGGAACTGCGACTCGGTGCAGATTTGCTGCAGCCGCTGCCGCCAGACCATGCGTACGCGGCGCATGTTGGCAGCGCGACCGACCACCTTGAACCCGGCGGGTCACAGCACCACCTCCTCTACGAGGTGGTTCCCCGCTTGTGAGCGCATAAGGGGTATCCCCCCCAGCGCGCGGCGGGCGACACGCGGGGCCGCATCCCGCTGCTAGTTGAGGGGCTCCGCATATCAGCACGTTCGTGCTGTGGCGCCGTGGCCGTTGTGGGCGTGTAGTGTAGACGCCTGTGGGTCCTTTGGGCGCCTGTGGGTGCGCCTAAGGGTGCGCACAAGCGGGGCACGCGGGCGGGGCTCTCGAGCTGATGGTCCGCACTTGCGGTCGGACCGGGTGGTAGTAGAGGCGACTACAGGCGGGCGGCTGCCACAAGGGCGTTAAAAACGTACCGTACGGGACGGAAAAGTTATCATTATTTTTAATGATAACTCTAGCGCTCTTCAATCCCGAAGCCGCTCGGGATTGAAGAGCGCTCTAGAGTTATCATTAGGAATGATAATTATCAATCGCGATACTCGTTTTACGCGGACCGTCAGATCGCCGCGGGTACAGGTGGACACGATCTTGACCGTCCACTGTACCCGTACCGGGTACCGTTAAGAGTTAAGAAAAAGTTATCATTCCTGTATAGGAAGGGGGTAACACATTAATATTCATACATCATTCTGTCTGATTGCATACGAGAACACGATTGCATACGATGTACATTATTGGCAAACCGCAAAGAATCTAATAAAGTAAGCCTGTTTGAGTCAGGTGTCGTCCGGGTCGTTTACTGATATGTGACCCGCGCTGAAAATTCAAAATTCGATTCCGGCCGTCCGCCGCCCCCGCTACCTTACTCGACGTTGCTGCATCTTGGCTGACTACGGTTCGCGCACAGCGCTACCCGGTCGTCATGGCGGCACCCCATCCACCCCAATGGATATCCCTACGTAGGAACATGAGAAAATCCGTGGCTAAGGCTGTGCCTCAAGCTCGATGTTGTGTGACAGTGGATTGGGCGAGCGAGAAGTTGGCGGAGGACTTGGTTAAGTACGTTGACGCATTTAACGACGACCCCGCCGAGGCAGCGGAGCGCCAACCATGGAACAGGTCATACGGGCCGAGTGAGTGGAAAAACAAGGAGACAATAAAGTTTGGCGGGGATGTCAAGTCACGGGTGAGGAGCTGGCAATTCAATTTGATGAGGTGAGCTCCCTATAAGTGGTGTTACCAACATATTTATTTGCATCTTATATTTTCCCGCTTGCCCGTAATGCTCCTCCTTCGATCTTGGCTTTCGATGTGTCTTCACCCCGGCTACGACTTGTGCCCATTTGTATTTTGTTTCTTTAAGTTCTGCCTACCTCAACAAGATCTGCTGCTCCTCTCTGCGTTGTTGCTGGGGTTATTAGGGAAGTCGGAAAGCTTGCGAACTTCCAGGACCTGTCACACGGGAAGAGTCTGGGGTTCAGGAACATCGTGTAAGTTTTCCCGCTCATATTTTATTATGTCCGATATTTTTTTATGGCCGATATTCGAATTAGACTTCGGCACATAATGATACATTACGAAATACGGGTACAGGTACATTAATTTAAGTAATACAGTATAATATATGCGTACGGGTACCTCATCACAACATCAAAATACGAGTGGGCCGTAGGTAGTGGTTCTTTTTGCCTGTCGTTCTTTGCACAAGCCTTATGTCTCTCACTAAGTATTATTGTAATCATTAAGATAGTCCATGGAGGCCCATTGTCGCGATACTTGTTTTTCACACACACACACACACACACACACACACACAAACACACACACTCACTTTCTTCTCTCTCATTCTGTATTTTTTGTAATTACGCACACACACCCTGTGTGTCTCTCTATATTTTTGTAAGCATCGAAATAATGCTCCTGTACCCATCGTAGCGATGCGCAGTAGTTAAAGACGTATCCTAATCCCAATCCCAATAAGTGCCTGTAGTACACCAAGTCGATATTTTTTAATTAAAAACATTGATTACAAGAAAAACAAGATGAGCACGGACAGGGAAAGTCGATCTTTATTCCAAATAAAAAATATCGCATTTGTAGTACCAAAATCCAATCGAGCTGATGATTAGTGGACACACACACACACACACACACACACACACACACACACACACACACACACACACACACACACACACACACACACACACACACACACACACACACACACACACACACACACACACACACACACACACACACAGATTTTAGCAACTTCATGAAGTTGGATGAGCGAAGAAGGTTCATGAGCCCGTACATCATATTTCGCCCATATATAGTAAAATGATTGATGTACAGGTACTATACCTCGGGCCGGAATTGACATACCGAAAGTCAATCAGTATGAGCCTCTCTAGGACAGCTGGAGGGCAGGGCTGACGCTGTGGCATGCCTTCCTGTTCCTCGGGCTTAGGTTTTTTCCTCTTTTTGCTTTGTAGGTTATGCTGCTTCTTTTTATAACAGTATTTATACTCTAGGATAGCTTCATACCAAATAATCTGACGCGGCATCCCAACGTACCAAATGTACCGGCATAGCATTCCGTGCATTGGTCGTCATACGTCGTATATGATTTTGCGTTATTCGTAACGTAACGTTATTCTGCATTGTCAGTCAAAAGGAAAAAAATGCGAGTCAAAAGAAAAATGTTGGCATTGATATAATTAAATCACCGTGATCGACATTTCATCACATCCATGTAGTATCGCCCATATTTCCGACGTTACTTTATAATACTGACATGATTGCTTACATGACCTAGTGGCGTACCAATAAAAACATACTACGCATCACTTCCGTCGTTACGGATTTCTCGTTTTCCTTCCCTCTCCTCCCCCTCCCCTTCCTTCCACCCCCCTCTCTCCCCCCCCTCACTTCCCTTTCTCTTTGTCCCTCTCCCCTCTGATTCTCTGCACTTCTCTTCCCTCCCTTATGTCCACGCACCGTCTCCCCTTCTCTTTCCTCCCCTCTCACTCCCTCTCCCTCCTATCCCCCTCCTTCCCTCTCTATGCCTCTCACCCCTTCTTTCCTTTCTCTCTCCCTCCCCCCCCCATCCCCATTTTCCTTCCCCCTTTTCACCCCCTTTCTCTCTCCCAATTTATTTCCCTTCCTCTCCCTCCCTCCTTCCTCTCACTCCCTCTCCCTCTCACCTTGCTCTCTCTCCCCATCTCTCCGTCCCCCTTGCCTCCCCCCTTCTTTACCCCTGCCCCCTCTCCCTCCCTCTCCTTATCTCTTTCCCCCCCTCCTTCCTTTCTTTTTCTCTCCCTTTTCTCTCTCCCTCTCGCCCGCCCTCACTCCCCCCACTCATCAATTTTTTTGTAAGAAAGCCATGCTCTGATGCGTCCCCTAAGGGGAACTCCGTTTGTCTCACCCCGCGCGCGCTAGCGCGTGCCTTGCAACTCGTAATGTGCAAAAGCTAAAAATCGGGTGACACAACGGCTATGCGGTATTATTTGTATAGGTTCTTGCCTTACTCCGCGGAATGCCCGCCGGACAAGAAGGGGGCTATAGCGATTATGCTTCCACCTGTGACGATCGAGCTGCACGAGACAACGTACGTTCCGTCTGGTTCGGCGGTGTACACGTTGTCGGCGATTTTCTCGACCGCCACCGTAATGGCGGTAAATACCGCTCCGTCGGTCTACGCAACGAACAACCAACCGATGCCCTCGGGGCGGACATGGTACTATGGTGGTCGGTGGGCGTTGCTTCCACCTTACTCGGATTGGGAGGTGAGTGACACCTCCGTCCCAACATCCCGACCGGCATATACGCTAGGTGCTCATGGGACGTGATGCATCGTGTTAAGGCTAGGGATCGATGATATAATCCGGTCTACATCGGCATATTTCGTGGTGTTTTTGGAGACCCCGGATGCGAAATATATCCGAAATCACAGCGAAATGTGCATGAAAATTATCGACGATACCATCGATCCCAGCCTTACATTGTGTAGAGAATGTTGTCCCCCTTGTCCCGAATTAGTGTTTTTTAAGTTCGCTAATTTTATGAGTGTATTTCATGCAGGCATACGTCAAACAATTGTTGAAGAACCTTGTGCTTCACGAGGAGATTAAGCGTTATTTCCGAAAGCCGATAAGGAGGGCGGTTGTATCTTGGGTAATTCCCGAGGTACGGTTCTTGCCGGAGCGCGCCGGCTACAAGCGTGAGCACCCCAAGCTAAATTATAGCATAACAGGTCGGTGCCCTTAACATTTAGAAAATGAAGTTGCTGCTTGTGTTTTATAATTGTTATTCTTCTTATTATAATATTGTTTCCAAAATCTTGGGCTTGAAATATTTCGAGATTAGTACATCACACCTCTTATTGTTATAATGTCTAGGCATTCACTGCGCCCGGGACGCTGTTGCGGGCGAGGAGCGAGCCCTTGCCCGTCGGCTAGGGGTAAGAAGCAAATCCTCTCATGAGGCGCCTCGCGCGGGGATCGGGCAGGATGTTGCTGTTGCTGCAGCGTCATTGGCGGGGGTGCATGACGCAACGGAGCCGCCAGTTGAGGATTTGGTCATTTCCTCCTACGATTCTCCATGGAAGTTAGGGACAGAGGGTGGCGTGGTGGTGGGGGCAAAACCCGCGTCAGAGGCCTTGGCGGGCAGCGCGGGAAAGGAGCCGATGCAAATTGACTCTGGCGGGTCATGTCTAGTGGGCGCGCCGCATGCTGAGGCAGATCCCGTCGAACATATCGCTCCGGAAGATAAGGGGGGGATGCCGGTTGGGGTCCTAGCACCGCGGGAGCATGCGCAGCGGCGCGATCAGCCTCCCTCGCTCGAGTCAATGGGGGCACGGGAGTTAAAAAGTTTAAAGGCAGCACTTAAACGATATAGAGAAGAGCCTAGTCGTGTTGCGCTCTGCAAGGCTAGGCGACTAGAGGACTTGTCTAGTCGCCGCGATAGATTGTTGAAACTTGTTATAGATGACCTTAACAAGTAAATACCCATGTCATGCCGTCATTGATAATGTGTAATATATAATGATCTATAACATTTCAATATTTTGTAGATGGACCGCCGATGCACATACGGGACATTGTGCATTTATGTACATATATCATCATGCATGGTCTCGCTCCATGTTGGTAGAAATGCATAATCATTCTTGCAATTAGCATTGCACGATTTGATGTGAGGGCAGCAGCACAACTTTAGGTGTGGTTGACGCACATGCACCAAGTAAAGCCGTAGTAGAGACATAATGCAGCGGATCAAAGTTAACTATGAAATTTACAAAGTTCGTTATGACATAATTTGAAATAATTAGCGCTCATTTGCAACAACAATCGCCGATTCATCTCAAAGTTCGGAATTGTGGACATAGCTATGGTGCATAGCTATGTCCATTTGTCATGTTTGGATCTATTCCATCGTCGCTTTTTTAATAATACGAGTCGTTGTCACGGACTCTTGCCTCGGTGTCTCGTGAGACGCGGTCGTCTTCGGGCAGTCGTGCATTCTCCTCGACCACATCTCAATCGGTGAAGGATTTCATCGTGGTTGGCCGGTAGGTTGTCGATATACTCTTTATACCCATGAATCATGGTTGTATTCCTCGCATCACATGCCTTGCTGAGACGATCTCGTAGCGGATGGGGCGCCCTATAGTTTTGATGTTGTCCCTTCTAAGTAGCGACTAGATCTTGACGAATCCGCACTTTCCTCAAGACTAGTTTTGCCATGTTCTCCATATGCACGTCACTGAGTTTCAACGCGACGTGGCGCGTCTTCTTGTGAATCGCCTCTGCACCTTGGCGGCATAGCTTTTCTAGAGAGCCATACAACTCGATCAGCTCGTGACACTCTCGTGGTTGGGGTGGCATCGCATAAAAAAGGATGACATTAATATCTCAACATACTTGTTATCATGCTCCGCATGGGCGACTCGCGACGGCTGATCGTTATCGCAACCAATCCTAATCATATGATTCCAATAGGAGAAGTTGCGCCACAAGTGCTTCGACCCTTGGCACAACGCGTTGCCTTGGTCCTTAAATATTTTGTTCATGAGCTCCTTGTGGAAGTCCATCAAGGTCCAGCACATCTCCCATGGCCATGACTCCGATGACAATTTTTTTTTTGCGACGAGTACCAGGTGAAACCGGTTGATGCCTCTTGGCCCTCCAAACTCTGCAATTTAGGAAACTCACAAGCCGGGGTTAGAGTGTGAACCGCCTAATCCAAACTCTCCAAAGTGCGATGATGGGGTAGAACCCCCCTGCCCCGCCGGGGAGTTTGTCACACGTGTCGGCAGCGGGGGTCCGGCAAGGTTAGGTGCGGTTAGAAAAGGATGAGGAGCGGCGTGATGTCGTGCAGGATTTGAGGCGGTATATGTAATGAGGTGGTGTAGCCATTGAATGGTGCGCAAGTGGAGTTGTGAGAGGATGCGTGTGGTGTCGGGACGAGTTTTAGAGACTATTTTATCATGAGAGGCAGCGCGTAGTGTAAGGAGGGAGGTGAGGTTGGTGATGGTGGATGCGTGGGGAGTGCCGGTGTAATTCATGAAGATGTGGAGGACGTCAATCTTTGTATCTGGCCATATTTGCTATGGAGGGCGTTGGCAAGAGGGTTGTATTTGTCTCTGATAAGTTGCGCTGTGTGAAAGAAGTTATTGTTTGTGCAGTACTTCCATTTTCCTATTTGAATCTTTTTAATCGAGGAGCAGCGGCGTCGGGCGTTCGAGTGTCTGACGAACATGGGTTCGAGGAGGCGGATGGAGACGGGTTTAGGAGTGGGGGATCTGAGCGAGGGGGGGATAGTAGGTCGTCATGGAGCACAACCTGGCATGATGTGAAAGAGTCGGGGGAGTTGCCTTCGTCGCCAGTTACTAAACGGGTGAGCGTGTCAACATGGTGAGGAGGGTGGCAGTCAAGAGGGGTGTAGATGAGAGTTAGAGGGGCGAAGATTCTGATGAGTTTCTTACCGAAGTCGGCGGTGATGGTTTCCCAATGTCCGCCATTGTGGCGCTCCATGAGAGAGAGGAGTTGTAAGGCACGGCTATGCCGGTCTTGTCGGAGTCCCGACATAGAGGGGCAGTTACATGCCATGTGTCCGTTGCTAGTGAATTGTCCGCACATGGGGAAACAGATGGTGGGGTTGTGCGACAGGAGGCGGGTGTTGTGTATCCTCCACGTGAATTCGTACTTGTGTGTGAATTGGACATTGGTGAGAGAGGTGTGTTTTGTGTGGAACGAGAAATCCGCCCCGTCTTAGACAAACCGGGGAAGGAGGGTGCCGTACTTGGTGGTACGCGAAAGGGGTGTATGCTTGTGATTGATGTTGTTCTTGTGTGCGTCTGTTTTGAGGTTGGTGTATATGTAAGGTGTGCGTTCGCCTTGTGCTCGAGGGATGACTGTGTTGGGCCATGTCAATGTGCCGACAGACACTTCTCAGCCCGTGATCTAGCCCGTTTAGGGTTGGTGTCCGCGACTTGGTTGGCTAGCGCGGCGGCGTGGTCGTTACCGAGAGAGCGATTATGTTGTGCTTTAGTTTTGTCGAGGTTAGTGCGGATGCCGGATATGCACTAGGTGTGGAGGGTGTGTGTGATTGATTCGAGGGTTTCGTGGTGGATGTGGTGTCGGCAAGAAGTGGGGCAGCGCATGAATCATTGGATAAGACGTTGCGAGCATGCGCTGTCGTTGAGGAGTGGGGCATGACCAAGTTAAAGGCCGATGTTGATGCCCGCGAGATCTGCACGGTTAATGGCGTGGGAGGAGGGGGTGGAAGTCACCAGGATTTTGCCGTGAGTATCCGTGGCGGAGTGGGTAGCATAGCGTGGAACCGACCTTTTTGGGGAGGTCTCGGGTAAGTAGAATTTGTTTTAGTCAATCACTGCAGGATATCAATACGCGTATACGGGGGATGAATTGAATTGGAACCCACCATTTTCATCATGAATTGAATGAAGCTTTAATGAGATTGGAAAAATGCTCAAATGCTTTCGACCGGTCCCAATTGGCACTTGGACATGCACGTCTCGATATGGATCATTCAATCACCTTCCGATTTTTTGTGAATGAAATTGAAATTGAAATTGAAATTGTTTACAACATGCCCCGGCAAACTGGACCGGCTGTTGTCTCACGGGCCACTCTACTTCGCCATACAGGACTTATTAGCAAGTTGGGCCCGGGTCTCTCCGACCAGGTACATTTCTTATCGACACACCTATCTGCAATGTGTGTCGACGTTCCTCGGGACTTATAAAACTGTAAGCAACCGCAGTAACTGCCACAATCCCCCCGCCTAAGCAGTAACAACGTAATAATTTTGTAATCAAAAAACAGATCTAAAAATAAATCCATCTGTCGGGAAATGCAAAACTAAACTGCTGCTCGACCTTCACGATACACGGCCCGGTCCCACCGAACCGGGATGTCGACCGGCCTAGGCCGGTCGGCGTTCGGGAGGGACGATGGGCCAGCCTAATCTAGCTCCCGCGTGACTTCGGTCTTGCCGAAGGTGTTTACATATCCCTCCGTAGGACTTCTAATGGACACATGTGTACGCTAGACTCCGGGGGAGTCTTGGCCCTCCACCTATAGGTGTTCGCTATAGGTGTTCGCAGCTCAGTCGCGATGCGATGCGATGAGTTCATATACACAATATGTTCCTATCGGGTACCGACTTTTGGCGGTACTTGGATAAGGCGTACACCTCCGTTCCGGGAAGCGGCGGTTCTATCCCCCTTCATGCCATTCCGTGTGTACATGGATTAACATGTTATGGGCCCTCCGCGTTTACGTGGGGTTTACAAGGGCATCGGCCGGAGTTTGTCCATTAAGGGGGAGTGTTTACATATCCCTCAGTAGGACTTCTAATGGACACATGTGTACGCTAGACTCCATGGGAGTCTTGGCCCTCCACCTATAGGTGTTCGCTATAGGTGTTCGCCGCTCAGTCGCGATGCGATGCGATGGGTTCATATACACAATATGTTCCTATCGGGTACCGACTTTTGGCGGTACTTGGATAAGGCGTACACCTCCGTTCCGGGAAGCGGCGGTTCTATCCCCCTTCATGCCATTCCGTGTGTACATGGATTAACAAGGAGGGGAAAGGCTGGCAAAAAAACCCTCCTCGCGCGGTCGCTCGTCGATCCCGCCGCTCCATCCCGTAAACCCGCCCCAAGGTCTTGCCGCGTCCACCGACGCGGCGGCCTTCCGTGTCGAGGTTCCCCATCACCTCGAGGGCAAGTGGGGGGGACCTAGACACACAGACATAGAAAAAACTAGCGCTCCTGCCGCCGCGCCTGAATTTTCCCCGCTCATTTCCCCGGTTTTTTTCTCTGTCTGGTACCCGGGTACCTGTCGGTTTTCCGGCATGTGGCCGTACCCTGCCCCCTCTGATCGCGCGTCCACCGAGCAGCCTTTTCTTGAGCGGGGGCCTTCGCGCTCACCCGGGCCCACGCTCAAGGAATCCTAGGATTATGAAGGTCTGTCGGGGTAGTGGGTGTCGAAGAGGGGGGGGGGGGGGCAGGTCACCGTAGCCGGATCCGGCGGGCCGCGGGCGCCCGGAATTAATCAAAACCCTCCGTGCCGGGTTTTCCGGCGGCGCCGACCCAAAGGGTCGTCGCCGCCATATCGTGTCGCTCCTCCCGTCGCGACCGTCCTCCTTGCCGTCCCAGCTAACTCCTCCCCCCGGGAGATGACGCTTGACGACGTAGCGGCTCGCTAGTGAGCGCCCTACCTTGGTGCTGCTCCCCAACTAGCTCGACGCCGGGTACGGACATTGTTTTCTTTTGTATCCGAGAAAAACCCCCCGTACATGGCTTTCCGGCGGCGGCTGATCATGAGGATCGCCGCCGCCTCATATAGCCGCTCCTCCGTCTGCGACTAGCCACCGGCATGTGCCATGTCTTGCCTCACCCCTCGGCAAGGTTCGACCGGCACATGGCTGGTCGACGGCTAGCGAGCGCCCTTTCCTTGCGCTGCTTCCCGGTTGGCCTCCACCAGCTCCAACACCCGCCTCCCACCGCTGATCCGGCCGTACCCTCCTCGCCATCAAACGCTGCCGTAGTACATGCCCCACCCCTCAAAGTAAGGCTATATTTAGGAGTATATGTACGCGAAAAGACATATCGGACGGGCCGAGCGGGAGATCTTGGCGCCGGTAATGCACCGAAATTATTTTTTCAAAAGCCCTCTGTACATGGCTTTCCCGAGAGCTGCTGATCCCACGGATCGAGCTGTCGGCCCTCTTAGCCCCCTACCGTGCCAGGCATGGCACGGCTACGGGGTTTCCAGCGCCCACCACGGGGAGGTGAGGGGATGCCGACGGGCGTGCGAGCGCACCCGCCTCCGGGGCCGCCGCCGCTGCACCGCCGGCGGGCGCCGAATGAATATAAAAATATTCCCGACTTCTTTCGAATTTCCGAGTTAGAATATGCAAGGAACAGCTGTTGTACTATGTACTCAAACAGAATCATTTACAGCGGAGAAATTTGAAATAAAAACCATTTCTATCGTATATAGCTTGGCGAAACCCTCCGTCGCACAGTGCCCGAAATTTGTGTGTGTTGACGGGTGTTATTCAGGGGCACATCACCCTTGGACATTGTGCTTCAACACCGGGATTTGATTCTGAATCAATGATCTCCAAGGAATATGTACCCGGTTACGCGTATGCGCTGGAAAAAAACATATTTGTGTGTGAAAGTGATGTTTGAAATCAACATGGCCAATGTATATTTCAACCACCGCTTTTTCACACACATTTACACAAATTTAGCGCAAAGGAAATTTAGCTTTGCATGCAAAGAAATCGATAGCAAAGAATGAGGACAAAATGACTATTATACAATAACACAATTCAAAATCACAATCACAATAACACGACATCACAATCGCTCACTGCGCCAATTAGTATTACGACCGCTGAACGCGCAACTTCCTCTGAACTTAAGCCTCCTTCACGGGCCCTTGACATTCACACAGCCCTACATACAAAGAATCGAAATAATTCAACATTAATGACGCAATAAACATCCTTCATTATACAAGATACAGACAATCACATTCATATGGTGTCTCTCCTTCAAGGTTCATGGGCATCATCAATGCATGGTTTAAAGTCGACTCTGACAAACCCTTCTTGAAGTCGTCGTGCATCCTCCCAGCTAGGTAAGCTAGGTATACGAAGAAATTAAATTAACAACATACGCCTTTAGAATACCTGCGTTACTAACTCTGCTGTGTATATCATGACAATTTCACGAGACGGGCCCTTATACGCGCCACTTGAAATAGCGTGAATTCATTCCCGATGCTCAATATCCATCTCCGTGATCCTAAGGAACGGCACCTCTTTGCGATCCACTTCGCTGCCATGAGATAGAGTGCCTTCTTCCTCTTTTTTGATACATGCAAATCGCTTAGCATGTTAGCACACCAGTAGTAGTAAAGCTCTATACCGGGAGGATTAAGGTCCGAATCGAAATTGAGAACATAAAGATCGAGAATCATTATCAATTCAAATTTCAAGATAGAGAGTCGTGATTAATTCAAACTTCAAGATCGAGAATCTTGAATAATTCAGTACAAATGATCGAGAATCGATATATTGTATCAAAAACCGCATAACTATTGCACATTTTCATTAACGTAAAGATAGATGCAGCTGATATTTCAGGCTCTCATTATCGATGCATATGATAATTCAACCTCTAAAAGATCAGTGCATCTGATAATTACCCTCTAAAAGATCAATGCATTTGATGAATCTCGCTTTAAAGATCAGTGCATATGATAAATCATGCGCTCATCTCGATATCTTATAAATCGAAAACATGTACTAGATTAACAAAAAGACTCATAAAAGTTTTCGTGCATTTGATAAACCGACCACGGTACATTGCATTGCGGTAATGCCCAGCTTGCAACAAAAATCATTTTGTCATGAATGGGGAGGGCACAATGCAATAACTCTTCAAGGCTGAGACCGGTGTGCAGATTCGAGACATGTCGAATTGGTTAATAAGACGTAAATCACGTTCTATCCCCATACAACCCAACAAAAACATGTGCCGCAAGCCCCTCACCCAGCGCAACACATTCATCGTGAGTTTTACCCTGCCCACTACAAGTTCTCATGTCTGGGATCATTGGGGCTATATGAAGTATATAATCGCTCATAAACACTACGGAGAAGGTCTAACAGTGAAAATTATATGCACATGCGAGACAACTGCGATTGACATCTCACGTTGTGGTGCCAAAAGGATGCATTGCCATGTTACTCCTTGTCCGGACGAGGGCTGCGAATAGCTCGGCCACGGGGTGTCAGGAAGTGTCCCAGAATAAAGCGCTGCCATATAAATATCCCAAACTCGTTCGTTGCCATACAAGTATCCCAAGAGAAGAGCGTTCTCAAAGGACCATTTCGGGGTCTAGGAGCTTGCAGTTCACGCACACAAGACACTCCCTCGCAAACACACACACGCGCGCGCACACACACACAAGATGCATGAACAATGCAATAAATGTAGTTGAGACATTGTAAGCATTTGATACGGACGAAACAAAAGTTGTGAAACAAAATTGCATACCGGGGTTCAAGGCGCTGGGGCGTGGGAAGAGGTGGGATGACAACATACTTGCAACTCCAAATAGCTTCTTAAAATAAATGTTGCGAAGGCTTGCTATTAATAGTCCGAACATTAGCTAAGCACTTGACAGCTTAGGCACTGAGGTGGATTCTATCACGTTCAACATCTGTGTAACGGGCCCAAGGTGTCATATCCTAGCCCATTTAGCTGAGTGCTAGTATCTGACATTATTTATTTCCTGTAAATAGTACCTGTATCTTAGCGATATTCAGTAACTCTTTTATTCATAGTTTGTCTCTAGATAGTTCAAAGAGCTTGTGCGATAAGGTAAGATAAACGGTACATATAATCTCAGATAATCTGTATCGCTAGTAATAGTTCTGTTTAGTTAGCAGACAGCACAAGCTACAGGTTCTAAGGCTGTTTCTAGAACACATGAGGTGTGGATATTTAAGACGGGGACTTACTGGCCGAGGAGAGAGACCCAAACCGGTACAAACAAGAATTACGCCACACCCAGATTGTAAGAAACCCTGTTCCTAAGACAACCTTATTAATTCTCTCTACGCTGTATAATTAGATCTAGAGATTAGGTTCTACTATTAGTCTAAGGTTGCCAAATTAGCCTAATCAAAGTAGCACCTCACACAAGGGACACTCCCTATGAACACAAACAGAAGAAGCCAATGATTTAGGAACGATATTGAACGGCGTCATGCATTAGTAGTTGCAACATACAAACAAAGTCGCACAACAGAGTGGGAAAGATGTATGATAACTCCCAAGGTCGTTGCCGCTTTTCCCGGCGCGACCTTCCTCCTCGTCGAGCTCCCATGTCACTGCGAGGGCATGTGGGAGACCGGGACAAGCAGAAAGGAAAAGCTAGCGATTTTGCCTCCACACATGTATGTTCTCCCCAATATTTCTTAATGGTACCTGGGTGTCTTGCAGTCGGCCATGCGCGTGTACCCCCCTCTCTGATTGCACGTCCATCGAATATCCGTGTTTCGAATGTGGGCCTCTGCGCTAACCTAGGCCCACACTCTCTAATATTCGGCATGCCGGGCGATATTAAGTGTCGACAAAGGGAGTGCATGTCACCGTAGCCAGATCCGGCGGGCCACGGGGGACGAAAAAATTCAAAAGCTTTTCGTGTGGGCTTTTCCGGTGGCGGCCGACTTCGAGGGTCATCGCCACCATATCGTGTCGCTTCTCGCGTCGATACCATCCTCCTTCCCGCTTAGGCGTACTCCTCCCCAATGAAGGTGAGGTTTGGCGAGATAGGTTATCAATTAGTGAACACCTAGCCATGGTGTGGCTTCTCGAATGGCTGCCTCGGATCCGGCGGTGTAGAAACGCCCGTAACCTCCTCGCGTCCCCCCAAAGAACAATAGATCTACCCGTATCACTCACAGGCAGATAGCAACCACTCCCGTATTTATGCATGCGTTTCCGATCTATGTCGGGAGAACCAAGGGAGATCCGTGGGGTAGGGCGGGCTATAAATCTCTACGCCGGGTACGGACATCGTTTAATCTCCAAAATGCCCTCCGTACATGGCTTCCCGGCGGCGGTTGATCCTTAGGATCACCGCCACTAGACCGAGTCACTTCTCCGGCCTTGACTGTCCTTATGCATGCTCCACGTCTTGCTTCACCCCCAAGGGAGTCTAGATAGTCACATGGCTAGTCGACGGCTAGCAAGCGCAATTCCATGGCGCTAATTCCGGGTTGTCTGCCACCAGCACCAACACACGTGTCCCACCGCAAAATCCGTCCGTACCCTCCTCGCCAGAAAATATTTCACAAACATCGCCCCCGCCTCCTTAGCTGGAGAGTATTTGTGAGTATTCAGTCGCGAAAAAACATATCGGACGGCCTGAGCGGGAGATCTTCGCGCTATTAGTGTACATATATTTTTGAAAGCCCTCCGTACATGGCTTTCCCGACAGCTGTTGATCCCGCGGATCGCAGCTGTCGACTCACCATGCCTAGCCCCTTACCGTGCAATACATAGCACGGCGATAGGGTTACCAACGCCCACAACAAGGATGTGGGGTTGAGTGCCGACGGGCATGCGAGCGTATCCCCCTCCAGAGTCGCCGCCGCTGCGCCGCCGGCGGGCGCCCGAATTCATTGTTATCAGTTCCCTCCAATAATCTTTTCACTGTGTTCTTGGTACTTCATTTTTGAAAAAGTACAACTCAATTATTGATTAGCTAACTAGTTCGCTACGATTTAATGACTCTCATACTGTCACATGCCCCATTCGACCTCGTAATGCCAATGTCCAAGTCGTACATGGTAACGATGTGGCTCGTGATACTATGAAGAAAGATCCGCCCACAGTTTTCTTTTGCGCGATTGTCAAACTTTGTGATGCTTTCTCCGCCAGTATCACCGACGAAACTCTTTCCGACGATATTGCATGTCTTTTTATTGATGAATTTTATGAATACACCGATAAAATTCGCGCTCTCATCTTTCGTGGATTGTGGCAAAGTTCACCTAAGACCGGGCTTATAAAATTCGCGCCTTGCTTCACAAACACAAAAACTATATGTAAGCCACTTGGGACTCTTCCCCCATGACGCTATGGTCTTGATCATAAAATCCCTCTTGCACGTGACTCCACCGTTCCCGTTGCTTTTAGTTTCCGGCCACCCGCCACTATTTGACCATGCACTGTAACGGGACGTACTACTCTAAACTCTCATTGGTCCGTTAAGACTCAAGCGCACATGCTATGTGGGTCGACTTGATTATGTTATCCCTAGCACCTACTGAGGGTGCGTTTTGCGGTCAATGACAGCGAGCCGGCTATCCATTATTCGTTCCCGTCCGACGGCTTTTGCACAAGTCGGTCCGCCGACGACCGATCAACGTAACGTTTTTCAACATCCCTTTACATCACTAACGACTCAACCTACACCCCGTGTAATCAAGCTGGCGCCACCCGACCGGTGCATGTTCGATGCAAGAGGAAGTATGGCCTCGTTGATGCGGTGGGTTTTTTGTCTTCTTACAAGCGTGTCGCTATGATGGCGAGTGTGGTGAGCTCGGGCATAAACAGTGGGTGCCTGCATATATATTTCGAAAATCGAGACTTGCAGTTTTGCCGATAGCGGCAAGCCCAACCGCGGGTGCGTGCACACACTACCATATCGATAGCCCACCCTCCCCCACCACCGAGGCGTTCACTTACTACCCCAATGTGTTGTTGTGCTTTGCGACGCAGTCTTCCCCGTGCGGCAACCAACAAAGCCGAGCCAAGGGACTTCGACCCAGCACTTGATCGTGTGACGACGAGACGTTCACACGTTCCACCTTGCTCGACCTCGGAGCGCGTGTGGCTGTCTCACCCCGTTCACATAAAGCAGCTTTATCTATGCTTGGGCACGTAGTGTCGGGTGGCGCTAAGGCATGAGAAGGAGGAGGTCGTCCCTTCGTGATCTTTCGCATCCACCTTTGTCTATCTGCATGCCTCCGCAGTCTATCCCTGCGATCATCAACAGTGAAAAGTAAAGTGTGTTTGATGTCTTTACGCTGCTCGTATGGCGTCATGCATTTATCATGACATTTTGTTAGTTTTTGACAACTTGACGGGGCAGAATTGAGCTGGCAGTGCATGATGGCATTGTTGATACGCTATTGTGGATGAATTTAGCTTGCCCCTTCCGTTCCGATGTTGTTGCTGCTTGTGAATTCTAATGTTGGTATTATTACACATGCCGTTGTTGCATGGTAATGCTTCTTTTGCCTATGTTGCCGATGTTACTTCTTTTCAAGCCATCTATGATGTTGGTTTATGCTTCTATTGCTGTTTGCTAATGCCGTTGTCAACTACAACTACTCTTACTGATGTTGCATGCTGAAGTTATCATTAATACTGCTACTTCTTCATGCACTATTGCTTCTGTCGCATTATGTTACTGCTGATTTTCGCATCTCTTGCTGTTTCATGGTGCTAGTATTGCCACTGATTTCGCTGCTCAAAGTGTTGTTGCTCCCGCATGCTTAGAATAATGTTGCTACTACCCCGTTGCCCCCGTATTACGGCGGCCAAGGACCTTTGGCACCTCGACGGCAATGCAACCGGCACGGTGGATCTTGCGGTACTGAAGGCTAGATACAAAATGAATAAGCGAAAGGCAGAGGAGGAGACCGCGAGACAAAACGCGACGAAGCAAAAGAAGATGCGAGTAACGGTGGCTGCGGATTCGCGACTCATTTCAAGTCAATTGAAAAATCGCGTGCGACCCCGCTACTATCGACTCCTTCCAATTGAAAGATCTGAAGGCGCTACTCATATTTGCTAACCCTGAGTGCGACAACCCCAAGAGGACAAGGTAAAGCTTAAGGAGCGCATGTTAGACCGCCGAAACGCCAAGACTGCGATGAGGACAACATGACTGCGATGGTTATAGAGACTTGAGCATAATAACCGCCCCTCTCGCCGGTGAGACAACATATCTAGCCGGTCATTTTGTTACAGAAAGACCGAAACCGAATCTACTCAATCTATCGTGCCTATAGTCTACAATTAATATGTGCTTGACCTTGTCTTGGGTGCGGGGACGTCCGCGGGTGGCGTCGCTGCGGAGATGCCGGGCTAGCCGAGAGGAGAATTGTTAGCACTAGCAACCCGTTGCCTAGTGCTTATGTACAAGGTAGCTATTCGTAATCCTAGTACTTAGTGTTATACTATTAGTGGTACTCTGTTCCCTACTAGTGGCGGTCGGTCGGCCTTGCCGGTGCCTTCGCCGGCCGCCATCTCTCTCCTTTCACTTCTCTGGTCACCACACCCAGCCCACTTGTGGGGCCGGCACGACCTACGTGTAACTATCCATTGCCGATTTCGACAGGTTACGGGCCCTCCACCAAGTTACACTAGAGAAGAGCGTGTGTATTGCGCTCGGCGCCACGCTAGTCCGACCTACTCCCACGTAAGAAAGAGTAGAGCGTGTGTAAAGCTCTCGGCGCCATGCTAGTAATTCATCGTCCAACCGACACCACGCTTCGCCTTCGAGGTGGTTGTCCGCGATTGTCCTACCATCTCCCACGTAAGAACGAAAAGAGCGTTTGTAAAGCGCCCGGCGCCACGCTCGCCCCACCCAGCTTTCAGTCTCACCTAGCCTTCACCCTACCGATGCTCTCGACCGGATTTGGCTGTTTAAAACCGACCCGCGAAAATTCGGCCCGTGCGTACTTTAATTAGTATTGTTATTGCTTTTCCGGAGGCAACGCCGCAACGCTCACCGAACTTAGCGAGGAGCTTACCTTTCCCACGGCGAAAGGGGGGAGTCAACACGAGCAATGCCCGTCTATGTTGTGGCGTGCCTACACGCTCCTAACAGCCTTGTTGGCTTTGCCTCTTCCTCGCCGGTCGATCTCATGCGTCGGCTAATTCGCCCGTGGACAGTTTTTCCCGCTACATGTCGGACTAGTACATTACGCATTACATTTGGAACCGCTTCATATCGCCAACTCGCCGGTAGTGGCACGTTCCGGTGAGCGCATGTCGCTACACCTACCCTGCATGAGACACGCGCTGCAAGCACTCCACCTTCGACCACGATGGCACCTTCCTCGACGCAAGCTAGGACGACGTCAAGACCTCGGCTACCTTGGGGGGGGGGTCTTAGCACTAGCATCCCGTTGCCTAGTGCTTATGTACAAGGTAGCTATTTGTCATTCTAGTACACAGTCTTTTGCTATTAGCGGTACTATATTCCCTACATGCCGGAAACTCGGCGTGCATGCGCTGGCCTATGAATTTTTTCCGTAATGTAGATCAGTTCATTTCCAACCGTTTATCCACCGCTTGCCATCAACTTAAGCATAAAAACGATCCTTGTGCCACCTCGCCTAACACTTGCCGTATCAAGAAATTTTGTCTAACTATTCTTCACTTATATCCATTGCCAAACATGGCTTCTCCATGGATTTAGCGTTACGGCTAGCGGCGAGAAACTTAGAGCAACATGTACCACCCGGTAAAATTTATCTTATACTCCCTTCTAAACTAGACGAACTCAAAAGACAGTAGTTTGATTATCTTGCCAAAGGTTTTGTTACTGAATCTTACTCCCCGTATGCCGCCCCCGTTCTTTTTGCGTGCAAAACAAACGGTATACTGCGCATGTGCATTGATTACCGTCAACTAAACAAATACACCCGCAAAATTATTATATTTCTTACAAGAGAAAGCAGTGGAGGCCACCAAGCAAGAAAAAGAAAGAAAGGAAGAAATACACCCGCAAAATCGAATTCCACATTACAGATGTTAACATGCTTCTCAATATGATTTCCGGTGCTGTGGTTTATTCCACCCTTGACCTTACTCGCGGTTATCATCTATTGCGCGTTCACCCCGCCGACACAAATGAAACCGCTTTCAAAACTTCAGTTCGGTCAATTCGAATTGCTTGTCATGCCCCATGGTCTCATTTCCGCTCCCTCTTCCTACCAACGTCTCGTGAATTATATCCTCAAGACCCATGCCAGTGAAATTGAATTGAAATTGTTTAAAAAAATGCCAGAAATAACCGGTTGCTATCTCTGGGCCCTCCCTGCTTTGCCATGCTAGGTCTCACTAAGCAAGGGCTAGACCGTGAACCACTAATTCCGACCTCGCCATTGGCAGTAGTGATACCGTCTAAAACAAACACGTAAAAGGGTATTCATCATTTTCTTATTCTACATGCATTCTTCTTTGCTTACAATATGAAATAAAAGGGTATTTCTCATTTTCTGATTCTACATGTATTCTTCTTTGCTTACAATATGAAATAAAAAGTGCCGCTATTCTCCACGATACGCGGCTTGCTCCAGCCGCGGCATGGACGCTGATAAGCTGTGTTGGTCAGCTTGTGTTGGTCGAGTCGGACATGCCTAACCTCTGCTCTTGTGCGACTCCGGTCGTGCCGGAGCTAGGGGGGGGAAGGCATGCCAAAAACCCCCTCGCTCAAGTCGACGACGGTCCCTACTCGGTCCATGCACATCCGAGATAGTAGTTGCTCCTCCCGTCGCAGCTCGCCACCTAGCCTTGTCTTCACTCCTCCTTCGGGAGCTAGGAAGATAAAATAACTAGGCCTCAGACGGTGTCCGGCTTGCTTTCTTGCCCCCGTGCCATAGTTTCTCGTGTCCCCTGTCCTTTCTCCGCATGTTTCGAGCACTTGTTCGATCGCGCTCTGGCCGTCCGTACCCCCCCCCCGTGGTTTACGTTGTTAGATAGGGGGCCGCCTTTACGAGCATTGTCCCGTTACGACAACCGTAGGCACGGTGCCTTAGGCAGCCTGTCGATAACCATGTACCGACTAGGGAAGGGGCTGGTAGAACACAAGGATCGAGTCGCCGCTCCTCAAGAGATGGTGGGTACGGGAATATTTTTCCGAAAAAACACCCATACCGGGTTTCCCGGCGGTGGATTTTACTGAGGACCTCCGCCGCCAATCCGTGCCGCTCCTCCAGCAATCCGACCCTCCACCATCTTGCGCAGCTTCTAGCCTCGTCTCCAAGGGAGACTTAAAACTCATAGGGTTGGCAATTGCTAGCGAGCGCCGTGCCGCGGCGTTACTTCTCGGTTGTCCGCCGCTAGCTCCGACGCCCTCGTCCCACCGCTGATCCGTCCGTACCCTTCTTCGCCATTTATTTTTTCGCAGACACCGCCCCCGCCCCCTTCTCGGGAGAGCACATGTGAGTATTTAGTCATGAAAAACATATCGGACTAGACGAGCGGGAGATTCCTATGCTGAAGTACGGATATTATGATTTTCCAAAACCCTCTGTACATGGCTTCTCGACAACTGTTGATCCCGCGGATCGAAGCTGCCGGTACCTCGTTTAGCCCCCTACCGTGCCAAGCATGGCACGGCTACATGGTTACCAGCGCCCACCGCGTGGAGGTAGAGGTAGAGGTACGGACCTGCGAGCGCACCCCCCTCCGGGGCCACCGCCGCTGCGCCGCCGGCGGGCGCCAAGACCCATACCAACATTTTCATGCTCGTTTACCTTTATGACATTTCAATTTTCAGCCACTCTCTTGACGATCAAACGAACCACGTTGACATTGCGCTCTCCCTTCTTGCTTCCCATGACATCCGCTTACGCCTTCAAAAGTGTTTTTTCGCTCGCAACGAACTTGAATGCCTCGGTAACATGGCTTCCAAAAACGGCCAAGTCCTTTTGATAGCAAAGTTCAGACTGTCTCTGAATGGCAACGCCCTAAAACTATTCCAGAAACTCATCGCTCTTTAGTAGGCTTATGTAATTTCAACCGACGCTATGTTCACCGCTGCTCACACATGGCCGCACCACTTTGCAGTATTTGCCGATCAAACTCTGATTTTCAATGAACCTCTCGCAAACAAACCGCATTCACAGCCCTAAAACAAACGCTTTGATGTGCACCTATCTTAATGAACCCCCGCACTGGCTCTAACACTGAATTTGTTATGACGGGCGACGCTAGCAAGTTTGCTCTAGGTACAATTATGTTCTAGAAAGATCTAACGGGTGATCTCCGCCCTTGCGATTACTTCATTAAGGTCCTACCACATGCCTACACAAATGCCCCATTTACGATAAAAAACTCCTCGGCGTTCTTTGTGCGCTCAAAGGATGGCGATAATACATTGAAGGCACCACTAAAATCATAGTAGTACGGACCATGCCAGTCTTCACGGTCTTCCCACTCAAGAATCCCTCGGTCGTTTCGATGCTATTTGGTTAAACGATTATCACCCTTTCTCCCATTCTCGCACTCAACCTCCGCACGAACGACTAAGCGAGCCCAGCATGGAAATTCTTTACCGTACGGGGTGGTCTAACGAAGCCGACGCTCTCTCTCGCCGACCCAAACTCACCACGCCGTCGCAACCGCTGAGCAACACTTGCTCGATTAGGATTTAGAGGACATGTACGACTTTCTCTCGTCTATGTATCACTTTCAAAACAAGTTAGTTGATTCTAACTTCATGACATTCGTCCCGGGTACACCCTTGACTCTCGCTATTGCGGCAACACACTCCCTGACGGTGTACGTACATGTCGACTCAACCGACAACCTACATTGGATGGCTGATACAATTTGTTTACCTATTGACCATGACCTACTGCTCAAACTCATTCTTACTAAACAACATAACGGAGCCAACTATCCTAATCCCAATTGCACTAAACGTTTCAAATTTGTTTTTTAATGGCCGCGTATGCGAAAATTATTTACCTACTTTTGCAGAACCTGTCACACTTGCCAACGTATGAAAGCCCCCACCACTAATCCCCTTGGCTCCCTTTTCTTTCTCCCAGAATCCACCCGGCCCTAGGAAATCGTCGGCATGAATTTTATAACCAGCTTACCACCTATCGATGGCTTTGACTGCATTACCACTTTTATCGACACATTTACCAAGCAAGCACATTTCATTCCCCGGTCAATTCACATTAATGCTCCCCAACTCGCCGGCTTTTGTATCGATAACATTTACAGACACCGCGGTCTACGCCGTACCATCATCATTTCTGACTGCGAACCGAAATTTACTTCTTCATTCCTTTACAAACCATTTTCAAATCTATGCAAACAAAATGATATATTTCCATCCCATATCACCCGCAAACTGATGGACCAACCGAACGCGCCACACAACGCACAATTACTTTAACAAACACTTCGTTAGTACATTTATCAACAACACAAAGATTGGTTAAACTGTCTACCTTACTACACTCCTCCACAAAATTCCGGACATGCATTATGTTAAGCATAAGCTAGACAAGAACACGCTCCCCTCTCACCACGTCAAGCACGACGATACCCGAGTACCACCCAATTGTAGGAGAGCCGAGAAGCAAGCAGTAAGCCTCCATCCGGGGTGGTTAGACCTCAGCTTAAAGCGGGTGTTGTCGGGGGAGTTTGTCGAATTAAGCCCATAAACTCCCGGGAAATTGTTTGAATTACACACGTCATTCTGAGCGCCACGCTTGGGCATTGCTCAAGCGCTCATACCAAGCTGCATACTTCTCTGTGTTCCACATAACCGTATTTTTGGGGGGTTTTTGGAGGGGGTTTGGAGGCGTGGGTGCCGTGTTCAATGCGCGAGGTTTGGTTTGCGGGCGGTGTGTGAATAGAGCACGGAAGTTCACGCCGCTGGCACGGGTGATTTTTTGTAAAGCAAGCGAGCAAAAACGCACATGATGCAGGTTTGGATAAACACTGCACGCTGTAAACATGCGAGGGCGGTTGGCTTAGGGGAGGGGCGAGGTTCAACTTGGCCGTTAGGGACGCATCACGTTGACGGTGGTGTTTGGAATGCTTGGGTATGTGCTTGTGCCAACCTCACCCGCCCCACGCGTGGCACGCGTCGGGAATTGGGCTCGGAGGACAATAGGAATGAAGAATTGGTAAACATATATCGACAAACCCTGCACAAATCGTCTCAGGAGGTGAGCCGACTTCGATGAGTGTTGCTTGGCACTGCGGCTCAGCAGTGCCGGAATAATTTGTAAATTAAAATAATTCATAACAAATCTATTTATGGGATTTTGAACTCCGCAGTATGTGCGTTCGACGCGTTTTGAAAAGACGCGTCCAACGGTACCTGTTCGAAAGTTTTGACCATATGTGAGGAAGTTATGATCGCTTGAACATTGTTGCCGAAAGCGGCTTGTGTGGCGGTTAGCCTCTGAAAGCTAAACGCTAGCACAAATCTGTTCTAGTCTGTCTAGTTCTGTCGTTGCAAAATTGCAAAATGATGTTGTCGAGAGGCAATGGTAAAAGATGTTTCACTTCTATACTTAGGCTGTAGATGTTGTAAGTGAACAATGGAATTGTTAAATGGTTCTGTCACCTCCCTCTACTGCACTGGGCTTAAAAAGGTTTTTGCCCAGATTGATTACGCCTGCAAGCTACGCTTACGTGTCAGGCGTTAGGGCTGTCTAACCGTCGTCATCTGCCTCGAGACGCGGCCTGCCTAGCATTGGGTTTCACGACGCGGCTCCTTCTGCATCGAAGAGCTCGCTCTCGCGCGTCATCTGGCTAGTTAGATTAATTATGCATATCTGTACGTACCGGGAGGTACTGGTCGTACTGTAGCATCAACACCCTTACAATATTGCAGTAGCGACGTACCCACGAGTATACGTCCGTCCTGTGGAAAAGCACGAATTGGAATCCGTAACGAGTACCTTTACAATGTCATGCAATGTACTGTTGCATGACTGTACTCGTCACACTTGCCCTTGGGTTGTGCGCATATCGGTGGTAAGTCTACATACGCGATTTCGTGCGTTTCCCCCACAGCGGCCTGCCCAACACCTCCTCCCTCCGTCGCCTATGCATTATATTTGCGCGACCGTCGCATCAGCGTTCATACTGCGGCGTTGTGCGCCCGTTACTCTTTTCGTCTACCAAGCACGGCGACTGTTTGAAAGAGCGTGGCGCACGGGTGCGGGCGCGATAACCCCAAGTACACATGCCCGGCAGTGTTCGAACTCGCCCCTCGCAGTTGTCGGCGCATTCTATTTTACGCGCAAAAGCATTGCCTGGGATTTCAGGATATTTGTCAATAAAATCGACGCATGATTGCATTTTCTACTTGCGCAGGTGCGAAATCTTGCCGGACTTTTGTGGAGGAGTGTAGTTTTGTTTACAACAAGAATGTCCGGTCCGCAATTAAATTCTCACTATTTGAGACGTTGTGCGGTTTTAACCCTTTGACTCCCGCAATCCTCCTCACCAACCGCACACCCTCTGCCCCACTCGATGTCGTCGCCAAAATACACGATATCCATTCTATGCTATAAGAACAAGCTTGCCGATGTCTACCAAACCACATACCATAATGTGGCAGTTTATGTGCTAAGAACTAAATGCTCACGCAAATATGTTCGTGCGTGATATTGCTCCTATTGTAGGTGAAAGTGCATATGGAGGGAAATGGAAGGTGTGTGAATGTTCATTGTTTAACATTATGTCCTATAATTAAGCAAAGGAATGGTTAAATGGTTTTGTCACCTCCCTCAATTGCACAAGGCTTAAATCGGTCCAACCTAGCTAGCTTGCACATGTTCTCGCATAGTCCTCGTGCCATGCGCTAGCGCTCTCGTAACGACTTGAATCAATGTAGTTACACGGCTCGTCGTATCTCGGGAATAAGTATCGGGAAGTCGAATCAATGCGTCATGCTGCTAGTTAGCCGAACTATGCGTACCCGTACGTACCGGGTATTGGTAGTATTGTACAAAACAAAGCCCTCGAAGACCTCGACCTAAATTGTAGTGGTGACGTAACCGTGTAGTACGTCCTTCCATGGAAAAGTACGGAACAAATTAGCAACGAGTGCTTGTTCAAGTCATGCAAAGTAATTTTACAAGACAATACTCGTCATAATGACCGCCGAGCTAAACATTTTGAACTTCCAGAAAACCACCGCGTTTGGCTTTCGACAGCCAATTTATTGCTCCGCAACCGGCCATGTGCGAAAATTCGTAAGCGATTCATTGGCCGGTTGCGATGCAAAAGAAATGTCTCAGGCTTACCGCCTTCGCCATATGCAATGCCACAATGTTTCTACATTTCCAAACTGAATTTTGACACCCACAAGACTGTCTCCCATGCATTTTTTACTGGTCGCATTGATGCCCCATAATAATATGATGAGTTTATCATCAACTCCACTCTTGACTTTCGGAATGCTCACAACGCGGAACGCAACCACTATGGACCCAGCCTACAATTTCTCACGCATGGATTGGGGAGGCTACGATTCTACCCACGACTCGTGAGAGCCTTACTCCGCATTGAAACACGTGGAGGCTCTACAACATTTCGACCGCTCCACCCAAGCTCTCGCCCAACTCTTTCGCAGGCTCCAACACAACTGTGACGAGTACAGTCATGCAACAGTACATTGCATGACATTGTACAGGTACTCGTTACGGATACCAAATCGTGCTTTTCCACGGACGGACGTATACTCGTGGGTACGTCGCTACTGCAATATTGTAATGGTGCTGATGCTACAGTACGACCAGTACCTCCCGGTACGTACAAATATGCATAATTAATCTAACCAGCCAGATGACGCGCGAGAACGAGCTCTTCGATGCAGAAGGAGCCGCGTCGTGAAACCCAATGCTGGGCAGGCCGCGTCTCGAGGCGGATGACGACGGTTAGACAGCCCTAACGCCTGACACGTAAGCGTAGCTTGCAGGCGTGACTAGTCTGGGCTGAAACCTATTTAAGCCCAGTGCAGTAGAGGGAGGTGACATAACCTTTTAACAATTCCTTTGTTCACTTACAACATCTACTGCCTAAGTACAGCAGTGAAACATCTTTCACCATTGCCTCTCGACCACGGCGTTCCTGAAATGGCGAAAACGCGCTTTTTTTGTACACGCGAAAACGACGTCACGTGCAAACTACCATCCTCGTGTTACTGACCGCTTACACGCGCCCAAGAGCGTTGCCTCAACCCTCCCAAGGCCCTAGGTGCTCATTTGCTTGACTATGAGCTTTACTTACGGGTTTTAAAATCAGTGCGCGCAATGCCCGATCAGGTCGACGGGCTTCACCCCGCCGTTAAAGGCGGCGGAAGACGCAGAGGTGGAGGGAGGTTTCAGAGTCGGCGGCGGACGATAGCTCAGGAGCAACGGGCAAAAGCAGCGGAGACAGCCGCGCGAGAAGAATCGTCGCAAGATGATGCGGCAAGTACGCAGCGATCGGCCGCGGAGCTCACGACTCTCCGAGCTGAGGTGGAACGCCTCAGCAAGGAGAACAAAAAGCTGGTGAAGCAAACTGAATCCTTGCAGAAGCAACTCGAGTCGGAGAGGCAACGGTCCCGTAGTAAGGAGGAGCGCGTCAAGGAGTTAAGTGCGGCGTCAGTCGACTCGGACATTGCGCATGCCGAGCAGCTCGCAAAGGTGTGCAGCCAGCGGGAGTCGTTGAGTCGCACAGTCCGCAGACTCAAGGCACAAAGCTCGAAGGGCAGCCTAAGCGCGAATAGGTGTAGGGAGAAAGCCAAGGCTGTAAAGGCACGTATGGCGCGCCGTGCATACGGAGGCCTACGTCCGTTGTCGAAACGTATCAAGGCACCACCGGTCCGGAACGGAACCGACTACCGTGGCTTTAAACGCCGCGAAGTAGCGAAACTTAAGCAATATCTGGACAACCGTTACGAGGACGGTCTAGCGGGTGATACGGTTGTGCAACTTCTGAACTGCTTCTTTAATGAATGTCCGGAAATACTCGACTCGGTGTGCCAGCAGCGTGGGTTATATAGCGCCGTTGAAGAGCATGTGGTGGAGGCACTGCGTGAGCACTGGACTGTGGCGCGGGCTTCTTTTATTCGGGTAACGTGCAAAATCACTTGGCGTCGGTACCAAGACCTGATACACGCATTAGGGAAGAAGTGGAATGAAGAGACATGTGAGCACGACGTAGTCGTGCTGCCGTACGGAACACGAGTTCCGTTGCTGCCGAGCAAAAATGATGTGTGGCAATGGGAGTCCCGAGTCGCTGAGCTGTCGGGGTTGCAGCTGTCGGACGACGGGAAAAGGGCCACTGTCGACGTGATGCAAGCACTCCGTAGCAGGCTAGTGCAATTCCCTGCTGAGCAACTGCCGACAAGCAAGGTTATCGTCATTCAGTTTTGCGGTGAGATGCGGGGCTAAGTGATTTGTTTGGCGTGTGACTTTCTGTGCACAACACGGGGTACGCACTGTTTTACTGAAAATGTCGTGCTGCTGTTTCGAAAACTAGCTGATGGCAGTGTGGCCTTCAAGATGGGTAACCAAGGAGCTGTGCTTTGTATCCTGAAGCCAGTGCTTACACGGGTTGATACAAACGGCTTCGTGCTTGAAGGTTGGGGCTACAACAGCATTCATAACGCTGTGAAGATCATGTTGTATGAGGGACATGATAAGTACGACCAGTTTGTCACTCAGCTTGAGGCTATCAAGCAAGAGCTGAGAGAAATATGTGATGGTCCGGGAATGGAGCTGCATGGCGCGATCTACATCTTCAAGCTTGTCATTGGTGGTGATATGGCGTTTCAAGGTGGGTCCTTTGGGCATGCTGGGGCATCATCTACTTTCTTTTGTTTTATTTGCGACATGGCCCGTCACAACAAGCACCTCACCCCAGCCGACTACCAGCGCAAGGGCATGACACCACCCATGGAGAAGACAGCTATTTTTGCAGCTATGCTAGCGCACGCTTTCGGAGAGGAGTATGGGCTAACAGAGCCGTACATGTGCCCTGGGTGTGGCCTCCTCATACAATGCCATGGGGACCTGCCTCCCCCCTTCAGATTTGCCCGCACGTGCTGTGGCATACCGTTTACAAGAGGTGTAATAGCGCAGCCACAGCTCAAGCGGCGGTGAGGGTATTGGAACTCATCGGATTGCCCGGGCGAGAGATTAAGGTGCAGAATGGCAAAGGCAAGAACCCCAACAAAGCTGACCTTCCCTCTCTTAAAGGACCTGAGGTCAGAAAAGTTGTGGAGGGGCGTGGTGCGTTGCTGGACGCCGTGTTGTCACCCTCCGACCCTTGCGCTGCAAATGCCTACAAGGTATGGGAAGCTTATGATTGCATGAGCGCCGCATGGAGTGCAGACCCGGGGGATGATGCAGCGGATAGACATGCAGCAGCACAAGCACTACGCGCAGCCGCGGAGGGATTCTTTTCTGCGTTTTTGGATGTTGCTGCAGCAGCGGATGTGACTCCGTACATGCACTTCGTGGCATGGCACTTTCCGACATGGATGGAGGCGCATGGCTGCATTGATCGCTATAGCGCGCAATGCATGGAGCACGCAAACAGAGAGGTGAAACAAGGCTACCGTCAGGGAAGCAACCATCAGAGACAGCGCGTCACATGCACCGGCAAGCTCACGCTGAGCCGGACTGGCCAAGTTCTTAAGCGCAGCACCCTGATGGCACATCACCGAGACATGCACGGACCATCCCATCGTGCCCAGCCACACATGCCGAAGCGGAAAGCAGATGCAGTCAAGTTGGAACTAGAGGAACAAGCAGCAAAGCGCAAAAAATGAAAAGAACATGTAGTTACATAGTTTGTGATAATTTTAATTCACTACCTATCTTTGTATGTTCTATATGCCAGCCGTGGTCGCTGCCGGGTGCTCACACATTCATCACTTGGCCGTGCAGCCTCCCTCTCAGCAATTAGGCGTTGCTTCGCCTTGCAACGTCTATATTCTGGCATCAAGTGCGGACCGCACCTCACATCTTCGGTGTCGACAGTGAACCCTGATGTATAGCTGCTTGCTCGTCCACTGCCACTGAGAATATCAGAGGTGTTGATGCTGCCCTCTGTGTCCTCATGTCCTAACTCCAACCGCCCCGCCTGCTTCTCTCGCCCCACATGCACAACTCCGTCCTCTCCATCAGGACCTTCCCACCTTATTCTAGACCCTCCCACCATCCTGTTAGGGGGTGGTGGATTTGGTGCGGTGCAGTCCCATCCCTGTACCGACCGCAGCGCGTCCGACTCCCCCGTAACCCCCAAAAGGTGTTGGAAGTTACTGCCGCATAATTGTTGCAATTCATGCATTAAATACGCTTTAGGGTCGGCATAGTGGGGCAATATGGGCCAAGCCGACCTAGAATCCACAATGACGGGGTAGCCCTCCGGGAGCTGCACGTCACTGTCCGGCGTTGCCGACACGATGGCAGTGTGGAAGCGCAACGTGCCGACTATGCTGCGCAGCTTGCTACCCTTTTTCCACAGGGTCTCCGTCACCTCCACAATAAATGGAGGGAGAAGAGTGACAATGTCGCCGTTGTCCGTCAGTCGAGCCCAACTGAAGCTCCCTCGCCTTTTATGCTGCTCCACGCGCGCCTGCGCTCGCTCTGCGCGAGTCCGGCTTTTCATGTTTCGGACCCTCGGTGGATCACCGTGCTTATCGTGAAAGCACACAACTGAAGCGATACCTTCCATTCGGGTGGTGACATACTTCACTCGACGCCTGCTTGGGGTGGATCTGACTGTTATTTTTCTCCACAACCACGGCTTCGCGTCGCAAAAGGCCGCCACAAGGTCAATAGGGACGTTCTTGAAGGTCCCCGTCGCGGCTGTGCGTCCACCTTGCGGGATTTGCGAGTTACAACGCTCGTAAAGCGTCTCAGTCACAGCCGATACCAACACGTCCCCGTCAACAGTTGCCACTCCTTCCAAATCAGTTGACCTGCCGCATTGACGACAATAATCTGCGGCGGTAGGCTGGTTGGCGGCCGTGGCTAAAAGACACTGTACGCAGTTTTCGCGCCGTGCCATTTGCCCGCAGCACGCACCCGCCTCGGCGTATTTTCACAAACTGACCTGTGAAAATGAGCGTAAAGCATGAATGAGTGTGTAGAAAAAACAAAAATCCGCTTTGTAGGTCATCTCGGATATACTCTTGCCTACCATTGTGGCTTGTCTGCCGGCAATAAGGGCAGGTATGTGCTCTCCCGTTCAGTTCCGAGCTTGCGGAGGTGGGTAACGAGATGGTGGTGAGACGCTAGCATGCTTACCAAACCCGTCCGACAAGAGCGGCCTCCGTGCCTCCGTCGCAACGCCAATTGACCGTCCACCACCGACAATAACTGCGTTTTGAATATAGTTCAAGATGTGCTGGTTGTGACGAGCAATGAACGTGTTTGCGTTGCACAGTCGCGGTAGGACTAGCCGTAGGGTTAGCGCTCGCGGACAACGGTTTGGTGCCGCGTCGGAAACGTCGGTAGTACCTGTATTCCGGACAAAATTAGCGCGCGCGCTTTTCCGGTACTTAAGAACGCCGTGACAACATCATTTTGCCATCTTGCGACAACAGAACTAGACAGACTAGAACAGATTTGTGCTAGCGTTTAGCTTTCAGAGGCTAACCGCCACACAACTCCATTAGTTACACATGACACAACCTCGGATATAACATATGACTAAGCCTTATCCCATTTAAGGTACTAGTACCATTCGTAGGCATACACGATTGCGGTCCAAAATAATAACCCCAAACTATATTTGCTTCCCGTATCATCCGTTTCATTCTTGTTACTAGACCAGCCAAGACAAGCACATATAAGACGTGCCAACGGAAGTGGGTTAGCGTGAGGTGTTAGGGCTTCACGTAAGTGCCGGGTAGTTAGGATTTCCCTCCCTGCTTGTCTCTTACCTCAACGCATTTCAAGGCCGGTTCTTAGGTGAGCTTTGCCACCATCCGCGAAAGATGAGATGCCAACGGTTGTTGTAATAGAATCCTACTCATGGTTAATTACATTTTCTTTGCCAAAACTACACGCATTTACTTGCACCTATCACTCGGCCTATTTTCGTCATTTCATGGGAGATCGATGTCGTGCGCGGGGATTCGTGCATCGTGCTTCGGTGCTGTTCATGGCACGCTTAGTTCTCATCGTCATGATGCGGTCCAGGGTGGCTGTGCTGATGCTGGTGAATGGTACCTAGGTCCTGTGTACCCCCCGCCTTTTTTGGGTGGCATTCCTCGCTTTTTTGTAATTCTGCAGAAAGTAGGGCTTTACCTGGTGACGTGGCTTACCCAAGAAGTTCCACGTGACAACATCTGTACGGGTACTCAGAGGTGTCGATCTGCCGCGGGTGATTTATCTGGGCGCATTATTGGATGGGAGAGATAGAGCAGTGCTGCTGCGGTTCTGCGAGTCCGAAGAAGATCCAGATGAACGCGTCGCAGGTGTGGAACGCAGCGCCGACAGTGCACGTAAGGAAACCGCTACCACTACCCGGGCAGAGGGAAGGCGTCACCAAGCACAGTGTCAGGCGCTAGCTCAGTGCGGTATGATGAGAACTACTCTGACTTGTCGCCAAACCGGCGAGCTGTCTGAGCAACCCCTTCGACCCGCGGTGCCGAGCAAGTCGACCACTAAAAGGCTCTTTGACACCGCCAACCGCTGCGCCATCAAAGCCGTCCACGAAACAGGGCGTCGCGTGACAGACCGTCGCCAACACACCCTCCGTGTATCCGTTAATTGTGATGCTGTTAGAGCGGCAGGAGCGTCCTCAAGGGAAGACGGTGGGGTTGCAAGTCGCCGACAGCTGTTGCTTTATCGCCCACTCTCGGCTTTCTTGGTTAGCGCAGCTCTGTCGCCACCTCCTTCCGTCGCCGCGCCCGCCTTTCTCGAAAGCTCCGCTGGCAGCGTGTTCGGTGCGGGTTTCGACTTGGAGGCAGCCTTGAAGCCTGGAGATCATCCGAAGATAAAGAGTCCAGGGCTGAGTTGGTCGTTGTCGCGGAAAGATAAGCAGCTGTTTTATCCGATGTGGATGGAGGGCGAGTGGGAGGTGAGGGCCGAGTTCGACGGCGCATACACACCGTTGGGCCGACGCTTCACGGACGCTTCCACTCCTGGCTTCACCAAGGCATCCATCCTCGCTGTCGCGGACGTAGGGGCCACCCCTGTGGTGTATCGGGCAAGGTTCATGCGGGATGACGCGGAGGGCGGGGTGGTGGCGGACCGTGAGTTCAATGTCGCGAGCAGTGTCAATGCGTTTTTGGGGCGAAACGACGCGGTGAAGCAGGTCGACTACAAGCCGCTCGAAAATCCGACACGGTACAGCGTTATATATTCCACGCCTCGACGGGATAGTAACGGCCAGGCTGAAGACCTACGCAAAGCAGAGTGCTTCATCAATAACCGCGTCTCGCGCCTGCTTTCATCGACCAGCGAAACGAGTGACGACGACGGCGGACTGCAAACCTTTCTGTGCGCCGAGTTTCAGCGACAAGTTCAGCAGGCCGCGAGGCAGGGTTCGGTGAACGACTATGTGGTGGGGCTGAGGCTGGAGCAGACACGGGAAGGGGGGCTACGGGGGTTGCAGCGCGTGGCGGCCTTTCTGCAGCCCCAAGACGCCGCATACTTCGATGTCGGCGGGCAAGCGGTCGCGGTGTACGATTACAAACTGCAGTACAATAGGATCTGACCGAATGAATGATTGCGATATGCAGAGAGAGTTACTTGTCCGTCAGTAGTCTCGTGCGACGTCCAAACCAGCCATGTCAATTTTGTCCGACACAAGCCAAGAAAAAGTATGCATGCGACAACACAGGCACGGAATGCTTGCTTCGCTTGACGTGTCATCAGTGAAACACCAAAGCGTGTGTGACTGTACTCCTGCCTTTGTGACCAGTTAGCACCCTTCCCCGCGTCGGGCTGAGAGGGACACCAACTCCACTATTCACCTATCATTCGGGTTGCTCCGATTAAGTTTACTGTCTTAGATCGTCTTCCCCCCTCGTCTTTCGCGAATGGTGGCAAAGTTCACCTAGGAACCGGCCTGAAACTGTCGTCTTCCCCCCTTAACAACTCGTCTTCCGCGGATATGGTGGCAAAGTTCACCTAGGAACCGGCCTAAAACTGTCGTCTTCCCCCCTTCACATCTCGTCTTACGCGGATGTTGGCAAAGTTCACCTAAGAACCGGCCTAAAACTGTCGTCTTCCCCCTACCTAGAAAAAGTGCCGAGCGCGACAGCGCGAGGCCCACCCCAAGGGGGGGGGGTGGGTCTGGGGGGGGGGGCCATCAGCCCCCCCCCCCCCCCCCCCCCCCCCCCCCCCCCCCCCCCCCCCCCCCCCCCCCCCCCCAGATTTTTTTGATTTCTATGTTAAAAGCACGCATTTTCTTAAGAGAAACCTATCTTATTCGCTCAGACCACTGCACAATGCATCAAACAGACGGCATATTTCACACACGCAAGTCGTTCATCCGTCATAACGCCATCAACTGATCAAGTAATTACGAGATCTTCAAGACGAATAATCGATAAAATGCGCCAAATTTGAAAGGTAGGAAGGTAAGAAGTAAGAATTTCACACCTCGGAAAGGTGTTGAAGAACACCAAGTGGCATGGGGATGACATTAGCCGACTTTGTCATTGTTCCCAGCCCTACAGTTGGTACAATCTTTGCGGCTCTGCGACATAGAAAAATGTTAGAACAGAAAAGAAATGCAGAAAGTATTACGAATAAAGTATTTATATGAAAGACAGCTTTGACAAAACACCTTTCAATCTGTCAACCACCTTTGAGATAAACGAATGCAATGTCCTGTGCTGTTTGTCATTGGAAGTAAAACGTATCACCAAGAAACATCTCACCGTACTTCCTCAAAGAAGCAAAAATGAAATCATTGGAATGGGCTTGAGCAGGCATGTTGTAATGAACGATGGACTCGAAAGCATAATTTTCGAAGTTCAACCCACGCTTGCCAATTGCATGCTTGTCAACGAATCCACACATCCCCTCAACCACTGCCTCATTCGCAATATTAAGAACAGCCAACATATAGATAAATAGGTATGGAATTGCACCCTTATACCGCTTTTCCTCAGTCAGCACACACTTTTGGATGACAGTGCCAAAGACATGGATGGTCCCACCTTGATCATCCCACTCGTGGTGTGACGAGCTGAACTCCGCGCCACCACAGAAGTCTATCACTTCCATATGCATACGAGAGGCCAAGATCTGTAGGGCACCGAACGAATCTTCCCAGGATTCCACATTGATGCCTGCATTGCGTGCCCACTCCCACACTTTCTTGTATTCGGGCTTCACGTCGTTTTGCAAGTAATCATCCAGCGACTGCCCGTTGGGGAAGGTAGGCATGCAGAACAGTCTCAAGTCCATGCATTTAGAAGCAACATCAATCATTTCATGTTCATCGTCGACAAAACGAACTTGAAAGAAGTGGATGATGTTGTCTATCCAATCTGCGATGCAATGCTGTAGCTCTTTGTAGGCTTGTTCTTGGGTGTTCTCCGGGTCGATGGATGGAACGTATTGCAGTGAATCCGCAAATGTTCGCCCAGCAGAGTCCCCGTCTCAAGAAAGTCTGCGTAAGTTGCGGGATCGCCAGGCTGTTGGCCATGGCATGGCTTGTGTAGGGTCGGGAACTGCTCTACGTTGAACCCCTTCTCCGCCCTCAACGCATCTCGCATTTCCCGCATCTCTTTAAGAAACTTCCTCTCCTTCCGCACTAGCTCCCAAGGGATGACATTGACTGTTTGCATCTCTAAGCTCAAGAACATGCACTTGGCTAGGAGCGGGACAAGACATACGACCTCACCCATGAACCAGTAGTCCAAGAGGTTGTCGTCGATCCAACTCTGCATCCGCTTCCTCTCCTCTTGCTTCATCCTCGGCACGGCAACCTTGTCTCTGATCGCCCTCAGTAGCATCTTGTAATTTCTAATGAGATTCTGGTAAACTATGTGCTCAGATTGAACAAATCGAGTGTCACAGAAGCGCTTCAAAGCATACAGCAAAACATTCTCGTCCTTCGCGATATCAATGAGCGACTCGTAGCCTTGCCCATGGTTGAACTTCGCATAGATGTCAGAGATTATCTGTGAAATGTTTGCATACCACTCTACTCCTAGAAGTCCGTCATCATCGCCTGCGTGTGGCGATGCCTCCCTCGCAACAACATCGGGAGTCAGTCCGCTTCCCGCATTGCCGTCGAGAGCACTCCGAGCGCGCTCAGTTAGCCTCCTCTCTCGGCCACTTCTCCTCAAGGAATTAGGTGAGGCTTCTTGGGGCCCATCCCGTCATCGTTGTTGACGTTGAGAATCAGAAGACTGAGACATCTGGCGAGCCACGCAAATTTTGTCTTTTCTGACATCGCCAATGGTGAGCTCCAACCGGTGTGCCGCATCCCAAGTGCATAATAGCCACTCCATCATTCACTTTACAACTTCAGGGTCGTTTTGATCTGCTTCGGGGAGCAGATGCTTGGCAATCTCCTCAGCCACATTATTAAAAAGTACTGACCATCCGCAGCAAATCCAACAAGCTGTTGAGCAAGCTCTTTGCGTGTGAGACGCAGAGTTCCAAGTAAACAACCTTCGATAAGTTCGTATGCTAGGCCCTTGTGTGGAAGGTGGGGGTTCTTCTCGGGCCGTGACACGCCTACATACCATGATCGGACTCACCGGGTATCGAACCCGCGACCTTCTGCGTATTAGGCGTGCGCTTTACCGGCTCACCGAAAAAGCATAGTTGACATATGTGGCCACATACCACATATGTACCAAACTACGACACTACCACGGCCCCCCCCCCGGACTCTCCCCGGACCGCAGCCCGGCTCCGAAACCAATGTGGAAGGTGGGGGTTCTTCTTGGGCCGTGACACGCCTACATACCATGATCGGACTCACCGGGTATCGAACCCGGGACCTTCTGCGTATTAGGCGTGCGCTTTACCGGCTCACCGAAAAAGCATAGTTGACATATGTGGCCACATACCACATATGTACCAAACTACGACACTTGCATGTACCATCCTTAGCGAGGATATAGTCAACAAATGCAGAATTTACCTCACCTTGATCAAAGAGAAGCACGCCAACAGCTTGGCCAGTACGATGTTGTTCGATGACCTTGTCCGCCGTTGCAGCAAACACTTGTGCCTTTCCAATTGCACGGTCAGTCGACTTCAACTAATTGCTGATTCCATCAATGACCACCGGATGCATGGATTTCACCATGTTGGCCATGAACTTCTCTGAATGGTTGAACCTCCCGACACGGCCGCCCATCAGATAAAAGTCGGCAACCTTCCTCGTGAAATCTTGGCGTGAACTTGCCTCCCGCAGGGTCTGCATCACTAGACGTACCAGGTTGGGCCCGATTGAATTGGACTACGCTGCTTCGTAGTCGAGGTTGCTCTGCTTGTGTCTGGCTCGTTTATGAAAGTTACTGTTGAGATGACCGGCCCAATTATGTCGCAGTCGATGTAGTTTTACACCGGTACAGTGCAGCGTATAGTCACTCAGTTGCGTACAAATAGGGCACACATCCGACGTCGTTCCGCCCTCGCCTCGACAAACCACGAATCCGAGGGATTTGGCGAGTGCCTCTGCGCTTTGTGAGGGCTGTATCGGTTGCACACAGTCAGTTGCATGGCTCTTGGAGGTGCCTAGCCCTTCCAACCCTTCGTTCAACGCATTAAGGATGGTTCGCTTAACACTGTCAAGCAAGGCGGAGTTCTCGGGATCGAGCTGACGCGACGTGAGAGCTAGTACGGCCTTTTCAATAGTCGCTATTTGTTGTCGAACTTCATAGTCGGACAAGGCAACACCAGCTGGAGTAGGTGCACCTTCACTGGCGATACCCGCAGAGGTGTCCGCGCCAGCAGGAAATTGGGAGCCGGTGGCCTCGGCGCGCGGCAGATCTTGAGCAGTTTGACTACCGGTTTCCGCCCCATCGCTAGGCGGAGAAGGCGACAGCTCAGCGGAACGTTGATGGTTAGTCACAGAAGTTACACCGACTTCGTCAAGCGTATATTGCCCTTGAAGCGGGGCATCTTGCAGGTCAGTCGGGTTCGGAACTGGCACGTCGGGGTGCTTGTGTTTGTAGTGACCAGACCACAAGTGTTTTTTTATCGGCAGGCGTCGAATAGATGCAACCAGAGACGCCGCATTGCACTTTACGGCGCTTACGATGCGCCAACATTTATCGAGTTGATAGAATGACAGGCAAGTGAGCAAGTCAAAACGCCTTACGGCCTAACAAGTAACAAGCATGAAGAGGAGGTATTAGTGTATCACTCAAGACTTCAGAGGTATACAAGTGGAGTGGTGGAGGCATAGAGCGAGTGGCCCCAAGTCGACAACTGAAACGGTCAAGATCTTGTGGGGTGACTGGCTGAGCCGACAAAAAAATTCTGACGCCACTCCAGTATCAGTATTAGAATAAAGATTGCTACGCGCGAAGCACAGTCTTGGACCAAGACAGTGGCCCGATATCTGGGGCTCTCGCTCTGCCCCCCCTTTCCGAAAGTGGGTGAAAGTACTGGTTTCTATCGCGGGTATTCGCGGGTGCTTTTAGACTGCACTAACTACTTTGATCATGAAAATCATGAAAAAGTGGGGCATTTCAGTGGAGATGGGCATGTCCCACACGCGTTGGTGCCTGCCCCCCCTCAGCCCTGCCCCCCCTTGACAATAACGGGCATTTACCGGCTTTCGAGTATTGGTGAAACATAGCGATAATATATACGGAAGAGATCAGGTATTAGTTTGGATCATTTTATTGATATATATATATATATGTTATATCGTATGAAGTGAGATTTCTATCATAAATTACGATATTAACTTGAAATTTACACGTAGAGCGTTTTATAGTCGGTATACTGCTGATTAAAGTGCAGAAATGTACGGACGTCACATGTAAATGTCCAAGAAAATTTTGTATTTGTTAAATTTCTCTTGGAACTGCTTTAAATCGATACATATTTAGACTGTCGGTTCATATTCCGTCTGTGTTACCTCTAGAAGCCAAATACGAAGCCCCCCCCCTCTTTTTACCAATTGGCCCCAAAATTGCCCAGTGCTCGACTGCTCGTGGCCTCGTGCCTTCATGCTACGCGTGCTATTTCAATTTCGCCCCCCTTTTCGCCCCCCCCTTTGCGAGGCATGCCGTTTTGCCCCCCGCACGACCCACCCCCCAAAAGTGCATATTTTCTAGGTAGGGTCTTCCCCCCTTAACAACTTGTCTTCCGCGGATATGGTGGCAAAGTTCACCTAAGAACCGGCCTTAAACTGTCGTCTTCCCCCCTTAACATCTCGTCTTACGCGGATGGTGGCAAAGTTCACCTAAGAGCCAGCCTAAAACTGTCATCTTCCCCCCTTAAAATAACATCTCGTCTTACGCGGATGGTGGCAAAGTTCACATAAGAGCCGGCCTTAATCTGTCGGCTCCCCCCCTCCTCAACTATCTCTAGTTCTACATATCACACAGTACTTCGGCAGAAATGGCCTACCGGCTGTTAAATGAGGCCACTGTTTGCTGATTTACTGAAGGAGTGCACTGCAGTGCCCATCCTCAAAACGATACATGTGTAAGTAAGAAGACTATGGAGAGGGGGTTGAATGGATTACAAGAAGTATAACATGAGCACGAACAGGGAAAATTTTGGAGCCGTGACCATATTACAAGCAGCACGTGTCTTCTAGTACTTGTTAGCTGTACTGGCTGTTGAAAGAGATTACCCCGCAACGAAAGTGTATGAAACCCTAAACTGAAAACCTAAATTGATGGCATATACTGCTTAAGTACTCACATACGGAGTTGAAAAACAAGTAATACACAATTACAGGTACCCGCCCTTCAATTTCCACCGAAATCCAGTACGGGTACCTTCGACATTACATATTTAATCGGAATAACGACCCAATCAATCAAATCGAGCTCGCTGAAACATTTTCAACACAAGATTCTTACACGAAAAGGCAGCGGAGGCCACCAAGCAAAAAGAAGAAAGGAGGAAAGATCCTAAGCCCGAGGAACAGGGAGGCATGCCACAGCATCAGCACTGCCCTCCTGCAAAGCGTCGCGAAGATAGGAACCCAGAGTGCCATGAAGAGCAGCTGAAAGACGTTGCATGAATTCTCGCCGTTGACGAACATCCCCCCGAAAACGTCGAAAATGAACAAAGGTAGTTTGACGAACGAAATGTTGCATGCGGGCATTTACAGGTTTACCCCGTCGACAATGATGATAGCAATTTAATGGTGACGACGACGATGATCCTATTTTTCGAGTTCGCTACTTCATTCATTCCTCTTTGGTCGTATCTTTACATCGCTTTTCTCCACTCCATTAGCAAGTGCTCATGTCCCAAAACTGGTCTATGGCACGGGGCTCCTGCCGTTCCTACCAGGTTTCCCTGTCAGGTAGGAACGGGAAGAGCCCCGGTGCAGCCTTTCAGATTGCCGTGCCATGTCTCCATGACCGCCCTACTGCCGACCCTCGTTCGTCAGTACTTTGAGACTTTCGCCGTTGATGAGAAGTTCTATGTGCTTGAAATAAATTGACCTCAGGTCATGGCATAGTTGGGAGGGCCCAGAGACAGCAGCCGGTTTCACCCGGTACATGTAAACAATTTCAATTTCAATTTCAATATCTCAGCTCCTACGTTACCCGACAAGCACATTTTTTTGTAATAATGCATCAGTTGCTGTTGATATGGGATTACAAAACCATAAATTAAAGGATCCTTAAATGATACATTCGGCAACTGCGGTGCAGGCCAGCTGACGTGATGAGCACTGGAGGTCATAACTCACAGCCTGAGCAGAAGAGCAAACCGCACTGCAGGCAGGCTGCTCCAATGTCGTAGCCTCAGCAGCGCGACATGTACGACGCGCCGAGGCCTCTCTCATTATTGTTCCTATCGTTATCGTAGTTTATATTATCATTTATACGCATCAGCGACGTTCAAACAACCAAAATAATAGCTCTACTTTCAAAACAAATAAAACCCTTCGATGAGCGCCGTCACGAGAACTTCATGGAGTTGAGTCGCCACCCGCGGACGTCCTTGTCGATGTCGCGATACAGCTGCACCGCCTCCCACAGTGAGTGCGACCCCAGCACGTCGCCGACCCCGTCTCGACCCAACATCTCGCGCATCTTCGTCGGATGCTCCGCGGTCGTGATCGCGTGCGTGACGGCGTCGATGTGCAGCAGCGCGGTTCGTAGCGCCACGCTCGCGCCCGGCTGCACAAATTTGACGCCCGTGAGGTCGGGCGAGGGCGGGAAACCCATCGCGGTGGTCGGCACCACCAGCGTCGGCGGCCGCTCGCCGTGCGCTGTATCCGTAACAGTACAGTCGAGCGATGGGATCGCTTCCCCTCGGAGCAGCCGCGCTAGGGCAACTGTAGCGGGTAGGGCACCGGTGAGGATCTCATCCGAGCCGCCGCTGTCGTAAGAGCATCCCACGGACTGTGCCAAGAGGAGCGCGGAGCAGATCGCGGTGGGTCCTATGCGAGTGGTGGTCGAGGGTTCGGGGAGGTGAAATCCGACGTGGATGTTTCCGGTGGGGAGGGCGTGGTGGAGCGAGGCACGGTCGAGCTTTCCCGCGAGGAGGAGTCGCCACTGGAACCAGTGCAGCATGGCTCGACTCCAGAGCAGCGCGGAGGGGAGGAGGCTGACGGAGTGGGAGGGGGGGTGCAGGAAGAGCGACTCCCAGTACTGTACGCACTCCGCGAGGCACGCCGCCGCCGTCTCAAGGTGCTCCCACCCCGACTCCGTGATCACGCGCGGCCGCATCTCCGCCTGGTCCGTGCTGGAGAAGCCGCCGGGCTCCAGGAACAGGACCCGCGAGCCGTTGTGGATGCAGTGCCGCGCGACCGCCTGCGGAGGAGCGGGCGGGGGAAGAGTGCTGGTCAGTAGGAGGAGGTCATCAAATACCGAGGACGGGTCCAAGAGGCGGGTTTTCTGATTTAGGGGCTTGTAAGGCGTTTCAGCGTACACTCGCGGTGGAAGGTGGGGGCGCGTGTTTCATATTTTATGCTAAATCTGTATTTATCCATAGAAAATTATAAGGACAGAGAGCGACGCAATTTCAAAATTAAATAATTGATACATGAAAATGTCCATTAATTCATTTCTTTTTATGTTTGCATAACAGTTGACATGCTATTTCAAAGACCTGTGAATTCCCCTTACCAGTTTATGTTGTTGTCAGGTGTTGTTCAATCAGCAATGCAACCCCCTCAGGGCCTATTAATCTTGGTTTCTAATTAAGTGTTGTGCCGTCCACACATGGCTTGGTAAAAATAAATACAAAACACACAATTTCATTTATTTGCAAAATATAAACATTTGATAGTCGCTTTGTTGATCGGTAATATATTTGAATTTTACAAAGTCACTTCGGCTCAGCGGTGGTTGGTTAATAAGAGCAAATTTCTTACAAAAAAGCAGTGGAAACCACCAATCAACATGGAAAAAGGAGGGGAAAACCCCACAGGCCCAAGCCCGAGGAACAAGGAGGTATGCCACAGCATGAGCAATGCCCTCCTGCAAAGCGTCGCGATGATGGGAACCCAAAGTACCATGAAGAGCAGCAGAAAGACGTTGCAGGAATTGGTTGGTTGGATGGTTGATCGTTAGAGACTTGTTTGAAGAGTCAAACTCGTGTCCTTTCGGATTGACTCGTTATATTAAATTGTAAAGTGCGTTTCCGAGGCAACCGACATACCAAATATCTAAATATAATAAATCCAAATTTTAACAAATTTGATTTTATTTTTCAGTTTGTTTGTTTGTTTGTTTGTTTGTTTGTTTGTTTGACATTTTTCTTCTTCGTATATTTTTCGCAGGTTTGTTTGTTCGTTCGTTCGTTTCTTTGCTAATCCTGGTAAAATGTCGAATTGGTAGTTTATAAAACATATATACAGCGATCGATATTCTGTCGAATCGAAACATTCGCGTCTAAAATCCGTAGCTAACAATTCAGTCATTGTCGTATGCCAAATGCGCCGGTTCGCATGTTTACAAATTAACTCAGGCGCAGGGGTACCCATTAATATCTGCCGATCATGCTATTTAATGATCTTTAAATTTCACATTTACTCATTAATTTGTCCGGTACTTTGTTATCCAGTGTTACTTTTCATACACAGTGAACATTCACATTTAGGTATGCATAACATTAACCCTTTTTAAAAATTGGGGGGAGAGTGGAGAAGGGGGAAGGACACCCACCACCACGTGCAGCGGCATGTTTGACTCTGTCCGCAGCATCACGAGCGCCGCGCGAGTCGCGTTTCCGAAGGCTGTCGCCGACACCGACCGCGCCTCCTCCTCCTCCAGCAGCAGCACCGACTCCTCCCCCGTCGCCCGGAACGAGTCCCACAGCTGCCGCGCGTGCCCCTGCGCTTCGGCCAGCTGCACGATGATGTGCACCTGCGACGACTGCAGCAACGCGAGCGGAGCAGGAAAGTCCATATCATAAAGGAATCCGTATATCAAAATATTTTTACGGTACATCCAAAGCATTCGCCCATTCATTTCCAACAGAATACGGCACCCGTCAAACATTTTGCGGAACACATCGGAATTCCACCACTTACTTTATTAGCGAAAAATACACAAAATGTTTTTACTGTATATAATATTGTTTATGGTACATCTGAAGCATGCATAATATTTCCTCCTAAATTATGAAGCCATCTAAAATCTGTGTATGTCTCTGTCTGTGCATTATATCAAAACACACATTTACGAATTCGCATTCATAACATTAATTTAGCGAAAATGCACAAATATCATTTTACGATACATATGAAGCTTATTTTGTCTGTTTGACACAGAAAGCCGGCGCCGCAAAGCACAGAAAGAGGTAGGTCAGGGTTCCAAGTCTACGAGGAGTAACCTGCTTCTCAACTGACACTTCTTGACAGGAAAAAATAAGCAACTACATTACTTCAGTTTGAAATAAGGTCATAATTATTTTACGAGGCGACAAACCAACGACGGCCCGGCGACTGACAGGCCAAGCGGCGCACCATTGCGTGGCGCCGCTTGAAGACCTTGGGAAGCATGGCGACCTCCAGCTTGTGGATCCACTCCTGCACGCGCTGCGACTCCACCGGCTCCCAAGCGGCCTCCGCGACGCACATCGTCCCGTAACAGTACATAGTACAAACGGCGTCCAGCGGCTTCGCCACCTCCGCCGCAAACGCCGCCTCCACCCCCGGCTCCCACAGCTTCCCCATCAGCACCGACGCCGCGCGCCACGCGGTCGCATTCACCACCGTCGCCATCAGCCCCATCACCAGCGCGATGCGGGGGTGGTTCAGCTTCACCAGCGCCTCGTGCGTTTCGCTGCAGACGCTGACGATCTTACTCCACGGGCCGGGCGCGAGGGAGAGCAGCCCGTACAGAGACCCGTACACTATCTGCCGCGTGGGGTTCGCCTCCGACGCGAACCTGACGACGCGAAACACAGCACGCGACATGCGGTGTTTAGGACGCCAAGCAGCTTCGACGCCAGCGGACGACGGCATCGGCGGCTTACAATACCAATTTGGATGGGATCGTGGTCGCAGTAATAACAGATAATTTCGCAGTGGAATACCGGAACCCGGCGTTGCGACATTTTAAAACGACTTTTATATGACAGTTATCCCGCATGAAGGAGCTTGTACGACGGCGGTCTACATCTGTTCCCTTCCGCCGAATTCATGGGGATGTGCGCCTTTCCGTGGTTCTTCATACAACCTTGGGTTCCTATCTTCGTGATGCCTTGCATGAGGGTGGTGAAGCTGTTGTTGCCTGCCTCCCTGCTCCGAGGCCTGAGGCTTTTTTGCCTCTTTTCTTTTCTTTTCATTCTTTTCACTTGTTTACTCGGTGGATTCCACTGCTCTCTTTGTAACAAAGTAGATAAAGTTTCATATGACAGTGCACACACAGTTCGATTGCAACAATGGCAGCAGCGCCGCCACCGTCAGCTGCGGGGGGGTCGATGACTCGAGTCGGCGCAAGGACGGTAAATTGCACTACTTGCACAATCCGATCTGATATGATCTCACGATTCAATCAATCACCTGCCCACGGCACACGGCCGCCCACCACAACCCTCATCCGCGCGAGTGTTTAGAGAGCTCCGACACAAAAAAATCAACCAAACAGCGGCAGTTCGCTTATCCACGAACATGAAAGCACGCTTCATGTTTCCTGTTCCTCGGGCTCAGGCCTGTGGGATTTCCCCCCCCCCCCCCCCCCCTTTTTTCCTTTTCGCTTGGTGGTTTCCATTTCTTTTTCTTGTTAAAAGCATTTTAGTATTTTAATGTACGCCTAGAGTGAATCTCTTCTGTAAGAAATCAATTTGAGGGCCGAATAAAGGGCCTTCCATTGCCCATTAGAGGGCCTATCTATTAGAGGGCCAATTCGAGGGCATATTAATTAGAGGGCCTATTACAGGGCCTGTTAATCAGAGGGCCAATTAGAGGGCCTATTAATTAGAGGGCGTATTAGAGGGCCTATTCATTAGGGGGCCGATTGATCAGAACGGACGCATCGATCAGAACGGGCGGATGACAGCAGCACCCGGTACTGATGCATCAACAACGCCGAATGACCCCCCCTCCAATAATATCTGGCGAGGGGACCGTCAATTCATATTCTCATCTTTACTTTCTACCTGACCTACGGGTACGGGTACTTGCACCTCCTTCCGCCCGAAACTCGATCGACCCTTTGGGAACTATTTATCTGGAAAATTACTTACAAGACTCTTTATTATTCTAACCCTCTCGTCAAAAAAGGGAAATACAAGTGCAACGCATTGGGCGGCCTTCACGACAACGCATGTCGCACTTTGGAGCAGACGATGGTTCGGAGAGGGAGGAAGGGGGGGCTCACTTTTCCCGCATGGCGGCGTAGTCCGCGGGCGGCAGCAGCATGTTGTTCAGCAGGGCGTTGTTCAACGTTGGAATGAGCTCCGCCACCGCCAACAGCCCCTCGTCCCGCATGGACAGCATGCTCTGCCGCTTGCTGGACGGCCCGCCCAGCTGGCGGCGAGAGCGGTTGCTGACGGTGCGCTGCCACATCAGTCCCTTGGGTTGGTTGGCGTTGATGTGCGTCGCGAGCTCCGTCAATCGCCGAGCCAACATAGTTAACCTGAGCGCAAGCACCTCATTTGGGTCAAACGAGGGGCGCACGAAACCAGCCCTTCATTGATTTCATTCAGCAGAAATATAGGTGGGAGGGGGGGGGAGCCCTGATGCAATGTGATGCGATTGATACTGAAATTGCATCAACCTGTCAAATGTGTGTCTATTTGTGTGTCTATTTGTGTATCTATGTGTGTGTGTGTGTGTGTGTGTGTGTGTGTGTGTGTGTGTGTGTGTGTGTGTGTGTGCCTGTGCGTGTGTGAGTGTGTGCGTGTGTGTGTGTGTGTGTGTGTGTGTGTGTGTGTGTGTGTGTGTGTGTGTGTGTGTGTGTGTGTGAGTGAGTGTGTGTGTGTGTTGTTTTGTGAAATCGATTAGACCTTATGTCTTTCGTTAAAACGATATTGAGATTTTGCGCGATTTTTTTAATTGGACCGACTAATACACTTTGCTTGGGCTCCTTCTCGAGCTGCGAGACATGTGTGTCATTTCATTACTTACGCAAAAGCTGATGGATTGCAAAAAATAAACTGCATTGGAGTGTGGAGGAAATTCTGTTTCGGGTTATGGCTGAAATGTCACAAAGAAATAAAAACTGTCGAGCGGTCGTAGTGATTTTCTAGAGGTTCTTTTTTGATTGGTGGTTTGTACTTACTTTTCTTGTAAGAAAATTTATCTAAGGTTCCTTCAAGGGGAAGCCGCTGCTCGTACGGGTATTACTTTGACAGTACAATACTGTGCACGGCTAATTCAGAGATGTAAAACTTACTTACAAACCTTATACGGAAATCAAAATAATGATAAATTGATTATAACTGCAAGCAAAAATACAATCTTCAAACGAGAAAAGCCGTCGTTCATGTATTCTTTGAATATGGCTACCAAGTTTCAGACAGGTGCTACGCACTACTACCATCTGTATTGCGCTTTTTGTAAGCAACACACAATTATACTTGAAAGTGGAACCGGAGAGGAGGTATGAAGGGGGGTCGCGGCTAGCGACTCGTGTCGAGTCTCAGCTTTGAACACGAGTGACTCGATACAATGGCAAAGGAGGGCGCTCACGTTTCGCGCCGCGCTTGCAGGGGCACTGCGGAGCCGTCGTTGTCGATGAGTTCGAGGCGGAGGATGGTGTCGACGGCGGCGCGGATGGCGAAGAGGTGCGCAAACGCCTGTGCGGCCTGCAACTGCGAAATGTCGTCCGAGCCGTCCAGTAGCTCCAGCAGCTTAAACTGCACATCAGCATAGACTCACGTGAGCAGGTCCCATCCCCCGTCCCCCCTCGCTACAGCCCACCAAGCGACAAACAGCCCCTGTCCACTCACCCACCCCTCCCTCATCAAAATTGAAATTCAGTAGCCGCAATCTCACAACACCACTCCGTACGCCATCAACATCCTCTGCCGCATTTCTCCCCTCATGCCTATATACCTCTTCGTGCCGTCGAGCTACACCCTATGCACCTCCCCCAAATCCCCCGAAACCCAACCCAGCCACACCCTTCAACACCAAATCATACGTCACACCAGAATACGCGCCTTCGACACGTACGCCATGACCAGCCGAACCCCCCCCCCCCCCCCCCCCCCCTTCGCATGTCGTCAGCCACACGCCTTGGCAAATCTCAGCCTCCCGTATTGATCATACAACACTGAACGCCACATTCATACCCCTCCAAAAATAATTCTCCCTCCCTCTAACTTCCAACCACGGCCTTCTTCATTCCATCGACATATACGCCGCGAGAAACCCAGCCTCTCCATCTCACTTCAAGCTTGTCCGCACGGCAGAGAGCCTAACCCCACCCCCTCCCGTGTTTATCTTCTACTGACTGTAACACGCCCACTAACTCCCCCCCCAGAAACAGCCCCTCCCTAACCCCTTCCCGTCTTATCACAGCCGTCTGCAAGCCATCGACCTACACGGCATCCACAACATCTGAATCTCCAGCACCTCTATGCAGACCTTTCGCGACGCCAATCACTGCCGAGTAATGTCAGCTTCTGTATGCCATCGAACCTACAAATTCCCATTCCCATAAAAATACACGCATCCAAAGCCATTTCTTCGAATGTTGAGGGCGCATCGCCCTCTTTCCTACCTGGCACTCCCAACCCGCCTTGAGCTTCCCCAGAAGCAGGTAGACGGCAGTCAAGCGGGTGATAAGGTCGGTGGAGTCGTAGACGTCGGTGAGCTCCGCCGAGCCCGACTGCCGGCTCGCCTGCAGCATGTGACTCGAGGCGCGCTCCAACAGGTACAGCTCCACCGCGCTGTCGCGGTCCGACGCCTCCAAATCATCCAGCTGCGAAGAGTACAGGTGCGACGCCTTCCTGTGCAGCTGCTTCCGATGCTTTTGAAGCATCACCTTCAGAATCGCCTCCTGCTGCAGCTTTTGACAAAACTGACAAAGCCAAAGAACCATCACGCACGCAGACACACACACACACACACACACACACACACACACACACACACACACACACACACACACACACACACACACACACACACACACACACACACACACACACACACACACACTCAAATATCGGCGGCCATGCGCACGACATCGATTATAGAACAGGGATAGGGGATGAGTACAAAGGGACGCACCTGCCACAGCGTTGGCTCTTGATCTTCCTCTTCGGAGAGCGAGTAGCGCGGATTCTTGGTGGGCGCGTTGTCCTCCACCACCTCCAGAATCTCCAGGCTGGTCAGGGTCTGCAGGTACTTGATGAGGGTGGAGGAGTCGCAGTGCATGCTGGAGGGGAGCAGCTCCAGCAGCATGGGCTCCGTGAAGCGATAGCCCAAGATGGCGGCCGCCTGAGCGACGGTGCGCAGCGTGGGCGACAGCTGATCGAGTGTGGATAAGAATATCTCCGCGAAGGTGGGCAGAACCACATTCTCCAGCACCGTCCCCTCCTCCAGGCTTCCCTGCCCCTCATCACACACGTGGATGTATGCCTGCCCCAGCAGCCAGAGGCAGAGCTCGCGCACGTGTAGCGGGTTCCCCTTGGACCGACCTGAGTGCAGCAAATACAACGGGGCGGCGCGAATGAAGAAAATACCCCCGAATGAAGAACATACCCGTTCACTTGGAACGGGCGGATGACTAGGCGAGCGACTGAGCAATCTGTGTTGGGCTGAATGGATGGACGGATCGGTGAAAAAGAAGATGAAGAGATCAATAGTAGAGTGGGTGAGTGATTGACTGATGAAACGGTAAAGGAAGTGAACAAATGAAGCAATGAATCAATACATGAAGGGATATATCAATGAAGGAATGAATGAACGACAATCTAAATGATTGAGTGAATGGACAGATAACGCTGAGTGGATGGACCTGAGCTGAACTGAGCCACACCCACATCCACACACACACGCGCGCGCACGTACGCACACACAAACACACACACACGCACGCACACACACACACATACACACACATACACACACACACACACACACACACACACACACACACACACACACACACACACACACACACACACACACACACACACACAGCTCAAGTGCGCGTAGTACGCACCTGTGATGAACTCGGCGAGGGCTGGCTCCAGTGAGGTGCAGCCCAGGACGTCCATGGCCATTCCGCAAATCGCGTCTCGGTTGAGCGAGGCCAGCTGGAGTTGCGTGACGCAGGAGACGCGCGTGAGGTCGTCCCCGCTATCAACACGCAGCACCCCCGCCTGCACCTGCACGATCAGCGGGCGGGGCGTGGTGATGATGATGGCGCCAGCAGGGCCGGATCGGATGGACGTGAAACTCCATTTCTCCAGCGCGATGGCTGTGAACACCGACAGCGACCCCTCGTCCATGTTGTGCGCATCGTCGATCAGCACCACCAGGGGGCCCTGATTGATGGACGCGCGGATTATCTGGACATAGAGGCCGTGAAACCCGCGCGTCGCCTCCACCGGCTCCTCTTGCTGCAGCCGCGCGATCTCACGCGAGTGTGAGCGAATCCGCGAGGGACACTTGTCCGTCGGTGCGGTCTGCACCCACAGCGAATGGCGCACGTCTCAAAGAGAGCGCGGAGGGGGGTGTCGGGGAAACCAAGCGACGGAGATACAGTGAGGGAAAATGAGACATCGCTGGGCGCCAGCATATGAGAGAGAGAAAGAAAAAGGGAGAGGAAGAGAGAGCGAGAGAGTACGAGCATGTGTGCTTGTGCGTAATATGTGTGTTTGTGATCGGAAGTGGAAGTGTGTTTTAGTAGATGTATGAGAGAGATAGAGAGAGAGTGTGTGTGTGTTTCAGAGTGTGTATGAGAGAGAGAGAGTGTGTGCGCGAGCGTGATTGTGTATGCATGTACGTCAGTATGTTATTGGGTGTGCGTGTGTTTGCGTGCGTGCATGCATAGGTGTTATTGTGTTACTGTGAGTGAGAGTGTGTGAGTTATTGAGGGTATGTGTGTCGGTGTGTGTGTGTGCGCACGCGCGCGCTTGAGTGCGTGCAGCGTGCGGAGACAGGGGAGACTGCTCGTTTAAGTTAGCGGTGCGCACTTCGAGGCTCGAGTAGATATGGGCGTCCTTCACGCCGTCGCTCTTCAGCAGCGCCTGCAGCAGGTCCTGACACTTGCTGAACGGCACCGAGTGCTCCGCGGACGTCGTCATCCGGATCACATTGGGCCGCACCGCGTCCTCGCTGCTCAGCGCGTCGGCGGGCAGGCGCTCCAGGTGGCTGGCGAGGTGGTCCAGAAAGGTGCTCTTCCCGATCGCCACCGCCCCCTGAATCACCGCTAGTCCGGGCACCCGGTCGAGCGCGGAGCGACACTTGGAGACCGCAAACGACACCATCCGTCTCACCTCGTCATCACGACCAAACACATTGGTCGACGCCCGCGACCGCACCGACCCCTCCGGGTCCAGCAGCTCCGGCACAAACAGCACCGACTCCGCCGCCTTCCCCTTCAGCCGCATCCGCCCCACCGGGATGAACTCGAGGCAGTTGGAGCCGTACGCCTGCACCTTTTGCTTGAAGTCGTCGGTGCACAGGAAACGGTGGCCGCCGCTCTTCGCATGCGACGCCAGCCGGGCCGAGGTGTTGACCACATCTGGGGCGAGCAGAGGGTGGAAGGCAGTCAGTGATAGTTCACACCGCCCTTCATTGCACTGAAGTCGCAAAACGCACTGGCACTCCACCAAAATCCGATCACGCAGTGGCGTCCACATATGCATTGGCAGATCAATAAAGAAAGGGATGCGAGGGCTGATGTAAACAGACAAACAACAACATTAGCATGTATGTGTGCATTGATGCGTGAGCATGCATTTATGCATAATTGGCATGCGAGGGTGAATTTCGCACAACACAGATATATTGGTTGCATTCATGAATTGGCAGACTTGCGGCGCGTAGGGGTACAATCATACACTGGCATGCCAGAACGGATTGGTGGGTAAGCACACAAGGCACGCGGAGAGGATCATTAAGTAGGCAATTGGCACGCAACCATGCATTACTCAGGCATGTAAATATGGATCCCACATGCAGTGGGAGATATATTGTGCCACAGTATGCATTGGGATGAGGTTATGGCTGCGCGGATTCTTGGCAAGCAAGTGGAAAATGGAGCCACACACGCACGCACTGGCAGGAAAGGGCATGTGTTGGCAGTCAAGGCTGTGTTGGCACTGCCGCACGCAACTGCATCGTTCATGCACGAGAGCGAAGAACAGACGTGAGAGGTGGGAGAGGGGGCGAATGGGGGGCGTACCTCCTAATACGGCGTACTCGCAGCGCGACATCGGGTTCCCCACCAGTCCGCAGTAACACTGCCCGCTCGCGACGCCCGCGCTGCACGGCAGCACCGCCTCCAGAATGTCGAGCACCATGGGCGCCGCCATCGCGCAGCGCTCCGCGTGGTTGCGGGTCGCAAAGCCCGCAAGCCCAAATACAAAAATCGCCGCGAGCCCCTTTTCGTCAATTGTAATCTGCGCGCACAGCCATTCAATTTCCGACCATTCGTGTCCACGCCATCCCAGGGTAGACAAACGCATCAGCGACACATGCGTGGACTCGAGGGGGTGTAAAAGCATCATCAGGAAAGCAGAGTGGGTGTGGATTGTACGCGACGCGAGAGGGATTCGGGTTATTTCGGTCACCTGACGCGTGGCGCCCCCACAGCAGCCCTCTGCGTGGTCGATGACCTGGCCAAGTGCGGTTTGTAGCCGCTTGAGCCATTCCGGGTTGCTGCCATTGGACTGCGGCAGATTTGCAGCATTTTTGCACATTAATTTCAAAACAGCTTTGGGGAGGGGAGGCGAGGTGCGGGGTTCGGGGGGGGGGGGGGGGGGTCGGGTCCGGTGATCACGCATTATTATTGGCGAAAATGTAACCAAACGAAACGAAATACAGTGTGACAATTTACTACCACGTACGTTTGTTCAGTAGGAAAAGCATAATTGATCTTAAAATTCATTCGCACACTCATTCAAAATAAGGCCAGCAACGTGGTAGACAATAAACTCGTCGTGTCAAATTCCAAATTCGATCCGATCAAACCAAAATAGAGCGAATTAGCCTTCACTTGTTTCGGAGAAAGTCATTCCGATGGAACCCGTTGACCATTTCAGAAATCGATTCAACCCCAAATTCGACGCCGTGTTGGGACACTTTTAGCATTTTCATTTCACTTCCGCGCAGCCTGTAACATGATGGTTTGGATGGGTTCGTGCGATGTTTGACGGGGGTGGCGGACCTCGGGGAAGCCGGTGATGAAGAGGACGCTGACGTGGCGATACTCGGCGAGCATGGTGAGGTCGAGGCCGTCCTGCAGTCGCGCCTTCACAAACTTGGGCATAAACTGAAACAGCACGCTCAGCCCCGCCGCCGCGTTGTAACGCCCCGCGTTGAAGACCTCCGCCATGGTAACGCGCGACTGCCGCCGCGACGACAGGTTCTTGGCCGACGAGAAACGCGCGCTGCCGGAGCTGAAAAAGTCCATCTTTGACTCAAATGTGTTCCGAAAGCTCATCAGCCGCTGACCCAGCCGGCTCCCGCGCCGCGAGCTCGACGAAATCTTCGACATCGCGCGCATATTGTCCTCCAGCACCTTGCGAAGCACCGCGGACTGCAGCTCACTGCGCCGCCGGAGCGAGCTCAGGGTCGACTTCATACTGCGCGCGCTGCTCATCCGCGCGAGCATCTTGTTCATCGAAAACTTTCGGCGATGGTCGGCCTCGTACAGGCCGATGCAGAGGCAGCCGCCCACGCGCTCCTCCCCCGCGAACTGATCCCCCAACAGCTGCCGCGCGCTGTGCGCCACGATCAGCTCCGATACGCCTGACATCGGCATCGCCAGGCCCAAGTCCTCCAGAGGCGCGCCCGACACGAAGGCCTCCCACCGCCGCGTCAGGTCGCCGCCTGCGCGCCGAGAGGTTGGCATCCAAAACGGTGTCATCGGAACAAAGACAAAAGGGGAGAGGCTGTGCGCTAGAATCGCTGTGTGTGTGTGTGTGTGTGTGTGTGTGTGTGTGTGTGTGTGTGTGTGTGTGTGCGTGTGTGTGCGTTTATGTGTAAGTATGTTTCCCCATTTGCGTGTATTTGTCTATGTGCGTATGTATGTATAAGCGTGTGTGTGTGTTTATGTGTGTCACAATGCTCAGGTGCGTATTTTTTCAATAGTTGCAAGGGTGCGACATATGTGTATGCCAACCTGTTCGCATCTATGCTGTTGGATGTTCGATTGGTCTTTAGTGTCTGAAAGTGGAGGGGTGTGACTTGCTGCGTTGCTGAATGTGCTCTTATCAAAGTTCAAGTCGGGTCATCGTCAAGTTCTCATCCTCCTCTGTGCCTGTCTGTGTATCTCTTTGTTTTCAAGAAAGAAAGGCACAATGCATATGTGGGTTCATTTCGGACACTGTATATGTATGCGTGCGCGAGTGTGTATGTAGGTGTGCGTGCACGCGCGTGCCTGCGTGTCAATGCGACTGTATCTGGTATATGCGCGCGCGCGCGTGTGTGTATGTGTGTGTGTGTGTGTGTGTATATGTGTGTGTGTGTGTGCGTGTGTGTGTGTGTGTGTGTGTGTGTGTGCGTGCGTGTGTGTGTGCGTGTTTGTGTGTGTATGTGTGTGCGTGTGTGTGTACGTGTGTGATATCTGTACCTGACTGCGCATATTAGCGAATGTGATTTGACTTGTGTGTGTGTGTGTGTGTGTGTGTGTGTGTGTGTGTGTGTGTGTGCGTGTGTTTGTGTAGATGTACGCGAGAGCGTGTGTATGTGTTGTAATTTTGCGTTTGTGACAAATTGTTTGTTTACGTGCGTGCGTGCGTGTGCATGAGAACGCTAGTTTTGGTGTTGATCGGAGTGTGTACTTGCAAACAAACGATATTCTGCACTTGCGGATCGAGAAACGCATAATTATGATATTCAACGTGACTTCTTACGTTTATGCATGTGTGTGTGTGCGAGAGGGCGAGTGCCTTGAAGCGCAAAAGAATGTGCCGGGAAGTGGTCTATGTAAACTCAGCTCTGAGCTGCGTGATTGTGTGTGTGTGTGTGTGTGTGTGTGTGTGTGTGTGTGTGTGTGTGTGTGTGTGTGTGTGTGTGTGTGTGTGTGTGTGTGTGCGTGTGTGTGTATGTGTGCGTGCGTGCGTGTGCGTGCGTGCGTGATTGTGTGTGTGTGCGCTTGATTGTGTGTGTGTGTGTGTGTATATGTCAACGTGGGTCTACGCGACACATAACACTGCAAGCGCAAAATACCACTCATTTTTGCATTGGCGTTTGTGTGTCCATGTCTGCATGTTTCATCTGTATGCCCACGTACGCCTGCGTCTACGACCCTCTATGTGTGCACGTGTGTGCTTGCGCGTGCATTTATGTGTGTGTGTGTGTGTGTGTGTGTGTGTGTGTGTGTGTGTGTGTGTGTGTGTGTGTGCATTTGTTTGCCTGTCTGCGAATGAATGTATGTATGTATGTGCATGTGCATGTGTGCGTGCGTCTGGGAGTGTCTGTGATGTGTTTGGGTGTCTATGCGTGTATTTTTGTGAGTGTATGCTTACATGCATATGTGTGTGCATGTATTTGTGTATGTATGTGTGAGAATGTGCACGCTTGTGTATGTGTTGAGGTTTTTGTGTGTATTTGTGTGTTGAGGTACGTGAATGGGTTTGTATGTGTATGTGTATGTGTGTGTGTGCGCGCGCGTTTGTGTATGCGGGTGTGTACGCGCGCGCACGTGAGAAAGAGGGAGAGATGCGATATCATATGATGCAGTGTGATGTGATGTGATCTTTGTGGAAAGGGGTGTGCACTATTCAAAATATTGTTCAGTCTGCGCCATACCGCACTCAATGGCATACACTTGCCCGGCCGCGAGCGCTCCGTGAATTCTCAGCGGCGGGTCCTGCGGCGAGCTGGCGAAGCCGTTGAGCTCCTGCGCGATGGCCTCCATACAGGTGGCTGCCCGCACCGTGGCGTCCCTCAGTGTGTCCGCTTTCCCCAGCGGTGCCGCCTTGTCCCCAAGCAGCGGATCACTGTCCGACGCCCCCGACACCTCCGTCGCCGCCACCACCACCTCCCCTCTCTCCTCCTCACCCTCCCCCTCCCCTTCCTCCGCCGGATCCACCCCCCGGTCCGGAGCCACCTCGAAGATCACGAGCAGCGCGTCCCCCGCGAAGCAGTCCACGTCGCCGCCGTTGACCTCGATTATCGACGACATTCGCGACAGAAAGTCCGACATGAGCAGGCTAAAGTCCTCGCAGCCCGAGACGCCGCGTTTGCTGTAAACCTCCATCAGCTTCGTGAACCCGCTCACGTCCACCTGCAACCCACAGAGACACAGGCGCAAGCTTGGAAAAAAAACGAACTCGCCGACAACGCAGAGACGAGACCGTCACTATCGCGGACATATCATTTTGTAAATAGTTCCCATTCCCCCAGACAGCGGTCACGTGATAAGTTTCCGGTGTGACGGGCGTTGGGCGGTGAGTCGCTGAGGCATTTCCGGAGTCCGTCCCGGATCTCTCTACGAGCGATGTTGCCCGATTGCATGAGCCCTGCAGAGGGGGGGGTGCCTATCTGGTGTTAATGTGTGAGTAGTGACGGGAGGCTGGACGTGTGGTTGGTTACCAGTAGGACGGCGGCATGCAGCGGCCTGGGCTCCGGCAGCCAGGTACCGCCCGTGACGGGGACCTGATACAGACCGTCCACGAAGGAGTCCAGCACCCGGCGGGGTACGAAGGGGAGGGTGTGGTCCACGAGGCGTGTCGCCTTCGCGACGTCAGCGGAGCTGACGAGCGCTTCGGGGGCCTGCACAGCGCCTGGGCCGGTGGTAACGATCGCGCCGCAGCCGTTGCAGCCGGCTATCGAGGCGCAGGCCCCCATTCTAGTGCGCCCGCCCCTGCCGGGATGTGCTAATACTTTAGGGGAGGGGCAGAGCGGGAAGTACGGTACCGGGCCCTCCCCCGTTAATAATTAGTATGGGAGCGTATGTGTGTCTAGGGGGATGTAGCCGAGAAGGGTGGTAGGCCAGGAACACGTCGTGTGGGTGCTGACGGTCCTACGTGTCGCGCCTGTTGAGATCTGGACTACCTCGGTGGACGGCATCCCGCTGTCGCTACTAGAGTCTCTCGCGGTGGCCGGGCAGCCGCTGCGCATGCCGGGGAGCGGTAGTACAGATACCGCTGGCGTTACCTGTAGTGATGGTATCCCGAACCCATCTCTACGACCTGTAGTGGCGATTTAATTACGATAATATATTTAGATGGAACGAGCAGGCTCTTAGGTGAACTTAACCACCATCCGCGAAAGATGGAACGAGCAGGCGGATGGGGTGCTACAGGTACGAATACTGTTAATACCCGTACCCAACTTTCAATAATCTTCCGAGCATTTTAGTTACTTTCGTGATAGGGATTTTAAAATGAATTGCTCACTGAAAGAAGAATACTATCCCTTCGCCATGGAGGATGGGGGCCGGTTGGCGCCGATGGCGGCTGTGTTGGTTGATCGCATGGCTATTTTGGTGGTTGTTCGTCGCTTCCCTTGCATGGGTGTTGCTCACTCTCGCTCCTTGCGCTATGACAATTATGTCCGCATGCAACATTTCGTTCGTCGATCTACTTCTGTTCCTTTTCGGCGTTTTTGGGGGCAAGTGCGATGTGAATTCATGCAACGTCTTTCTACTGCTTTTCATGGCACTCGGGGTTTCTATCTCCGCGACGCTTTTAAGGAGGGCAATGTTGACACTGTGGAATTGCCTTCTTGTTCCTCGGGCTTAGGTTTTTTCCTCGTTTCTTCTTTTTGGTTGGTGGCCTCCACTGCTTTTTCTTGTAAGAATTTTTTATCCTTAACAGAAGAATTAGAGGAAACCACCGATCAAAAAGGAAAAAACAAGAAGGAAAAAAGCCCACATGCCTCAGCCCGAGAAATAGGGAAACATGCCACAGCATCGGCAATACCCTCATGCAAAGCATCGCGAAGATGGGAACCCAAAGTACAAGGATGAGCAACAAAAAGGCGTTGCATGAATTCCGCATAGCGATATTCGCAAGTATGTGTATATGTCCGTATGTTTTCAAACCCAAAGCTTCACATGGCTTCCTATTGGCGATTATGCGGCCACGCCATATTTTCCTATGTCCCCGGCATGTCGCCGCTCATTTTTAACACTTGTCCGACCGTGGTGAGTCCGCCCGTACCCTCCCTAGTGGTTAACGTTGCAAGTCGGCCGCTTGTTTGAGCTCTCTGCCGTAGCGATAACCATGAGGACATCGCCAAAGAGACTATTGTCGACTGTTGGGTACCGACTAGGGGATCGATGGAGGAGTTGGCCGAACACATGGATCGAATCGCCGTCCTCAAAATATTTTGGGTACATAAGTTGTAACCGAAACCCTCCGTACCGGGTTTTCTTGACGGCGATCGATCTTGGCGACCACCGCCGCTAGATCGTGCCGCTCCTCCGGTTGCGACTCTCCCCCGGCATGCCTTGTGTCGTGTGTGGCAGTTGGCCTTCTAAAAGCTAGTTGCAGACTAGCGACTCGGCTCGTCTAGCATTGAGAACCTCGTTTAGCATTGGGAACCTCGTCCAGCGCGTCGTCTAGCACGAATTGGAATTCGTAACGAGTACATGTACAATGTCATACAATGTACAATTGCATGACTGTACTCGTCACACTCGTACCCTCCCCCTCTTGGCATATCTTGAGGACAGCCGCGAGGCTGACCTCCGTGGTCTAGGCTCCTTTATTGAAGCAGTTAATGGGACTCGATAATGCGCGTTGGGTGAGCGTGCATGAAGTCAATGTACGCCTGAGTCTTGGCAAATCTCTGCCATTGGGGCGTCTCCAAGAAATCTTGTAACGCCGTTGTACGGGGTACTTCGCTCAGCCGGTGCCAAACAAGTGGAATCTTGTCATCACTTCAGTGCGTCATGAAGAGCAAATAGTTGTCTCGACGTCCAAGTAACGACTTAATGCACACATTAGATATGCGAACGAAGTAAAGCTCCTCGTCATTACCTTCTTGAACGGTAACCGGGACAACATGTCGCAGCGCGTGAAACAATGGGTGTAAGCGTACCGTTGTTGGCAGTTTCAATTTGTAACTATGTTTCCCAACCTGCTCCCCCACTATAAAAGATCCAAACTGTCGGTCACGCAGCTTTCTGTTTGGTTGCCCACGTAAGAAGAGGTTCTTTGTAACAACAATCACCTTGTCTCCTTGAACGATGTGTGGGGTTGTCGACGGCTCTGAACGAACTTGCATCTCATCCTTCTGTAGTTGTAACACCGAGCGTACCACAGCGTGTACCTCCTATAATAATCATAACCGCTCTGGCGCGTCTTGTGAAATCAAAATTGAAGGTCGCATGATGAACATGAGATTAGGGGGCTCCCCACGAGAGAACCCAAAATGAGCCTCAAAGGGAGTGTGCTCAATCCCTAGTACACGAGTAGCGTTGTACGCGAATTCCACTTGAGGCAACAAGCATGTCCAATTTGATCCATCTTAGCAACAAAAGCAAAGTAGAAGCTGCTGAAGCGTGTTGTTGACGCGCTCCGTTAGTTCATCCGTTTCTCGGTGTCGACTAGAAGACATGTTGAGTCGTGTTCCAAGGCGTCTCCAAAGCGTTTGACAAAAGCCACTGACGAATTACGGGTCGCGATCACAGACCTGCACTCGAGGTAGTCCGTGTAACCGGTAGACTCCATGTAAGAACAAATTAGCAGTTTCCTTTGTTGTTACACTCGCTGTGCATGGCAGAAAATGGGTCATTCAAGTCAAAGGCCGACCACAATCAGCACATTGTCAAAGCCATTGGTCACCTGTAAGTGTGTCAAGCTCTCAAGACCAACTATGTGCTACGGTTTGGGTGGAACACCTCAAGGGTAAAGAGTCGCAGCCATTTCTTGTTGAATCTTTGCTCGACGGCACACGACGCAACTCTCACAAAAGTCTTTCACGTGTTGGCGGATTCGTTTCCACCAGAATCTGTTGATCGCTTTAGCAAGAGTGCTAACAACTCCTTTGTGACCAAGTGACAAAATGTCGTGCTAATATGTTATCACTCTCTGTCGGAGCTCGGATTTGCGCGGGACGCAGAGGCGATCGAGACGCCAAAAGTACCCAGCTTTGGCTTATGTCCGGCTGTTTTTCGTCCACTTACCCTCGTCCCCATAAAACGAGTCTTGGGAGTACTGTTTACATATCCCTCCGTAGGACTACTAATGGACACATATGTACGCTAGACTCCGGGGGAGTCTTGGCCCTCCACCTATAGGTGTTCCCTATAGGTGTTCGCAACTCAGTCGCGATGCGATGCGATGGGTTCATATACACAATATGTTCCTATCGGGTACCGACTTTCGGCGGTACTTGGATAAGGCGTACATCTCCGTTCCGGGAAGCGGCGGTTCTAACCCCCTTCATGCCACTCCGTGTGTTCATGGATTAACAGGTTATGGGCCCTCCGCGTTTACTGCGGAGTTTACTAGGGCACCGGCCGGAGTTTGTCCACTAAGGGGGAGTGTTTACATATCCCTCCGTAGGACTACTAATGGACACATTTGTACGCTAGAATCCGGGGGAGTCCTAGCCCTCCACCTATAGGTGTTCGCTACAGGTGTTCGCAGCTCAGTCGCGATGCGATGCGATGGGTTCATATACACAATATGTTCCTATCGGGTACCGACTTTTGGCGGTACTTGGATAAGGCGTACATCTCCGTTCCGGGAAGCGGCGGTTCTAATCCCCTTCATGCCATTCCGTGTGTTCATGGATTAACAAGTACCCCTCGCGAACGAGATCAGCGAACTCATGGCTCAGCTGCAACGCGTTAACCGTCATTAAGTTTAACTCTGCGTCTTCTAATATCAGCTGGGACTTCCGTCGTAATTCTCGATATGACGGAACCTCGCCATCCCAAAACAATGGGACTGTGGCCTAAGGTACGAAGTCTGGACGCCGACTTAACGGATCAGCTTCGTTCAGAGCTCCCTTGCGATACGCAAGTGTCATCAAGCCCACAAACGGTTGCAAATCCCGCAGGTATCGTGCTCGCCGCTTGTTCAACATGTTGTTCGGTTGCATGAGGAGATGTCGCAGTGTGTCGTGGTCTGTTACGACAAGGAGCTTAGAGCATCCTTCAAGGTAGCACCTCCAAGGCTTGACTGCTTCGCATACGGCCGAAGCTTCTAAATAGTACGCAGAGTAGGTGTTGCCACGCTCAACTAGATTCAACTTATGCGCCTAGTAAGAGACTAGTTGAAGTCCTCCTTCTCGATCTTGCAACAAGACTGCTGCAATTCCCATTGACGAAGCATTTGTAGCTACGGTGAGCGTCGCGTCCGAGCTGACCTCCGGAAGGATCAGGCATGGCGTGGAAATGAGCCGTAACTTGAGAGTCTCAAAGGCTTCCAAACGGGCAGGCGTCCGCGTAACCTTATGTGGCAAGGACTTCCGCGGCAATTCCGTGAGTTTTGCCGTAAGGTCGCTGAAGTGATCAATGAACTTCGCGTAGAAGTTGTAGAATTGTACGAAACTGCGAACCTCATTCTGCGTCGTAGGCATTGGCGAGTTTGCAACGGCCTTTTCTTTCTTTGTTGAAACGAAAAATCTTCTATCACATACGGTGTAACCCAAGTACTCCATTTCTTGAAGTCCGAAGAAACACTTTTTGAGGCGTAACCTTAAGCTCTCGTCTTTGAAACGCTGTAGCACAAGACGCATGTGATCCAAATGCTTCTCCAGCGTGCGACTGAAGACATATACGTCGTCAAGGTAGTAGATTGTAACGAACTTACGTAAAAAATCGCGTAAGATGTCATCCCTCATTCCCTAACACGAAGCTTGTGTATTACACAGTCCGAACGGCATGGCGATCTACTCCATTAGGCCATCAAATGTTTGAAACGCAGTCTTATGGATGTCATGATCACGAATTCGAACTTGCTAGAAGCTAGACGCGAGGTCGAGATGAGGGTGAAAATTCGCGTCCTTGAGTTCATCGAGTGTGTCGTCCACACGCGTAAGTGGGTAAGCGTCCTCACGCCTAACCTAGTTAAATCCACGGTAGTCAATGCACAGTCGTAGAGAGCCACCAACCTTTCGCACGAAATAAATTGGCGAGCCGAACTCACAATGGCTAGGTCGAATCAGGTCAACCTCCATTGGGTCTTTGAGCTATCGGTTAAGCTCAACGCGCTCCGCAGGTAACAATCATACGGGATGTCCATACGTAAATAAGTCGGCGTCTCGCCACACATGTTGTTAATGTGACTTCTGAGCAACATCCACACAGGACGAGACTCGACATTTGAAAACCGAGATTAGAAAAGAAACTGCCTCGGTAACGACGTATCCTTGTGATAGAGCAACTAGTTAGTAGTCACGTTACTTCCCATTGAGCCACATAGCCAAAGTGAAGTAACTCAAACATTCGTATTACTTAAGGAAGTCGCCTAGACTTAGTCGGTGACCGTCAATGTGAGATAATGTCAATGTCAATCGTAGCCGGAACGACGTAAGTACCATCATGATTAATTGTCGAATGTGTCGTAACAACTTGTACATGCTTAGCAGGATTGCGTATATTAGCTACGACGAAAGGTACCGGAACAGACTCCGAGAAGACGTAAACAATATGATTTTTACCCTCATGTAACGACACTCGAACCTGATTGTTACTCAAGAGAGTTAAATCATTAGAAATCTAGGTAAAGCCCGTTTCCTCACCTAACTCACGAACGGCACCGTCGACATGCTCTTCGTTAGGTAAAATTGAACCGGCAAGAAACCAAGTTTTACCAAATTTTACGGGGTTCGGGCTATAAATCGAGCTTAATGTCTGAGGCCTTGGATCCTCCGACAGTTAGTACGACCACCACGTATTACGCGCCTTTCGCAAACGCAAGACGAGACGTAGGACGAGATAAAACGCTAACATGTACAAAAACGTACAAAAACTATTTCGGCCTACGTACTTTTAATTTCCAGTCCGTACCATCCCGTCTTGCGCTTGGGTCGTAGGATAGGATGAAATCGGCCAAAATCGGCTATCTGGTCCTACGGGTGTAGGACCAAGACTAGTATATTATGTTTGAAATTCATGAGCCTTCCGTTAAAAGTCCACCAACAGGGGCCTCCGCGCTCACCCGGCCCCCCCCGTAAGGGTCTCGTCTATCCGGTAGTGGGTATCGAGGAGGGGGGGGGGGGGGGGGGGTCAAGTCACCATAGCCGGATCCGTCGGGCCGCGGATGCACAGAAATTAGTCAAATATCCTCCGTACGGGGTTTTCCGGCGGCGCCGACCCGGAGGGTCATCGTCGCCAGATCTTGTCGCTCCTTCCGTCGCGACTGGCCTCCTTGCCACCCAAGCTTACTCCTCCCCCCCCGGGAGATGTAACTTGTTGGCGTGGCGGCTCGCCAGTGAGCGCCCTACCATGGTGCTGCTCCCCAACTAGCTCGACGCCGGGTACGGACATTAGTTTAATTTCCAAAAATCCCTTTGTACATGGCTTTCCGGCGGCGGCTGATCCTAAGGATCGCCGCCGCCTCACATAGCCGCTCTTCCGCCTGCAACCGGCCACCGGCCTGTGTCATGTCTTGCCTCACCCCTTGGGAAGTGTCGATTGGCACAGGGTTGTTCGGCGGCTAGCGAGCGCCCTTTCCAGGCGTTGCTTCCCAGTTGGCCACCACCAGCTCCAACACCCGCCTCCCACCGCTAATCCGGCCGTACCCTACTCGCTAGCAAACGCCCGTGAAGTACATGTCCCACCATCTCGAGGTAGGCTTGTTCTCAGTAGTATCTGTATGCGAAAAAACATATCGGACGGGCCGAGCGAGAGATCTTGGTGCCGGTATTGCACATAAATTGTTTTTTCAAAAGCCCTATGTACAAGACTTTCCCGACAGCTGTTGATCCCGCAGATCGAGCTGTCGGCCCTCATAGTCCCCTACCGTGCCAGGCATGGCACGGCTACGGGGTTTCCAGCGCCCACCACGGGGAGGTGAGGGGATGCCGACGGGCCTGCGAGCGCACCCCCCTCCGGGGCCGCCGCCGCTGCGCCGCCGGCGGGCGCCGGATACAATATGAAATATAAAGTGTCGCTAGTCTCCACGATACGCGGCCTGCTCCAGCCGCTGCGGGGATGTTGATCAGCGAGGCTTGTCAGCTTGAGCTGGTCGAGGCGAACGTGCATGGCCTCGGGTACCGTGCGACTCCGGTCGTGCTGGAGCTAGGGGGAAAGGCATGTGAAAAACCCCCATCGCATAGATCTTCGTCGGTCCCGTCTCGATCCGTGCTCTACCCCGCCCGAGGTAGTAGTTGCTCCTCCCGACACACTTTGCCACCTAGCCGAGTCTTCTCTCCTCCTTCAGGGGTTGGGAGGAGGAAATTACTAAGTTGCAGACGGTGTCCGGCTGGCTGTCCTGCCCCAGTGCCCGATGCTCTTATGTCCCTATGTCTTTGTTCCGTCTGTTTCCAACACCCATTTGATCGCATTGTGGCCGGCCGTACCCTCCCCCGGTGGTTTACGTTGTTAGGGGGCCGCCTATACGAGCAGTGTGCCGTTACGATAACCCTAGGCACAATGCCTGAGGCAGCTTGTCGATAACCGGGTATCAACTAGGGGAGGGGTGGGTCGGACATAGGGATCGAGTCGCCGAACCACAAAAGATGTTGGGTACGGGAATATTTTCCAAAAGCCCCCCGTACCGGGTTTTTCCGGCGGCGGATGATCATGAGGACCTCCGCCGCCAGACCGTGCCGCTCCTCCGACCGCGACCCACCTCCGACCTGCGTGGCTTCAGGCCTCGCCCCCATGGTAGACTTTAAACTCTTGCAGGGTTGTCGGTTGCTAGCGAGCGCCGTGCCCTAGCGATGCTTCCCAACTGTCCGCCGCCAGCTCCAACACCCTCGTCCCACCGCTGATCCGTCCGTGCCCTTCCTCGCCAAAAAAACAATCCGCAGACATCGTTCCCGCCGTGACGGGAGAGTACCTGCGAGTATTGAGTCGCTGAAAAACACATCGGACTGGCCGAACGGGATATCCTAGCGCTGATGTACGGATATTATGTTTTTTTCCAAAATCCTCCGTACATGGCTTCTCGACAGCTGTTGATTCCGCGGATCGCAGTTGTCGGTACCTCGTTCAGCCCCCTACCGCGCCAAGCGTGGCGCGGCTACGGGGTTACCAGTGCCCACCGCGTGGAGGTAGAGGTAGGTGCCGACGGGCCTGCGAGCGCACACCCTCCGGGGCCGCCGCCGGCGGGCGCCGACCACCACGTAATTACCACGTCCGATAGCGTTGTAATTTCAAATTAATCAGACATCGTTGAATGATTAAGCGATAGCGAAATCGTGCGTCGACCAAAGAGCTCCGAAACCATTGCGGAAGTTGGCATGCTGAGAGCTAACTGCGGGCACAATTCTGTTTTGTTGTGCTTGCTATTGTTGTCCCTACATGTGGCAGTGCAAATGGAGGGAGAGAGATGTGAAGATGCTAGAGTGTTTAGTGTTTAATAGTAATTTGTAATTAAACAAAGTAATTGGTTAAATGGTTATGTCACCTCTCTCTATTGCACTAGGCGTAAATAGCTTTCGCCTAGCTAGCTTGCACTTGCTCTCGCTTGATCTACGTGTCAGGCGCTAGTGTCCAGCAATGTTCGTCAATAGCCTATCGACGCGACTTGTCAAGCATTGGAAATATCGTTTAGCATTGGGAATCTCGTCCAGCGCGTCGTCTAGTTGGTTAGACTTATTGTGCGTACTTGTACGTACCGGGAGGTGTTGGTAGTACAGTCGCATCAAAACCCTCGCTAAATCAAAGTAGCGACGTACCCACGATGTACGTCCTTCCAATGGAAAAGCACAAATTAGAATTAGTAACGAGTTCTTGCATAATGTCATGCAATGTACTCTTGCATGACTATACTCGTCGCAACAACCTTACCGTACGCTACGCGACCGATAGCTCGGACATCTTAATGTCGAACAACATATTGGGAAGTATTGTTAAATATTGAAATCGCTAGCGACACTTCGCTTACATCCGGTGTTTCACGTCAACAATCTAAGGCCATGCTCTACGACGTCTCCTCGGCATGTTGTCCCTGTAACTACTCCAAAAGGTGATGATGATGAATTCGACGTTTCTCACATCTCCGTTGTGTGCATCAAGTTGTTACTTGGACGACGAGGCAAATGTTTGCTCTACATGATGCACTTTAGTGAATACGACATTCAACTTGTCCGGCATCGTTTGAACGAGGTACACCGCACGACAGCGTGAGCGTTACATTATTTCTTGGAGACGCCCCAATGGCACACATTTGCCGAGACTCGGGCGTACGACGACTCACCCAACGCGCATTCCCGAGTCCCAATAACTGCTCTAGTAAAAGAGCCAAGACCACGGAGGTTAGTCTCGTGACTAGCCAAATTTATCTGTCAAGAGGGGGAGGGTACGAGTGTAACGAGTACTCACTCACTCAATATTGTCATGCAATAGTACATCGCATGACATTGTACATGTACTCGTCACTAATTTGATCCGTACTTTTCCATCGGAATGACGTACAACGTGGGTACGTCGCCATTGCAATTAGCGAGCGTAGGGTAATGTTCTGTACTCTCATTAGGTGTGCACCAAGGCCTAACCCACACCCAAACCCTAGGCAAGTACCGATAACGATACCAATGTCATTCCCCGACCACGTGCTCATAATAGTACCAAGACCTTCCGCACTACCTCAGCCACTACCAATACCATCGACATGAAGGACAACTACAAATTAAAATTGAAATTGAAATTGAAATTGTTTACAACAATACCGGCTTTCACCGGCTGTTGTCGCTTGGTTCTCTCTCCTTTGCCGCGTAGGTCTTGTTTAGCAGGGGCTAGACCGTGAGCCACTGATTCCGACGTATCTTATGGCACTAGCGATACCGTTTAAAACATACACGGAAAATGCATTTTCCAATTTCTGATTCTATATGTATATATTTTATGCCTACAATATGAAATATGAAATGTCGCTATTCTCCACGCTACGCGGCGTGCTCCTGCCGCAGCGAGGACTTTTGTCAGCTAGGTTGGTTAGCTCGTGCTTGTCGAGTAGGACATGCCCGACTTCTGCTCTTGCGCGACTCCGGTCGTGCCGGAGCTGCGGGGAAAGGAAGGCGGAAAACCCCCTCGCTCACCTCGTCGTCGGTCCCTTTGCGATCCTAGCACATCCCGGACCGAGATATTCGTTGCTCATCCCGTCGAAGCGTGCGACCTAGGCTAGTCTTCCCTCCCCCTTCGGGGGTTGGGAAGAAGAAATACCCAAGCCTCATACGGTGTCTGGCTAACTCTCCTGCCTCCGTGCCAAATTTTCTCATGTCTCATGTGCTTTTGCCGTAGGTTTCCAATACATGTATGATTGCGATGTGGCCGTATGTGCACTCCCCGGTGGTTTATGATGTTAGAGAGCCGCCTATACGAGCAGTATTCCGTTGCGATAACCTTAGGCACACTGCTTGAGGCAGCCTATCGACGACCGGGTACCGACTAGGGGAGGGGTTGGTCGAGCACATGGATCAAGTCGCCACTCGTCAAACGATGATAATTACGGGTATACTTAACCAAAAAGCCCCCCATACCGGGTGCTTCCGACGGCGTGTGATCATGAGGGCCTGCGCCGCCAAACCGTGTCGCTCCTCCGGCTGCGACCTTCCTCCGTCCCGTGTAGTTTCTAGACTCGTCCCCAGGGGAGACTCGATTTTCACACGGTTGGTCGGCTACTCGGCTGCTAGCGAGCGCCTTGTCCGGCGCTCTTTCCCGGCTATACGCCGCGAGCTCCAACACCCGCGTCCCACCTCTGGTCCGTCAGTACCCTTCGTCGCCAAAAAATATTTCGCAACACCGCCCCCGCCCCCTACTTGTCGGGAGAGTATATGTGAGTACTCATTCACGAAAAAACATATCGGACATGCCGAGCGTGAGATCCCAGTGTTGGTGTACGAATACTGTGATTTCTAAAACCCTCCGTACATGGCTTCCCGACATCTGTTGATCGCGCTTATCGCAGCTGCCGGTACCTCGTTTAGCCCTCTACCGTGCTAAGCATGGCATGGCTACAGGGTTACCAACGCCCACCGCGTGGAGGTAGAGGTAGGTGCCGACGGGAGTGCAAGCGCACCCCCCTCCGGGGCCGCCACCGCTTCGCCGCCGGCGTGCGCCTAGGACAACTGCATGTAGATGCCTAACAATGCCCAAGGGAATACAAGGCTACCCGTAACATGATTAGTCGCCAATGCCCAAGGTCCTTCACTGATTCTGAGACTACATGCAGAGCTGCGTTCCACCTCCCTTGTGACGAGTACAGTCCTGCAACAGTACATTGCAGGACATTGTACAGGTACTCGTTACGGATTCCAATTCGTGCTTTTCCACAGGACGGACGTATACTCGTGGGTACGTCGCTACTGCAATATTGTAATGGTGCTGATGCTACAGTACGACCAGTACCTCCCGGTACGTACAGATATGCATAATTAATCTAACTAGCCAGATGACGCGCCAGAACGAGCTCTTCAATGCAGAAGGAGCCGCGTCGTGAAACCCAATGCTAGGCAGGCCGCGTCTCGAGGACAGATGACGACGGTTGAGCAGCACTAGCGCCTGACACGTAAGCGAAGCTTGCAGGCGTAACTAGTCTGGGCTGAAACCTATTTAAGCCCAGTGCAGTAGAGGGAGGTGACAGAACCTTTTAACAATTCCTTTGTTCATTTACAACATCTACTGCCCAAGTACAGCAGTGAAACATCTTTCATCAATTGCCTCTCGACAACATCATTTGCAATCTTACGACACAGAGCTAGACAGACTAGAACAGATTTGTGCTAGCGTTTAGCTTTCAGAGGCTAACCGCCACACTGGTTTCGGAGCTCTTTGGTCGACGCACGCTTTCGTTCGCTCGTTGATCTGCTCGACGTTGTTTGATTGAGTTGAGATGGCTTCTCTTGGAGCTGGTCATTACGTGGTGTTGGTAATTCACGTTGGAGGAACTAAACGGTCGGACTTAAAGTTGGTGTTTCAGCGTGAGCCTCGTACTGGTAAAACTTGGTTCCCGGCTGGCTCTGTCTTACCCAACGAAGAGCCTGTCGACGCTGCTATTCGCGAGTTACACGAGGAGACCGGTCTTGTTTTGACACCGGATGATTTGACGCTGTTGAGTGGTGAACCTGTTAACGTTACGCTACCTCAAGGACGACAGCTTGTCTACGTGTACTCTGCGTCTATTCCTGTCCTGTTTGCTACGAACAACTTACGTACACCTGCTCAGGTCGAGCAGGTTGTTTTGGCACAGTCGACAGTTAATCCGGATGACACCTACGTCGTCCCGGAAACCATCAACATTGACGGTCTGACACTTACGCCCTCACAGAAGGGGTTACTTCGTGCTGAGAAGCACAAGAGTGAATTACTTCACTTTGGTTACGTGACTCAGTGGGAATCTTTTTATCGAGCAATGACACAACATGTTCCAGTCATGCAAGACGACACGTCTATCCCGAGACAGTTCCACATGTACCCCCGGTTTACGACGGTCGACTCTGGTTCTGTATGGCTACTGATTCTCGGACACATTAACCGACTGACTGGAGTAGGGCCTACAGATTTACGAGTGGGAATGCCGATGCCTACCCACAACTTGGCAGGACTATCTGTGACTCTTACGGAGACTCAGCGTAAGGCTGCTATTACTTCACCGTACCAGAATGGTCAAGACCCACCTGTACTAGAGGATTGGCTCGAAGCTCAGCCTCAGCGTTTTATAATGCTTGGGATTGCAGCTGACTCGTACGATGCAGTGTTCTGGGTTACTTCACAGTTTTCTGGACACCTAGGTGGGTGGTGGTTGAACCGGAAAAATCAGCCTCCAATTCCATCTACGTACAACGAGCTTGTTGCGGAGATACGCAAGTCGACGTTTCTTCCGAACATTCAGGACGACGCAATTAACGCTTTGCTAAGTTTTACGCAGAGCAACACGATGAGTTACGCGCTTTTCACTAAGAAGTACAACGACTACTTACGTCGTTCTCGTCAAGACCTGACAGCTGAGGTACAGTGTGTACGCTTCATTACTGGCCTTGCAAACGTGGACCTCCAGAGACTGGCTAGATCACACCGAGCTCAACAAGGTTACCAGATTACGCTCGTGGAGCTACAAAACTTTCTGAATGACGTCGTGACAGACTCGCCGGAACTAGGCAATGCAAGGTCTGCTGCTGGACCATCTGCCCAGCCCTCTCGCAAGCGCAACCTTGAAGACCCTTTTGAGGAAGCCTCTAACGTCTGGAAACGTAACAAGGGTGGCCGTGGACGAGGCCGCGGACGTGGACGTGGAGGTGGTAACAATGGTGGTCGTGGTGGCAACAATGGTGGACGTGGTCAAACATCCGGCCGCGAAGATTTTAATTCAATCGCAAATGCAATGACAGCTGAGGAGCGTAAGCGACACATGGACGAGGGACTCTGCTTCAAGTGCCACAAGAAGGGACACCGTTTGTTCCAATGCCCGGAGTTCAAAGGCAAGGCACCAATGCAACCTAAGAAGCAATGATGGTGGCAAGGCTGTTCTACAAATGAACTGGAGCAGCCGGCTACATCTACTGTTCATTCTGAGACACTGTTAGCGACAGAGGTCGTCGAAACTCCTTCGACATCTCCATCGACTACAGTTGCGACACCTGTAACGCAAGTAGCAGGTCGTCGTCGTCAGACTAAGCAGAGACAGAGTCGTAAACCTGTAACCAGACGTTCAGTTGATTGGAAACTGGTTGACTCAGTCTTTGACCCTCTGCATGCACGATTCAACTTCACGTTGGAGGGATGTGCTGATGATGAAGGTCTTAACTCGCACGGTGACTTACCTCACTGTTCGCCGAGTGACTCGATTCTAGACAGAGACTTAACAGGAGAGAGGGTGTTCATCAACCCACCCTGGGAGTTAGCTGAGCAGATTGCGCAGCATTTTGAGGATTGTCGTCGAACATCTCCGACATCTACGATGGCTGTATTTGTACTACCGAAGTGGGCGAAATTTACTCAGGTGACTAAGCACTGGAAACTCTATCAAGAATTCCCAGCAAGGACACAGCTTTTTACACGTCAGTCACTGGAGAACCCAGCGCAACAGGAGGTGGTTGCTCCAGCCCCTTGGCCTGTACAGCTGTGGTTAGTCGACGCAGATTGTGCGTTTAACGACTCACCAGAACCTACAGCACCTGATCAACCCGACTCGGTACCTGTACCAACAGACGACTCGGAACCTTCCATCGCTACGCTGCGACAATTTTCTTCGCCAGCTACAGCCCTACTGACTGACCTCACGGAAGCTCGCCCGTTAATTCGGACTGAGCTGACTGTGAAAACTCCTGATGGCGGACAACAAATTTCTGGATTAGTGGACTGTGCTGCGACACTTGATTTTGTGTCAGAGGACTTTGTACGACGCTTTGCTTTACAGACTCGGAAGTCTGCAAGTAAAACCCCAGTTCGACTCGCTAATGGACAACGAGTGACTTCTACGACAGTCTGTGACGTCACTTTTGAGCTGGCTCGACACGAGTTTCAACGGACTTTTTATGTCTTACGTGATTTACGCACAGCTGATTTAATCCTGGGTTTACCATGGCTTGATGACGAACAGGCCTCTTTACAATTTGGTACAACCAGAATTTTTACACTAATGGACGGCACAGCTGTGGAGACTACACTCGAGGAACGACGCCCTGAGTGTCTACTCATGTCATCTACGAAAGTTCAGAAGCTTATGCGCAAGACGCGCCGCAGCAGAGGACGTCATGCTGATTTTTACGTCATTGAACTTACGTCAGTCGCTGAACAAACGACAGACTTTCACACTGGAGAGGAACTAACAGCAGAACAACGTGACAACTTCCGGTCTTTACTCTTTGATGACTTCCCGGAGTTACTGCAACCTGTCGACTCTCCACCTGTAAGCCGACAGTGGGATCATCCCATTGAAACAATTGGCCCGATGCGACGTCAACGTCTGAACAGATTGTCACCCGCAGAGCGCGCTGAGCTTAATCGACAGCTCAAAGACGCAGTGAACGCTGGTCTGGTCCGTCCCAGCTACAGTGAGTTCGGCTCGCCAATTCTTTTTGTGCGGAAAGCTGATGGCTCGCTACGTCTGTGCATTGACTACCGTGGTCTTAACGAGGTTACGCGTAAAGATGCTTACCCGCTACCGCGTGTGGACGACACTCTGGACGAACTTAAGGACGCGAACTTTTACACACACCTCGACCTCGCTTCTGGATTCTGGCAAGTTCGAGTGCGTGATCAGGACGTTCACAAGACGGCTTTTCAGACCCCTGATGGCTTAATGGAATGGGTCGCCATGCCGTTTGGGCTGTGTAACGCACCAGCTACATTTCAGAGGATGATGAACGACATACTTCGCGACTTTTTACATAAGTTCGTGACAGTCTACCTGGATGACGTCTGTATCTACAGTCGAACTCTGGAAGAGCACCTGGAGCACCTACGTCTAGTGCTACAGCGATTCAAGGAGGAAGGGCTGAAATTACGCCTTAAGAAATGCTTCTTCGGATTGCAAGAAATGGAGTATCTGGGCTACACTGTGTCAGCCGGGAAAATTTCGGTTTCCACAAAGAAAGTCGAGGCCGTTGCAGACTGGCCAGTGCCCAAGACGCAGAAGGAGGTTCGCAGTTTCGTACAGTTCTGCAACTTCTATGCGAGATTTATACACCATTTTAGCGACCTTACGGCTCCATTGACGGACTTACTGCGGAAGTCCCAGCCACAGAAGGTTACGCTGACGCCTGCCTGTTTGGAAGCCTTCGAGACTCTCAAGTTACGGCTCATTTCCGCGCCATGCCTGATCCTTCCGGAGGTCGGCTCGGACGCGACGTTCACCGTAGCTACAGATGCTTCAACAGTGGGGATTGCAGCAGTCCTGTTGCAAGACCAAGGAGGCGGTCTTCAACCAGTCTCTTACTGGGCGCGTAAGCTGAATCCAGCTGAGCGTGGTAACACTTACTCTGCGTACGACTTAGAAGCTTTGGCCGTATGCGAAGCTGTCAAGCATTGGAGGTGCTATCTTGAAGGCTGTTCTAAGTTCCTTGTCGTAACAGACCACGACACACTGCGGCACCTGCTCAGGCAACCGAACAACAGGCTGAACAAGCGGCAAGCAAGATACCTGCGGGATTTGCAACCGTTTGTGGGCTCGATGACACTTGCATATCGCAAGGGAGCTCTGAACGAAGCTGACCCGTTAAGCCGGCGTCCAGACTTCGTACCTCAGGCCACAGTACCCTTATTTTGGGATGGCGAGGTTCCGTCAGATCGAGAATTACGACGGAAGTCCCAGCTGCTGTTTGAAGACGCACAGTTAAATTCACTGACTGTTGACGCGTTGCAGCTGAGCCCTGAGTTCGCTGATCTCATTCGCGAGGGGTTCTCACGAGATTCGTTTTATGGGGACGATGGTGAGTGGACAAGAGACAGCCGGATAGAAGCCAGAGACGGGTACTTTTGGCGTCTCAATCGCCTCTGTATTCCACAGAACTCTGAGCTCCGACTGAGATTGATCGCAGAGCTGCACGAAAGTTCGTCAGCCGGTCACAGAGGAGTTGCTAGCACTCTTGCTAAAGCACTCGACAGATTCTGGTGGAAACGAATCCGCCAAGACGTGAAAGATTTTTGTGAACGCTGCGTCGTGTGCCGACGAGCGAAGATTCGACCGCAGATGGCTGCGACTCTTTACCCATTACCTGTTCCACCCAGACCGTGGCACACAGTTGGTCTTGACTACCTGACACACTTGCCTGAGAGCAACGGCTTTAACAGTGTGCTGATTGTAGTAGACCATCTAACTCGAATGGCCCATTTTCTGCCATGTACAGAGTCGATTACTGCCGAAGAAACTGCCAATTTGTTTTTACAGGGAGTCTACCGCTTACATGGACTTCCCCGTGTGCTAATCAGCGATCGCGACCCGAAATTTGTCAGCGCTTTCTGGCAGACACTCTGGAGACGCCTCGGAACTCGTCTGAACATGTCTACCAGCCGACACCCAGAAACAGATGGCTTGACAGAGCGCGTAAACAGCACGTTTCAGCAGCTTCTTCGTTGCTTCTGTTGCTATGATGGCTCTAACTGGTCGACACTTCTACCGCAAGTGGAGTTTGCGTACAACGCTTCGCGTGCACTCGGAATTGAGCACACGCCGTTCGAGGCTAACTTTGGTTTTTCTCCTGAGGAGCCTCCTGACCTGCTCTTCAGCATGCGACCATCGATTCCCTTTTCGCAAGACGCAACAGAACGGTTGAGATTGTTACAGGAAGTGCACACCCTGGTACGCTCTGTGTTACAGCTACACAAGGACGAGATGCAAGCGCGCACAGAACCGTCTACAGCGCCACACTTCGCTAAGGGAGACAAGGTGTCAGTCGTCACAGCAAATCTTTTTCTGCGAGGACAACCGAACAGGAAACTCAGAGACAGACAGCTTGGCCCTTTTTCAGTGGAGGAGCAGATTGGAAAACACAGCTACAGATTAAAACTACCAGCGACAGTACGCTTACATCCTGTGTTCCACGTTAACAACTTAAGACCCTGCTCTACCGCTCTGCTACGACCAGCTGTCCCGGTGACTGTCCCTGAAGGAGACGACGAGGAGTTCGACGTCTCTCACATCTCTGCTGTGTGCATCAAGTCGTTACCTGGACGACGAGGCAAATATTTGCTCTTCATGACGCACTTCAGTGATGACGACATTCCACCTGTCTGGCACCGGTTGAACGAAGTACACCGGACCACAGCGTTACAAGATTTCTTGGAGACGCCCCAATGGCGCAAGTTCGCCAAGACTCAGGCGTACATTGACTTCATGCACGCTTTCCCAGCGCGCATTCCTGAGTCCCAGTAACTGCTTCAGTAAAGGAGCCAAGAACCACGGAGGTCTGCCTCGCGGCGGCCTCATTGATCTGTCAAGAGGGGGAGGGTACGAGTGTGACGAGTACAGTCCTGCAACAGTACATTGCAGGACATTGTACAGGTACTCGTTACGGATTCCAATTCGTGCTTTTCCACAGGACGGACGTATACTCGTGGGTACGTCGCTACTGCAATATTGTAATGGTGCTGATGCTACAGTACGACCAGTACCTCCCGGTACGTACAGATATGCATAATTAATCTAACTAGCCAGATGACGCGCCAGAACGAGCTCTTCAATGCAGAAGGAGCCGCGTCGTGAAACCCAATGCTAGGCAGGCCGCGTCTCGAGGACAGATGACGACGGTTGAGCAGCACTAGCGCCTGACACGTAAGCGAAGCTTGCAGGCGTAACTAGTCTGGGCTGAAACCTATTTAAGCCCAGTGCAGTAGAGGGAGGTGACAGAACCTTTTAACAATTCCTTTGTTCATTTACAACATCTACTGCCCAAGTACAGCAGTGAAACATCTTTCATCAATTGCCTCTCGACAACATCATTTTGCAATCTTACGACACAGAGCTAGACAGACTAGAACAGATTTGTGCTAGCGTTTAGCTTTCAGAGGCTAACCGCCACATCCCTTCACTCTAAGATTTATCAGCTTCTCGTTGCTCCTCATATAAACATGCCGACCACTCGTGCCACTACGTCTACTCCTTTTGGTCATAACGAGCCTCCGATCATTTCAAATGACATTCTAGCGCCCCCGGCATCTTTCCTTTCCAAGCAAGTCCCATGAACGTTGACCTATCTGCACATGATCGTGTCATCGCTAACGCAGTCAACCGCGAGCTTCCAAAACTCTCGACCTCACCACCAACGACTGATCTACCCCGCGAGGATCTTCTCTTCCATACTCGTGACGTCGCGAGTGCTAACCGGTTCCTTCTACTATTCGACGAAATGTGTGGAGACAAGGCATGGAACCCTCATCAAGAAGACTACATCTTCCGTCATTTCGTTTCCGACTCCCCGGCTCACACTTACTACAAGAACTTCCTTCTCAACATACCTGCGGTTCCTCGAGACATTCTACCCGGAGTCACCGTGTCTACCCGCTTCGCATTCTACCCGGCATGGCGCTCAATCTTCGTCGCCCCGCTCCACGACGGCGCTCGCCTCCGTCAACTCGTGCTTGATTACTGCCGTAAAACGAGAATCGCACCTCAAGACAAGCACATGACGGCCTCTAATTTTATCAACCTATCGAACCAAATTTATGCAAGTGCCTGCAACCTTCTACCCCCGGACGAGCGATCCAATGAGGCCGCTGGCCTTGCTATGGTTATGCAGGCTCTTACTTTGAACCTTTGCAACACATGCGAGCAAACAACTTCACACATGAACGAATCACTGACAATTTGTCTCATTCCTCAACCGCCAGCTAGAAGCTATCGACCAAGCTTCGAAATTACATCTCCGAAACGTAAACCCAACTACCAAGCCCATGGATTAGTTGACTGACCCTTACGCCCCCGCCCCCCCCCAACCCTCCCATCGAACACTTGCCGCAGTGATTCACAACCACATCTGCCCTCCCCCCGCCCCCCCCCCCCCGCCGACCATTCAACCAACATGGAACAACCCCTACTGGCTATTACAAGTGTCAAGGCCGCTGTGACGGCTGCTCCCAAATGGGCCACTCCATCATAACTTGCCTTACCACTTTAGACACTAACAAACATGCGTGGCGCAGTAAGGCTGCGACCACTAAAGCGGCAACAGAATTGAACAAACTCAATCTAGACCGTAAGACTTGACGTGATGGGGCTGCTGTTGATATAATTTCTCCATGTAACCATGACTTGACATCAACACAGCCGCGACCCCTTCAAACCGCTACCAACTACCAACCGGCGTGGTTGGTGTAAAGTTCTGTTACTCGTCGGGTGATGAGCAGCCGTAACGTGGTGTTCGACGAGGCTGTTGTCCTCTCTATGGGGAAGAGCAATGCGGAGCAATGCAATGATGATGAAAAGGACAACATCCCGCGCACCATGTGTAGTGAAGAAACGGATACTCCTTAGTGGGAATCGCCGCTAAGGGAGTCGCTGCAACAGTCCGGGTCGATGGAAGATGAACGGGACATGCATTCGGGGGAGACTCCATGTCCAAGGTATAGTCTTCGATCAACTGCCTCACCACAGCAATGCGTACCCAGTCCAAGGTATAACCTCCGTTCAACGAGACCTCTTGTAGATGGATGGACTGCGGGAAGTACCGAAGTTGTTAAGCCAACTAGCAGCCCTATTGCTCAAGAGCCTTTGTCATACAAGTATGCGCTGAGGAGTCCCCAATCGGGGGAGTGGGAGGCAGCTATCAAGAGCGAGTACAACTAACTTGTATCTCGAAAACTTGGACATTAGTCGGTTGTCATGCCGGCCGCAAACTCGTGGATTTCAAGTGGGTGTTCCAAGCTGAAGCGCGATGCCAATGGGTATTTGAAATTGAAATTAAAATTGTTCACAACAATACCAAAATTAACCGGATGTTGTCTATGAGCTCTCCTTGTTGTGCCTATAATAGGACTTATTTGGCGGGGGCTAGACCTTGAACCACTAACCCCAACCTCTCCAATGGCAGTAGCGATACCGTCTAAAACATACAGGTAAAATGGTATTTATGATTTTCTGATTCTATATGCATTTTTTTGGCATACGGTATGAAATGAAAAGTGTCGCTATTCTCCACGATACGCGGCCTGCTCTAGCCGCGGCGGGGACGTTGATCAGCTAGGCTGGTCAGCTGGTGCTAGTCGAGTAGGACATCTTTGACCTCAGCTCTTGTGTGACTCCGGTCTTGCCGGAGCTAGGGGGGAAAGGTAGGGGGAAAACCCCCTCGCTCAGGTCGTCGACGGTCCCTACTCGATCCTTGCACATTCCTGTCCGAGATATTAGTTGCTACTCCCGTCGCGGCTTGCCACCTAGCTTAGTCTTCTCTCCTCCGTCGGGGGCTAGGCAGGCAAAATAATTAGATCGGCGACGGTGTTAGGCTGGCTCTCCTTCCCCCGAGCCAGATTTTCTTATGTCTCATGTCCTTGCGCCGTCTGTTTCCATCACCTATTATATCGCGCTGTGGCCGTCCGTGGTTTCTCTTCCGGTGGTTTACGTTGTCAGGGGGCCGCCTTCACGAGCAGTGTGCCGTTACGATAACCCTAGGCACGCCCGAGGCAGCATGGCGATAACCAGGTACTCACAAGGGCAGGGGTTGGTAGAGCACAAGGATCGAGTCGCCGTTCCTCAAAAGATGGTGGGTACGAAATATTTTCCAAAAGCCCCCCATACCGGGTTTTTCTAGCGGCGGATGATCATGAGGACCTCCGCCGCCAAACCGTGCCGCTCCTCCGGCTGCGACCCTCCTCCGTCCTGCGTGGCTTCGAGCCTCGCCCCCAAGGGAGACATAAAACTTGCAGGGTTGGCGAGTGCTAGCGAGCGCCGTGCCCTAGCGTTGCTTCCCAATTGTCCGCCGACAGCTCCAACACCCTCGTCCCACCGTTGATCCGTCCGTGCCCTTCTTCGCCAAATAACATTTCGCAAACGCCGCCTCCGCCCCTTCGTCGGAAGAGTATCTGCAAGTATTTACTAAAGAAAAATACATATCGGATTGCCGGAGCGGGAGGTCCTTGTGCCGGTGTACGGATATTATGCTTTTCCAAAACCCGCCGTACATGGCTTCCCAACAGCTGCTGATCCCGCGGATCGCAGTTGACGGTAACTCGTTTAGCCCCCTACCGTGCCAAGCATGGCACGGCTACAGGGTTACTAGCGCCCACCGCGTGGAGGTAGAGGTAGGTGCCGACGGGCTTGCGAGCGCACCCCCCTCCCGGGCCGCCGCCGCTGCGCCGCCGGCGGGCGCAGCCAATGGGCAGACTGCAAGGTACAAAGCAAGACTTTTGGCTCGCGGGATTACTCAGGAGAAGGGTGTGGACTACCACGAGACCTTCGCTCCCACTGTGAGGGTTATTCATATTCGGACGTTGCTCGCGCTTGCTGCTTATAATGATTGGGAGGTGGAGCATCTTAATATGGCGACATTTTTGGAGGCCGATATCGATGAGGAAATCTACATGAGGCAGCCGGAAGGATTCCGTCACACCAACATCAATGGAGAGGAGTGAGTGTGCTTCTTGAAGAAGTCATTGTATGGCCTCAAGCAAGCTCCAAGGAACTGGAATAAGACAATCACAGCATGGCTAGAGGAGTATGGCTTCAGCCAATCTAAGGTGGATCATGGCATTTACGTCGTCATCAAGGTTGGTGAGCTCTATGTCTTGGCGTTGTACGTGGACGACGACATCGTCGTCGGACAAGCGGGTAGCTTCATCGTTGGGTTGAAGTCGGCTTTTGGCGTTAGGTTCAACGTGCAAGACATGGGTCCAATGTCTTGGTTGCTTTGTATGAGAGTCGAGTGTGATCGTGGTAACCACATCATAAGGATTGGACAACAACAATACGTCTTAATTTGAAATTTGAAATTGTTTACAACAATACCAGTAAGAACCGGCTGCTGTCTCTTCGCCCCCCCTTTTGCTATGCTCAACTTGCTGTTGGACTTCTAAGCGTGAGGTAGACCGTGAACCACTAATCTCAACCTCTCCAATGGCAATAACGATACCGTCTAAACCATACCCGTATCCAGGTATTTATTATTTTCTGATCTATACGTATTTTTGGGGGATACAGGATGAAAAATAAAATGTCGCTAATCTCCACGTTACGCAGCCTGCTCCAGCCGCTGCGGGGTCGCTGATCAGCAAGGCTGTCCAGCTTGAGCTGGTCGAGGCGAACTTGCCTGACCTCGGCTCCCGTGCGACTCCGGTCGTGCCGGAGCTTGGGGGGAAAGGCAGGTGAAAAACCCCCCTCGCATAGGTCGCCGTCGGTCCCGCCTCGATCCGTGCTCTACCCCGCCCGAGGTATTAGCCGCTCCTCCCGACGCAGCTCGCCACCTAGCCGAGTCTTCTCTCCTCCTTCGGGGGCTGAGAAGAGAGAATAAGTAGGCTGCAGACGGTGTCCGGCTGGCTCTCCTGCCCCCGAGCCAGATTTTCTCCTGTCCCTTGTCCTTCTCCCGTCTGTTTCTAACACCTATCTAATCGCGCTGTGGCCGTCCGTACCCTCCCCCGGTGGTTTACGTTGTTAGGGGGCCGCCTTTACGAGCAGTGTGCCGTTACGATAACCCTAGGCACACTGCCCGAGGCAGCCTATCGATAACCGGGTACCGACTGGGGAAGGGGTTGGAAGAACACATGGATCGAGTCGCCAGTCCTCAAAAGATGGTGGGTACGGGAATTTTTCCAAAAACCCTCCGTACCGGGCTTTTCCGGCGGCGGGCGATCCTAATGACCGCCGCCGTTAGACCGTGCCGCTCCTCCGGCTGCGACCAGCCTCCGTCCTGCGTAGCATCAGGCCTCGCCCCCAGGGGAGACCTAAGGCTCTCGCAGGGCTGGCGATTGCTAGCGAGCGCTGTCCCTAGCGCTGCTTCCCAGCTGTCCGCCGCCAGCTCCAACACCCTCGTCCCTCCGCTGATCCGTCCGTACCCCTTTTCGCCAAAAAATATTTCGCAAACGCCGCCCCCGCCCCATCGTCGGGAGAGTATCTGCGAGTATTTAGTCGCGAAAAAGACATATCGGACTGGCCGAGCGGGAGATCCCTGTGCCGGTGTACGGATATTATGTTTTTCCAAAACCCTCCGTACAGGGCTTCCCGACAGCTGTTGATCCCGCGGGTCGCAGCTGCCGGTACCTCGTTCAGCCCCCTACCGTGCCAGGCCTGGCACGGCCATGGGGTTACCAGCGCCCACCGCGTGGAGGTAGAGGTAGGTGCCGACGGGCCTGCGAGCGCACCCCTCTCCGGGGCCGCCGCCGGCGCCACAATACGTCTTAGATATGCTGGAACGCTTCAACATGGTGGACTACAAGCCATTGGGCTCACCTATGGCGGTCGATGTTTTGAGCGATTGTGTGGAGACATCGACATCAAAGATGCCTCCCGGTTCAGTACCGTACCCAAGCTTGATCGGTAGCTTGCTCTATACGCTTCCGTAAGCACACGGCCCGACATCACCATGGCTGTTAGCCACCTACGTAGGTATGTATTCGACCCCTCTCAGTCACAATGGGAGCAAGCCAAGAGGGTGCTCCGCTGCCTAAAGGGGACCGCAGATTCGGTGTTGATGTACGGTGGCGCACCTTCATCAAAGCTGGTAGGAAGGTCAGATTCAGTATACGCGAGTGATATTGGCGAGCGGCGCTCTCGCACGGGGTACATATTCATGCTCAAATGTGAAGCGGTGAGTTGGAAGTGTCAGCAGCAACAAACTGTGGCGCTGTCGAGAGCGGAGGCAGAATATATGGCGCTGACTGCGGCCACTCAAGAGGCGATGTTTTTTAAGCAAGTGCTCCATGAGTTTCAACAAGACTCCGGGTCTGCCATCACCATTCGCGAGGATAGTCATAGTTGTATCGTACTCAGCTAGAATAGCTTGAGGATCGGACGCAGCAAGCACATGAACGTGAGGTACGACTTCTGTCGGGAGAAGGTGGAGAGCGAAGACATCGAGGTGCAATAATGTGCGACGGAGGACATGCTTGCTGATGTGCTAGCCAAGCCATTAGTAGTGAGTGCAAGGTACAGAGAATTGTGTAATGCCATAATGGGTTTGCATGCGTAGCAAGGGGGAGTGGTGAGAGACATAGCTTTGTGTGATAATAATCAAGTTGTTACACAGCAATGTTGGTCGAGTAGCATCGTGATAGTACGGTTGTGACTTAGCACTATAAGATGATAAACCAATCAGCTATAGATTGGATTGTACTGCTGATGGTGGCAAGTTGCCGAGCATTAGATATCATCTAAAGGCTCAGAATATACGTTGACGTGTGCTCACCACAAGGTGAGTGCGTGTATTGTGATAGGTAAGTACTAGGCACTTGCTGAGGGTGAGATTACATGCAGTGTGACTCAGTGAGTGTAAGCATTCCTTATCGCCCCTCAACTTTGACAGCCTTCGTTTACCCCCCTCAATGCAATGCCACAACGTTTTTCATATTCCTAATTGAAAACTTGCCACTCACCAGACTGCCCCCCAAACATTGTCCCCCGCCGCATTGCTCTCCCACATAATGAATTTATTGTTGACTCAATCTTGGATTTACGATTTCCCATATTGCCGGCGCCGGACGCCGCGGACACACGCTCGCTTTCCTCACCCATTGGGACGGCTACGACTCCATGCACGACTCATGGAAGCCGTACTCCTAGTTAAATCACGTCCAAGCTCTCCGTGATTTCACCTGCTCGTCAGCTTCGGACGCCAGCTTACCTCCACCTTCACCGCCAATACCTAGCCCGGTTCCCACTCTCCATTCCGTGAGGGTCAGCACTCAGCTTCCTTTTTGGCGGGTTAGGAATGTTAGTTCTGCACCAAGACGTAACCCAAGACACAACCAAACCCATGACATGTACCGATAATGATATCGATATTACTCCCGACCACGTGTTCATTTAATCACCAAAGGCGCCCGCCGGCGGCGCAACGGCGGCGGCCCCGGAAGGGGTGCCCTTGCAGGCCCGTCGGCACTCACCTCCACCTCCTCGTGGTGGGCACTAGTAACCCTATAGCCGTGCAAGGCTTGGTAAGATTGGGGATGGCGGAGTGAAATCCCGCGGGTGTGATCCGCGGATTAGCGGCTGTCGGGAAGCCCCAATACGAACGGCTTTGAAAAATATTATATATACACCATCGTCAAGAGCTCCCGCTCGGCTAGTCCGATGTTTCTTTTCATGGATGGACACTCATGAGAAACTCTCATGTACATGGGTGGCACATGTATCTTATGCGTATTTTGGCGGCGAGGAAGGTATTGGCGGATCTGAGTTGGCGGCGGGCATTGGAGCTAGCGACGGACCGCTTCGCGTCTATGCTCAACACTCAGCTGCCGCGCTTCAACGCAAAATGGCCCGACCCCCATTGCGAAGACGTCGACTGCCTACACCTTGGCGCCCGCCGGCGGCGCAGCGGCGGCGGCCCCGGAGAGGGGTGCGCTCGCAGGCCCGTCGGTACCTACCTCTACCTCCACGCGGTGGGCGCTAGTAACCCCGTAGCCGTGCCAAGCTTGGCACGGTAGGGGGTTGAACGAGGTACCGACAGTTGCGATCCGCGGGATCAACGGATGTCGGGAAGCCATGTACGGAGGGTTTTGTAAAAGCATAATATCCGTATACTTGAACAAGGATCTCCCACTCGGCCAATCCGATATGTTTTTCAGCGACTAAATACTATCATATACTCTCCCGTCTTGACGGGAACGATGTCTGCGGAATATTTTTTGGCGAAAAGGGGTACGGACGGATCAGCAGTGGGACGCGGATGTTGGAGCTGGCGGCGGACAACTGGGAAGCAGCGCTAGGGCACAACGCTCGCTAGTAGTCGACTTTCCTGTGAGTTTTATGTCTCCCCTAGAGGCGAAACTTGAAGCTACGCAAGACGGAGAAGGTGTCATATCCTAGCCCATTTAGCTAAGTGCTAGTATCTAACATTATTTATTCCCTCTAAATGGTACATGTATCTTAGCGATATTCAGTCACTCTTTTATTGTCATCACGGCAGTACCACTGTATCGACGTATTTTCCTTGGACAGTACAGAGTTACTAGCAATATCTCTTCTTGGTAGTTCGTCTCTAGATAGTTCTAAAAGCTTGTGCGATAAGGTAAGATAAGCGGTACATATAATCGCAGACAACCTGTGTCGCTAGTAATAGTTTGGTTTAGTTAGCAAACAACAAAAGCTACAGGTTCTAAGGCTGTTTCTAGAACACCTGAGGCGTGGATATTAAGACGGGGACTTACTAACCGAGGGAGAGACCCATACCGGTACCGACCAGATTTACGCCACACCCAGATTGTAAGAAACCTTGTTCCTAAGACAATCTTACTAATTCTCTCTACGCTGTATAATTATATCCAGATATTAGGTTCTATTATTAGTCTAAGGTTGCCAACTTAGACTAACCAAAGTAGCATCTCACACGTGGTTTCAGAGCCTCAGAACAACTAGACGAGACGAAGATGTCTAACCGAGCAGGAGAGAGACTACCATAGGAAGTCGATGGTCGACCAGAGGGGGCGCCTTATGGGCCGACACAGCCGACGTCGACAGATGGTGGAAGACATGCAGTGCGAGAAGGATCGAGTCCCACGATGGAGCCTATGTCGGTAAACGTCACCGAGATGCTACAACGTCTAAGTAACCGAGTTGAAACTTTTTCGATTGAGCTATCTCAACTGCGTGACCACGTCGACAACGGTTTCAGACATTTTGAAGGACGAGTGAACAAAAGCCGAGAGACGGAGAATTTTACTTCGAGGAAAACAATTAAGATCGGAGAGGACGCGAGAGATGCCGAGCATGATGCCGAACGACGTCAAGCCAGCCATGATCAAGAGCATCGCTACGACCAACATCGATGAGCTGAGAAATTGGTTCCGACATGCACGAGAGTATCTACGGTATCACAACGTTAACCCTGAAGAACAGAGAGGAGTGTATCTGGCTTTCTGGAAGGCCCTCTATCGAAGTGGTGGTACTCCCAAGTTGCGAAGACTGGAGATGAAGTCGGTGGAGGATTTTCCGGAGTTTCTGAGATGGAGAAATCTTTAATTCAGGAATTCTGCGGAAGAACACCGGCGGAACAATCGAGATTGAGTTTGGACAAGGCGCGACAGAAAACCACGGTCCTGAAGTATGCGAACTATTTTCGAGAACAATTATTGGAGCTTCCTCACAGTCATGAAGAAATTAACGTACATGATTTCCAGCGCTGTCTATGACCCTCGATTCATAAGGAGGTTGCCCTGAAAAACCCTAAGACGCTACACGAAGCGATTCAAGCGGCCTTGCGAGCGGAGGCATCGGAGACCAAGATTGAGACAACCCAACGCTCGACGGGCCGGCTGAGCGCCATCGAAGAAGACAACGACTTTTCGGAGGCAGCGGAGGAGGTCGACAGTGAGTCGGAGGAAGATTTGCATGGCGCGACCGATGACAAGCCGCGGGAGTTGTACGAAATTCGACGCCTCACTCAAGAGGAGGTCGACAGATTTAAGAAGGAGGGCAAGTGCTTCATTTGCCACAAGAAGGGACACATCGCTATCGACCGCCCCAGACAGAAGGAACACGAAGAACGAAAGAACGAGGAAACCCCTGCCGGGAAAGTGAGACCCGAGTCGGCAGCTCGCGGCAAGCTTCATGATGAGGTTTCGTCTCCTACAACGACTCAGGAAGAGACCAAGACAGAAGAAGTACGAAACCCGTTACCTCAAACGACATGGAGGCCAGTCTTTAGGAGCAAGGACTTTAGCGATTGGATGATGAATTGGGAGTATTTCCTAAAGTACTCTCAGACCTACGGACCTTTCGACTTAGATGGAGCTAGCGATAATGACGGCCTTAATTCTCAAGTGGCGGAGGATTTCTGCTGTCCGGCACGCCCATTTCAAGAGAGAGATTTACAGAAGTACCGGAGAGTTTGGCTAAATGCGCCATTTAACGAATTAGAAGATTTTTTGGGCCATTCTTTGCGGAGTAAACTGCTCCATCCCCACTTGAGGGCGGTTATAGTGGTTCCAAAATGGAGGGCAAAACCATGGTTCAAGCTGCTGCGAAATTTCCGACTTGTCGACGAGCTGGCGGCGACAGAACATGTGTTTACATGCCCTACGAATGATGAAATAGAAGGAAGACGGCAAGATGTTGGACCGACAAGATGGACGACGCAAGTTTATGTCGACGACACCGATCGAGTTCGATTTCTGTCCCTAAACCTACAAAACCCCCCGAAGACCTACTGGACTCACTCGACGACTCTTGTTACCGATGGCCGACGAGTGTTACTAGCGAAAGAGGATACTGGCATGGTATGGTTTCCTGGTGGCAAACAGAAGATTGAAGACGCGACCCCGGAATGCACAACAGTGCGAGCTCTTACGGAGACAATTGGATTTAAGGTGAGCGAAACAAATTTACGCCTTTTAGGAACGGAGTCTTCCGGACAGAATAAGCGCTACGTGTATATCGCTCGCGTTCGACCCGGATCGATACCGAACGCTACGTCAACTTCTCGGGTAGTATGGGCTACTTGGAAGGAATTAATTTCGGTGCGGCGTACGGGTTATCTAGTTCGTGGAGATCAGCTGTTCCCTCTTCGTTACGAGACTTTTGGAAAACCGATCGACGGGTGGAAGAACAAGAACGTCCGACTAGAAGTCAGTGTTCTTGCGACGCTACACGTGTCCACAACCCAATCAGGACCAAGTTTGTTTGTTTTGGGAGGCACCTTACGCGGACATCGATGCCGTATTTTGGTTGACTCTGGCGCTTCGGAAAATTTCTGCAAGGCTGAGTGGGTACGGGAGCATCACATTCCGACGGTCTCTGCTGGAGAGAAATACCGGATAAAATTGGCAGATGGTAGTACAACTACGACTCGCCAGCGACTACGGAATGAAGTGCTTACAGTAGGGATCCTAGACATACGTCTGGACGCAATTATGACAGAAGTGGGTAAATTCGACATCATCCTCGGTCAACCTTGGTTACAAGCCGTCAACCCGGATATAGATTGGTCTACTAAAACGATTCGCGACCGTAAAACTGGCGAAGCTATGGTGTCTGGCGACGAGTACACCGTACCTATGGCAGTACATCACTTGGAGGCGGATGCGATGGCAAAGCTGCTTAGGCAACAACCAATAGACCTCTTCGTGATTGGACTACGAGAAGTACAAGACGCGGTCGATGACATCAGTACCGATCAGCAACCCGAGTGGGCGACTTCGTTACGAGATTCCCTGAATGAGTTTACGGACATCATTAAGGAGCCTGACGGTGTACCACCAACGCGCGAGCGCAACTTCGAGATTAACTTGGAGTGCGATGAACCACCTAAGGAGCGAACGTACCGTATGTCACCGGCAGAACTCCGAGAGGTTCATGTACAGTTACAATATTTACTCGCAAAAGGCTGGATTCGTCCGTCTAAATCTCCGTACGGTGCCCCGATTTTATTTGTACGCAATAAGGATAGTACCATGCGTATGTGTGTAGACTATCGGAAACTCAACGACCTTTCGAGGAAAGACCGAACACCGTTACCCCGGATTGATGAATTACTCGACTCGGTATATGGGGCTCATTGTTTTAGTACGCTGGACCTGTATAAGGTCTATCACCAAGTTCGAGTTAAGGAGCGCGACATACATAAGACAACATTCCGAACTCATTACGGATTGTTCGAGTACTGCGTTCTACCCTTTGGACTTTGTAACGCCCCAGCTTGATTCCAAGCGATGATGAATCGAGTTTTGGCCCCGCATCTTGGCAAATTCTGCGTGGTATATCTGGACGACGTGCTGATCTACAGTAAGACGGCCGATGAACACCTCGAGCATATTCGACTCGTGTTACGAGAGCTGCAGCGACACCAGTTGCATATCAAACTCTTCAAGTGTTACTTTGGACGATCGAGCGTCAACTTCCTAGGACATGTGGTGGAAGCTAGACATATCCGAATGGACCCCGACAAAGTGGAGGCGGTACAAAATTGGCCCCGGCCGAAATCTGTGACAGAAGTACGTGGATTTCTGGGACTTGCTGGATATTACCGGAGAGGTTTATCAACCAATTAGCAACCCTAGCAACCCTATTAACGGATCCAACCAAGAAGACACCGGAATTTCGTTGGACCCCTCAAGCCCAGTCAACATTCGAGCAAATTAAAGACGCAATGGTACGTGCACCACTCTTGGTAATTCTTGACACTTCTCCTAATGCAAGGTACACTATGTACACGGATGCTTCTAGATTTGTAGTAGGAGTTGTGTTGTTAGAAGACCAAGGTATTGGATTACAACCTTTTGCGTACCATGCTCGAAAGATGAACAAGCATGAGGTACACTTCCCTGTCCACGAACAAGAGCTACTGGCAGTTCGCGACGCTCTACTGAAATTCCGTTGCTACTTAGATGGCGCGGCGGGATTTACGGTAATTACGGACCACGACACGTTGCGACACTTCTTTCGGCAGCGCGATTTGTCTACTCGACAGGTGCGATGGCTTCAAGTTTTAGCGCCTTATCAAGGGACAGATGGACATCGTGTACAAGAAGGGAACAATCAACCATGTAGACGCTCTGTCTCGCCGACCTGACATGAAGGACTCATTACAAAACCTGCAACCGTTACGCGATTGGACCAACGACGACGCAAAATGCGAGTTACACGCGCACATTTTTTCCTTGGAATCCCGGTTACATTCTGACTCTGGACTTCATGCGGAAATAAAAAAAGCTTATGACTCGGATAAATACCTGCTTACCCGGAAATCTTTGCCTACCTGGCTGGTACGTCAATCAAATGGACTCTTGTACGCCTACGGGACAAGGTTGTATGTGCCGAACGTCTCTACATTGCGATCAAGAATATTGTACGAGCTACACGACGCACCGACCGCGGGACATCTTGGTATTATTCGACTATTGGCAGCAATTACCCGGACTTTTTGGTGGCCTAACATGAAGCGGATAGTACAACACTATGTACGTTGCTGTGTTACCTGCCAACGTAACAAGGCAGCGCGACACAAGCCTTATGGACTCCTTCAATTGCACGAGGTACCGACCAGGCCCTTTGAACACGTATGGCTTGACCTGATTACGGACCTTCCTGAGTGCGATGGATATGATGATGTGGTGGTATTCGTCTGTATGCTTGCGAAACGGACGATTGTTGAGCCAATTACGAAAACAATTACATCGGAGCAATTAGCGAAAGTTATGCACCGCGCTGTTTTCCGGCATTTTGGCTTACCACGGATATTAATATCCGATCGAGATCCCCGGTTTATGAGCGACTTCTGGCAAACCCTATTTAGGGTTGTTGGCACCAAGCTTAATATTTCTACGAGCTATCATCCCCAGACATATGGCCAAACTGAACGAGTAAATCAGACATGGGAGCAAGTCATACGATGCTACGTGCACCCCTTGCACGACGACTGGGTTCAACACCTTACCAACGTGGAGTTTGCGATCAACGCAGCGGTTTCTACGTCGACGACAGGGCGGGGATCCGACCTTTTTTTGGGGGTTTCGGGTAAGTCGAATTTGTTTTTTTCAATCCCGAATGGACACGAATTTGAGTAATCGGGGGATGAGTTGAGTTGAACCCCACAATATTTTTCATGAATTGAATAAAACCTAAAGTCACTAGGTGATGAGACAGGGTAAATACCCAGATTTTTTCGACCGGTCCGAACAAGTACTTGGGCATGCATATCTCGATACGGACGAATACCTTTCGAATTTTTTTGTGAATGAATACAGAGATTTTCCCGAACTTCAGTCGGATTTCCGAGCCGGAACATGCAAGGAGCTGCTGCTGCATTATGTACTGAAAGATGATCATTTACATCATCGGAGGAATATGAATTTAAAAAACAATTTCTATCCCATACAACTTTGGAAGACCCTCCGTCGCACAGTGTCCGAAATTTGAGTGTGTTGACGGGTGTGCTTAAGGGGCACACCACCCTTGGGCACCGTGCTTCATCACCGGGATTTATCAGCTTATTGACATGTAGTGGAAACAATATTAGATTGTGTTTATTTATGAAAGTGATGTTTGAAATCTACATGGCCAGTTTAGATTGCAAACACCGCTTTCAAAAACAAACACATGCGAAATGCATCATGGTTATTTCCAAAAGAAAAAAAAGAGTGAATGAATGATTACAATATCTATGTTCACATCAATTTCTAAAAACCAATTCAAGGCTGAACATTCTTGGAGTCCCGCTTCATTCTCCTGCTGACCCTGTCCTCCACAGCAAATCAATGAGCTTCACACACGTGTTATTAGGGCTCCCATACAGCTTACCCATCACATGAAACGGTCGCGCAGTCGGAAAACGGTCCAGTCTGTAAGATATAGTTCTGAAAACAAAAGTCCACAGTCCCACATTACTGGATAAAATCCAATATCTGTCATCCTTCACACATCCAAACCCACACACAATCTCTCTCTCTCTCTCACACACACACTCCCATACACACTTACTTTGGCTTCTGCCCTCAATTAGCGGCATCACCTTGTTTAGGTCCATATACCATAGACAGACAAATGAGCTATGTACATATGACTTGCAAACACACACTCACACGAACAACTATTTCATAACAATTTATTAGCTATATACACACAACGAAACACGACACACATACATTACTGTCTTAATAAACATTTTGAGGTGCACACATTCACACACACAATCCAGTTTCTCATCTCGGGCTAGTCGTCATAGCATAGCAAGCGCACACAAGAGCCTGACTCACACGCTACATGTATCGACAAAAACAAACAAAAAGATAGCCAACCACCAACAAGCTCTATAACATACAGCCACATTAAGAGCCACATAACCGACCATTAGTATGTTGTACATGCAAGCTTTAAGTTCGCTCACACCCATCCACCTTGTGCCCCTCGGGCTGTGTACTTAAACTTATTCGGCGCATACAATATAGACACACATGAACATAAGCCCAACACACACACACACACACACACACACACACACACACACACACACGAGGTGTCATATATTCGTTGGCGCACACGCGCTCGTGCTCAACTCCATAAGAAGTATCCTGCGACGACACAGCAAAACTACATTACGGGAAGATAATGATGGAATATCGAGGTACGGCTTGGCCGGCTAAGCGAAGAAGAAAGTGCCGATCAGATATCAGCATAGTGTAAAACTTCGGAATGTGTAGCTTTTTATTGCCGTGCGTTTGCGAAATAGCAGCAGAGGTTCTGCGTGTGTGCGTGTGTATATGTAGGCGTACCTATGCGTGTAAGCCAGCCCGCTTGAAAGGCAGTTACTGCTGCAAGGGTTAGCGCGAATACCACTATTGAAAATATGTAAGCTACGATGGACGGGGCAACCACGGTAACGAGGACCGCGCGGCGGGCACTAGGAACGCGCGACAATAAAACGACAATAAGCTTGACTGAGAAGGGTGGACTTTCAGGTAACGCCACTAACCTTTCTCATCACCTCGACGATGGCTTGTTGTAATTGAAGGCAGGGTAGTGTCGACAAAAACGTTGCGTCATCGTGTAGCCCACGATCGTGCCGGAGGTGTCTCTGTATCGGTACTTCTGCCGGACAGTAGCCTTCACGCGCCGTTAGATGGTGCACCAGTGAGTTGCAACGCACTCCAACCAAGCCCATGCATCTAATAATAATTCGATAAAAGGCTGACCTGGATTTCGAAATCGCATGTTCCTCATCATTATGTACTAAAAATTAAAGATCTCTTATACACCATGGCGATATTTGTTTGGTCATTGTCCAGCTTTAACACAGAATTTAGATACTAAAGAGATCGCGTCATACCTTCGTACCAATCGTGCGGTGCTTAAGTGCGTGGCACTTCAAATAAGCAATCGTGGCGCCATCACCGTGGAGTACAATCACGCGGACGTACGGTTGGAAAGCGCGTGGGCGCGTGGCACACGCTATACTTTACGCGTCTTATCCGCGTCTTATCCGCGTCTTATCCGCGTCTTATCCGATTTAGCCGAACTTTACTGGTCTTATCCGTATTCAAGTGAATCGATTTGCACTTCTACCATAACGGGGACCATCTAAGATAGAATATGTGCCAGCTGTACCCCGGGTTGGATAAATCCGTACATCTTGGGAATCCAATACAAACAAGTAAGTTGACGACTAGGTTTCGGGCACGGATGATCCATTAGGTTTAGGATTCGGATTGATTACAAACTCTTGCTCTTTCTTCTCGACATGAATCGAACCTCCAAAAATGGTGAGACATTTGAAAATATTCAGATACCATTGGTATCGGTTCCACGCCCTGGTCGACGACTATGTCTCCATTTAAGGCGACGCCGGGATTCGAGCCGACATCTCCAACGACGGCTACATTTGAAGATAACGAGCCTAGCCGTACTTTACCGGAGCAAGTAAAGATTATGGTCGAGATGCACAGATTCGCCCACGACTGCGTCAAAGAAGCCCAAGCACATATGCAAGATATTGCAAATCGGCACCGGTTACCAGTACCTTTTACAATTGGCGACAAATTTAAGCTCAAGGCGACAAATCTACGATTTGTACAACACCCATGTTCTAAACTACGCGACCGCTACATTGGACCGTTTCTCATTACGGAGGAAGTTTCCCCGGTTGCATTTCGGCTTAAGCTACCCCTTGGAGTACGAATTCATGATGTTGTACACGCCAATCTACTGGAAAGATGGAATTCAGACACAGAACATGCCGACAGCGCGCAGCCAATTCCGATTGTGCACGACGCGAAGCGATTTGAAGTCGACCAAATACTCGACGTGGCTTTTAACTCAAACGGCACGGGACTTTTGTTCAAAGTTCGTTGGGCAACACCGTTCAACGTACCTAGCGAGGACACTTGGGAGCCCATGCGAGGAGTCAACCACTTAAACATCTTTTCCGAATTTCTTCTAACGGATGTTTATCGAGAATTTTCTGGGACCCCTAACTTTGTCAGATTTCGCAACCGCTGGCCTGCAAGAATCCCCAAGAAACCAAGACCCTGAGTACTGCACAGCGAGGACGCTGGTGCTTAAGGAGAGGAGAGTGTCGTATCTTAGCCCATTTAGCTAAGTGCTAGTATTTGACATTATTTATTTCCTCTAAATGGTACATGTACCTTAGCGATATTCAGTCACTCTTTTATTGTCATCACGGCAGTACCACTGTATCGACGTATTTTCCCAGGACAGTACAGAGTTGCTAGCAGTATCTCTTCTTGATAGTTCGTCTCTATATAGTTCTAAAAGCTTGTGCGATAAGGTAAGATAAGCGGTACATATAATCTCAGATAATCTGTGTCACTAGTAATAGTTTGGTTTAGTTACCAGACAACACAAGCTACAGGTTCTAAGGTTGTTTCTAGAACACCTGAGGCGTGAATATTTCAGACGGGGAGTTACTAGCCGAGGGAAAGACCCAGACCGGTACACACCAGATTTTCGCCACACCCAGATTGTAAGAAACCTTGTTCCTAAGACAATCTTACTAATTCTCTCTAAAAACGTATCCTACCGTCACTAAAGACAGTAAAAAGATCCAAAGTACTACTAAAGTACTACTGACATTAAAAATACAAGGGATGGGTCGGTAGCTCGGATGAGCAACGCCGACCGTCTTCGCTCCGGGCTTGGCCTCCCTATGAGCGATAGACTGGTGACCACAGGGCCCGTCGGACGACGGGCACCGATCACCTCTCCCCACCCGAGCCTCGCTCACCCAGGTCAGTGGATCCGTAGGCACATCAGACGGTACACACTCCAAGGCGCAGCTTTCACAAATTTGAATTCGATTCACATGCCGGAATCTGCGCCGCCTACATCTCAAACATTCCGAGTACTCCGTCCAATACTACGACACTCGTGCGTATCCAAAATATTACAAAAATCACTCTCCCACGGAGCCGGCGCACTATCACGCGCCCCTCCGAGCGTCCGGACGTTCCCATCAGACGTCCGTGAAAAACAAACCCAGGTCCCATCAGACCTGGTCGTGTGCCGCCAACACACGCTGACCACCTCTAACCCTTCCTCTCCCCACATTGCAAACACCCCACCAAATCACATCGACATCCTACGACCGATCACCATGTCTACTTCAAACCTCCCGGACTCCTACAAGCAGGTCCTTCTTAAGGACCGCCCTACACCCCTCTTCGCGGACGACCACATCGGACCCCGCAACCGCCTCGTGGGTCACCCCCTTGCACCCTTCCTCACTGCCCCACAACTCGAGAACGCGGAACATGGGCGAGGAACGCCACTGGACCCTACTCCGGGCACGGGCCTTCAAACTCCCCTCGTCCTTTCAGTTCCAACGACTGCCCCAGTTCTCGGTAGGGCCGTTGACCTCTCGGCTCGCCTGATCGACTCATACCTCCTGACAGGCCAATACTCCTCTACCCCCCCTGACACTGCCAGCTTCTGGCTCCACGGCATGTTCCTCCCGGACACGACATCCTCATCACACATGCTTCTTTCCGCTTGCTCTCTCGCTCGGCGATGGCTTCTCGAGAAGGTTCACGCCCTAACCGATATCCCAGCCCGCGTGAAAAATATAATCGGACGGGAACTCGCCCATCGCGCGCGCTGGACGGCCTCTGTCACCCGCACTTCCCACCCTGCTATGCCCCAACAACTTGATCGCACACCCCTACCAGTCGCTCTCTCTCATGGCCACCAGGAGGTCCGACTGGACATCCCCACCTCCTGTATATCCGTTGGCCTACTTTATCAACTTGCTTCACGCCAGCGTGAACTCCCGTCGGGTGGTCCAACGCCACCGCGCGCCGCCTCCGACCCCCACCTCCTCAACACTCTGAGACAGCAGGAAATTCAGATAATCCGAGCTGTAGTCGTTCCCGCAGTTTCAGGCCGACGAGTGAAAATTAGCTCCCCCCTGTTCACTCATCTCTCCGGCCCAGACGTCGTTCCTTTGTTACAGGCCCTCCTCCTCGATCGACTCACCACGGAACTCGTCGACACCTGGAACACCAGCGCCTCCGACCCTACCCCCTGTATGGAAGACCTCCCTGAACCCGTCCAACTCCTCCTTCAGATCGCGGACGCCCTTCAACCGACACGCGACCCCATACAGGTTGAGAACGATCCCACCTCCTTCTGGATGAATATCCTCCACCCGTCCCATAACCCACTCCTTTCACAATCAGGCCCTGTACATTTTCACGCAACACTTCAAAATGCCATTCATTCAGTACCCCCTACCCCCCAAAACTACACAATCATCATCACACCCCCCCCACTCACAGGCCATGTCCCAGGCACTTCCTGGGCTGACACCTGCCTCACCACAGTCCTCATCCAATCACCCCACCCCCTCCCACTGCCTTGCCCCACACCCAATGGCTCCATTCCTCCTTCACACTGGCTCTCCACCCTCCTCCACCAAACAGCTTCTGAATACGCACACTCCCACACCCACTCACACCGACCCTCCCCCCCGCCCTTCAACCTATCCCTTCATGCCTCCCTCCAAAAATTTCCTGATGGCTCATACTTCCGCTCCCACCCTTCCCCTTCCCCTCACATCGCCACCAGCATCCAAATTTCCCTTACCACCACCATGTACTGCATCCTCGTCTCCACCAACGGCACCGCCACCATTCCCCTACCCCACACCTACATCCACCGAGGCACCCCCACCCACACCACATGCTCACTCTACATCACACCACACCACTACTCCATCTTCGGCAGGTCCCGCATCTCGGACCCCATTTTCCACACCACCCCCTCCCCCCCCCCACTCACCATCACAAAAAACAAAACCCTCCTCCGCAACCCCCCCTCCCTCCTCCTTGAATGGACAGGTCACCTCCAGGCCACCAACACCTACGAGGCCTGGCAACAGGAACCTGCAGATGGCTCAATGCTCGACACCCCCGATGATGCCCCCCTCGACTTTGACTCCCTCCCTGACATCCTACTGGCCACCTCCCACTCACCCACGCCCCCTCACTCTCACACCCCACGCCCTTCCAAAAAACGTCGCTCCCCCTCCCCCGCCCCCTCTACACAACCCTCCCCGACTCACCATCAAGCCCCTCCATCCATACCCGCCACAGCTCCACCCCCCCCAACCTCCCTCCCCACCATCTTCGAATCCTCAGCGGACCACATGGACTCCTCATCCACCCCTCTCACACAACCCGCCCCTGCCTCCTCTCACCCATCCCAGGGACACCAACCCCCTCCCCCCCCCTCCCCCCCACACCCAGATTCTGACCGCAACACAACACCAACCCCCCACCACCCCCTGGCCCCCTCCCCTCCCCGCCACGACCCCATGGACTCCTCCCCATCAAAGCGTACCCCCACAGACCCCGCACTTAAACCCGCCCCCCCATCAGGAGTATTAAAACACTCCCGACCCACGACCAAAAAGACCCAGGCCTCACCCCCACACCGCCACACAACACGCACACCCCCGACAGTCAAGAGCCACACCCCCCCCCCTACCCAGCATAACACCCAACCCGATTACCGGTCCCCAACCCGCACACCCACAACACACCCTTCCAGCCTCCCCCTTCCAGACTCCTCCCCTGCAACTTCGGCCCTCGACCTCGACGACCTCCCAGACGAAGACCTGTCCTACGACGAAGCCGCTGCGGAGCCATCCCCATCCACTGGACCTCTCATCACTCCTTCTGACTTCTCTTCGGCCAATAGGGCCACCCGCCGTCCCTAACTCCACCACAGACGGGCCAGCAGGCCCGGAGGTCCGACCCCAACCCCTTCTCCCCCACCCTCCCAATGACATCCGTAACCATAGTGTAACCAACCCACACAGGGACACTCTTCCGCCGCACTTCTCACCCACAACCTGCGCCATTCAACTTCACAACTACCTGTACGATTTGAACCTTGAACGCGGCCTTCCCACCCCTATCGGGCCCCTCGACCCCTCGGCCATTCTCTCTTTCCAATGGGGCCACTACCAGGACCTCTCAAACCTCTCCTGCATTGCCACCTCCCTTGCTAAACTTCACTCTAACTCCCGCAACACTTACTCTATCATCACAAACATTGAAGTGGACACATTTCATAACCATCGCGTTTACCCCAGCCAATGGACTAACCTCGCCAACAGGGGTGCACCTCCCCGACCGGGCACACCCAACAACTCCCTCCTTGTCCTCACATGGCAACACTCCCACTTTGGCCTCCTCCACGTGACGCACGACTCCGCCACCTGGGTCGACTCACTCCACCACAACCCTCCACCGTTCCTCCTCACCCGCACTCTCTCCCTCCTCGCCTCTTGGAACTCGTCCCCCCCCCCCATCCTCCCCTCTCCTCGCCTCCTCAACCCCCCTCGACAGAACGACATATCTCGCGCGTGGTCCTGCGGCACCCACGTCCTCCTTCACACATACTTTGTTCTCACGGCCCCTGCAGACCAAGCCTACAACCCCCCGCAATTCGACCCCAGGACCTCTGTCTACTCCCTCCACTCTTTATTGTGGCACCACGTCTTTCGCTCCACCCCCCTTCCTATCGGACGCGCACACCTTTTGGCAGCCCTTCACCCTCATCAAACCTCCCCCTCACCCACACAAACACACCCCTCTCCAACCCCCTTACCCGTACCCACCCCCACTCCACCCCTCCCCCCACCCCCCCCCCCCAATCTACCTGCCCTACCCCCCACCCACCACCACACCACACCCCCTCACCTGACACACCCTTCCACCTCTAACACTCACACACCCGACAACAACACTCCCCTCCAAACCCAACCCCCCCTCAAGCCATGCCCGCACCCCACACCAATCCTCCCCCATCACCTTCCACAACCTCTACACCTCATCAACCTTAATACCAGGGGACTCCACACATCTATCCTGGATGTGGAGCACCTAGCCGCCACTCACAGCCCAGATATCCTCATCCTCACCGAAACCACCCACACCACTCACAAATCACGCTGGCGAGTCGCCCTTCCCCAATACCTCCTCAAGAGCTCACGTCCTCGCTACTCAGCTGTGCCACTACCCTCCGCAGGTGTTCTTTTTGCGGTCCGCAGAGAATCATTCAGCACCGCAACCGTCCTCACCCCTCCTCCCCACCTAATCCCACACATCGCAGGACTTAAACTCGTGCCCCACTCAGGTGACCCTTACCTCCTTCTCGGGGTCTACATGCCGCAACTCCACAGCACTCAGCTCACCCGCCTATACGCGGAGGTCGCGGCATGGGGCCTCAGACTCACGGACGACTACCCAACACACCGTGTCCTCTGGGGAGGCGACTTCCAAACGACCACCACACCAGGTCAGGGCAACCCCGCCCTCACCACCCTCCTCAAACACCACCTTCGACCGCTCCACCCCCCCCTCCCCACCTTCCCCCGCAGCGACGGATGCCTCGACCACTGGCTCACTCCACCCCCCTCCCCCTTAAGCCTCAACCCTCCGGCATGCTCAACATTTACCTCTCCATCACACTTCTCCGACCACTCGGCGATTCACCTCGTCATTCCCGCCCCCTCCTCCCTAATCGCTCGACCACCCGCGGCCCACGACACACCACGCCCTCACCACACCACCCGCAAATTCTCCTTTAAACTCCCCCTCCAGCCACATCACATTACATCCTACCAACGTAGCACACCCCATCTTCTCAACAGCACAGCCTCCCTCCACGCGGAAATCATAAATACCTCCCCTTACCAGGCCACTCCAGACACCCTCGACACCCTAGCATCCAAATTCACCACACTACTCTCCCAACACATGGACCACGCAGCCACTATCTGGCCCCTCCTTCCCCCGAAAAAACCCCGCCCCACTACTGCATCCGTTAACCCTACCTGGCTATCTAAAAAGACGCGTAAACTCATACGCACACTCCGTCGCTGTAGTACCAACAAAGGCCCCCTTCCCCTCGCCCAAACCCTCCTGCAAACCTCCGACTACCTTTCCCCTACCGAAATCAGTCAAAGATGCCAGGCACGCATCCGCCTTCTCCTCAGAACCACCACCACGGATATACTACAAAAAATTAAAAACCGCACCAATACTGCCTATGACGCCTCCCCGAAATCCTCCCACCGCGGATTGAAAATTAAAAGTGGCCTCCTCCCGGCGACCACCGCAACCACTACACTACACCGCATTACCAAGCCCGATGCGACCGTGGCGTCCTCCCCCTCGACCGTCATTGACGCAATCCACTCCCATTTCACCACTGAACTCATGCGAGCCACCCCGCCCGACCTACCCATACCCCCCTGGGAACACCCTGACAACCCCGACAACTACACCATCGAACCTCGCGGGGACCCTACACTCACTCTAGCCGATATGATTACCCGTGCTACATTTGATAAAACCCTCAACTCGCTAGGCACAGGCAAGGCCCCCGGCCCCGACGGTATCCCCAACGAAATTCTCAAGTTCCTACCCCCCGAGACCCGCTCTGCCCTCTACTCTCTCCTATCCCTCTTCGCCCATAACTCCTACACACCCCCCGAATGGTGCCATAGCACAACATGCCTCCTACATAAAAAAGGAGACCCCACCCTCCTCGACAACTATCGCCCCATCGCCCTCATGAATAACCTCCTTAAGCTATGGACCGCACTAATAAAAGACGCAGGCTCGAAATACGCCGAAACCCACGGCATCCTCAGCGACCAACAAGACGGCTTTCGACAACACCGCAGCATCCACGACGCCCTCTCCTCCATAATCATGGCCATGGAGGACGCCAAACTCCACAAGAAAGACATCTATGTTATGTACGCGGACTTCAAAGGCGCCTTCAACGCAGCAGACCACCGCATCATGTTCAAACACATGAGACAACTCGGTATGCCCTCCACTTTTGTAGATACATGCGAACACCTCTACGGGGTCTCATCCACGGACTACATTACCCCTTATGGTCCCACCCCCTCCATCGACATTAATAGAGGTACCCTGCAGGGCGATACCCTCTCCCCCTTCCTTTTCACCCTCTTCCTTGAACCCTTTCTCCGCTGGCTCACGGTCGGCAGCCGGGGCTACCGGCCCGGGCCCCCCGCCACTAACGTTGACCCTACAGAACCCACAGCCACTTACCCCGGACACGGATTCGCCGACGACCTCAGCATAGCCACGGGCTCGACCCCCAACATGGCCATCCAACTAAAGAAACTCTCCCTCTTCAGCGCCTACACAGGTATGACCGTCAACATCCAAAAATGTTGTATCACCGGAGCCCTTTGGCGTTTGGGTAACGCCCTCTCCCTTGCCAACACCACCCTCCTCACATCCCACCTCCAATCGCAGTTCCTAACCATCAACTCCACACCCTCGCCCATTCCCTCCATTGGCCCCTCGGACACATACCGAGTCCTCGGGGTCGAACTTAACACCTCCCTCACCTTCACCAAACACTGGCATGAACTCAAACGCACCACCACCTCCCTCATCGACGCCCTTTCCACCTCCCTACTAACCCAATCTCGCAGGATACGCGTCATCCGTGGCCTCCTACTCGGCAAACATTTTACCCTTCAACTTGGTCTCTTCAGCGACTCCCAACTGGACACCCTTGAAGGTCAAATCTGCCGCGCCCTCCGCTCAGCCGTCTCCTCGGTACGCAGCCTCCCCCGCACCGCCCTTCACCGACCCACCTCCGACCTCGGCTACGGTCTCCCCTCCCTCAAAGCCCATGCCGCACAACTCACAGTCTGCCACCTCCACAAAACCCTGAACTCCCCCGGATACAGAGGCCAAATGGCCAGAGCCCACATACACAAAATCTCCACCACATACTCCCACTGGCCCATTGAATCCATAATGTCAGGCAACCTATCCTTCCCCACGCTCAGATGCCTTGTGCGTGCCCAACGTGATGCCGGCACCTTATTTCACAACATCCCTCCCCTTTCCCTCACCAACCCCATTGCCACCACTATCCGCACCCACTTCACCAGACAAGACGCAAACCTCCGTACATCACTCAGAGACAGAGCCACGCACATTACCGACCCACTCCATTACAAACAAGCCTACCGCGAATTCTCACCCCGCAAGACACACACCTCCCTCCTTCCCCGCCTTAACCCACTATGGCAAAATCACATAACCACATGGCCGCAAGTCCTCCTCCGCGCCACACCTTCCTCCTTCATCCTCAAATCCAGTCAGTCCATCTCCAAACTCACAGGGTCCGACACTTCTCTCACTATCCCAGTTCGCCTACTCGCCGCAATTCTCACCGAACCCACTGACACTATCCACAACCGCCTCCCCGTCACGAACCTCAACATCAAACAAGCCTCCCTCCCCACCACCCTACATCCCTCCTGGATTCCCCTCCTCAACCCACACCTCCCCAGACACCCTTCTACCCTCTCCCCAGACATCCACTCCTCCCGCACCACCACTACCAACCCCACAGCCCGCATCACACACATAGACACGGAATACCTCACCCCCACAGACCACCACTACCCCCCTTGCGACGTGACACGCATCATATCCAAACACAAAGACACAGAATACGGACAAACACAATACATGGTCGAATGGGCCCCGGAACACCTCACGGAATGGGACATCCACCTCCAACTCGACGAAGGCTTCCAACTCATCTCTTCCACCCCCACATCGGTAACCCTACCCCCCCCCTCCCCCACTGACTGCTCCATATGCCATAACCCTCTTCACTTGGAACCCACTTCCACCTGCTCCACATGCCCGCACTTTGCAATCCACTCACAATGCCGCCCAGCTCAGGGTCCTGCCACATGGCAGTGCGACTGGTGTACTGGTGGCCAACAGCACGACCTCACCCGTCTCCACGAGGTCCAATGGGCCCCATGCCTTCAACTTCACGACACCATTAGTGAGACCCCCTCCGGCCCCACCGCCCTCACAGCATTTAACTCTGGCTTTGTCCCATCCACCACACCCATCCTGCCAGAACCCGGACCTCCTCCGTGGTCACACCCCCTAATCACATTCAACCACGCCCCCATTAACCCCGACCTTGACATGCTCCCTACCGGTAAATTCGCCATCCACGCACACCCATCCCTCCACGACACCACCATACTCTGCACTCCTGACGGCCGCGCAATCACCACCCTTAACGGCCCCCGCGTCCGTCATCTCTACCAACTCTTTCGCCCCGACCTCTCGCAGCATACGTTCGAGGAGGAGGTCTATCGCCTCCTTACTCGCCTAGGCTCTCGGTCGGAAATCCAATCCCCCACACCCACCACCACCACACGCAACAGATGGGCCACTCGAGAGGACCTCCTCTCCGCTCTACGGCACACATTCCACATCCAGACAGAACTCTACTCCGACCCCCTTAACAAATCACTCCACTCACACACCTACCACTCGCTCTACCCAGAAGACATAGTCTTCTCGTCCAGCGGCAGTAACGCTCCACACACATGGCAGGGTACCAATATCGCAAATCCCGAATACGACCACGAATGCATGCGCCGTGCCATGGAACATGCAATCACCAGCGCACATCTCACAAACACACACACCCCCAGCGCTACCATCCTCATTCTCCCCCGATGGGAACACACACCTTACCGCCACTCTAAATACATCAACTCCCCCTACACACATCACCTATACACCCTCCCCAACGACGCGAACACCTTCCTACCCCCCGACCAACACACCGGCCATCCCACCCCCACCCCTTTCGGCACACGCTGGATGGTAGACATCTACCTCGTCGCTAACTCACTCGCACTCCACAACCTTCCCTCACGCACAGCCATGACCGCACTCCACAACACCCTAGAATCTATCTACGGCACACACCTCCCAAACCCCATCCTCAACATCCCACCGCCACACCTCAACACCCCCTACTCCCCTCACTCCGCAGGCATCTACCATCTCCCCCCAAACCCCACCCACCCCCTTACCCACCCCCTACAAGAACGAACAAGACTAACATACTTCCCGACCAGAGGAATCCTTGCTTGGAACTCGCAGGACTTCGTATACACAGACGGCTCGAAAAAAGGAGGCAACTCCCCTCTTGGAGCAGCAGCTACCCACCCCGCCTCGGACACCAACATCAGAATCCTGGTGACCTCTACCCCCCCCTCCCATACCATTAATCGAGCCGAACTAGCTGGTATCGCCATAGGCCTCCAACTAGGACATACCCACCTCCTTACTGACAGTGCGTGCTCCCTCAGCCTCATACAAGGTTACCTTAACTGCCCCTCCGCTTATAGGCACAACATCCACCGAGACACACTCCTCTCCATCACACACACCCTCAAAACCCGATGCGACGCAGGCATCCGCACACATCTAGGTAAAATTAAAGCACACAACCACTCACCCGGCAACGAACTAGCAGACACACTCGCTAACCAGGTCGCTGATGGTCACCCGCCAGATACAACATACACCACAGGCTCGGAGGTGTCCATTGGACATTGGACCTGGCCTTACACCCTCATACCACAAACCCAAGGCGAACCCTTACCCCACATATACACAAACCTAAAAGCCGACGCACACACACACAGCTGCAAACACACACTTACACCCCTCTCGCAATCATCCAAACACGGCGCCCTACTCGCCCGCGCCGCGGCGGACGGTGCCGACTTCACCTTCCACAAAAAACACTCAACACTCACCAACACACAATTCACCCACAAACAAGAATTCATTTGGGGCGTCCACAACACCCGCCTCCTCCCACACAATCCCACCCTGCGATGTCCCATGTGTGGCCAATTCACCAGCAACGGCCACATGGCCGGTAACTGCCCATCCATGTCTGGCCTGAGACAGGACCGACACAACAGCGCGCTACAACTCCTCATGTCTCTCCTCGAACGCCACAATGGAGGTCGATGGGAAACTATCACTGCAGACTTCGGTAACAAACCCATCAAGTCTTTCCCCCACCCCACCACCTCCTACACCCCTCTTGACTGCCATCCCCCACACCCCTCCCACATGCCTACCCGCCTTGTTGATGCTGACGAAGGTCTCTCGACCGACTCCCTAACCTCTTGTCCCGCTATACTCCCCTCCGACATCCTCCCGCCTGAGCTGCGTCCCCCGGCACATAAACCCGATTTCATACGCCTCCTCGAACCTCGCTTCGTTGGCCACAACAACGGCCGCCGTAGATACTCGTCTATCAAAAAAATTCAGATAGGGGAATGGAAATACTGCACCGACCACAACCTCTCACACACAACCCGCCTGATTAGGACCAAATACACACCCCTCGCAAACGCCATCCGCAACCATTGGCCGGGTACCGAAGTCGACATCCTACCCATAGTCATGAGCCGCACGGGCACACCGCACTCATCCACCATCGAAAGTCTCACCTCCCTACTCACCCTCCGCACCGACCCTCCGGACAAACTCATCACCAAAACTCGCCTAGACACGTCTCGCATCCTTTCCACCCTCCACACACACACCGTCCAATGGCTGCACTATCTCCTCCTCGTCTACCGCACCAAATCACGCAAGACCACTCGCCAAGCATCCGCATAAAGACCTACCTCATGCCCCTTCTTGCACACCACCTTTAAACCACTCCAGACCCTCCCCGGGGGGGAGTAAAACCCCCAACCACATTTGGAGAGGTTGGACACAGGAGGTTCACGGTCTAGCCCTGACTTGTAAGTTCCCTGTTTGACGTAGTTGGGAGGGCCCAGAGACAGCAGCCGACGCATCCGGCTTTTTGGTGAAAAACCGGCGCATACGGTACATGTTGTAAACAATTTCAATTTCAATTTCAATAATTCTCTCTACGCTGTATAATTAGATCCAGAGAAAACCCGGTACGGGGTTTTTTTGGAAAATATTCCCGTACCCAACATCTTTTGTGGCGCGGCGACTCGATCCATGTGTCCGACCTACCCCTTCCCTAGTCGATACCCGGTTATCGACAGGCTGCCTCATGCAGTGTGCCTAGGGTTATCGTAACGGCACACTGCTCGTATAGGCGGCCCCCTAACAACGTAAACCACCGGGGGAGGGTCCGGCCGGCCACAACGCGATCATATAGATGTTGGAAACAGACGGATCAAGGACATAGGGACATGAGAACATTTGGCACGGGGGCAAGAGAGCTAGCCGGACACCGTCTGCAGCTTAGTAATTTTCTCCTCCCAGCCCCCGAAGGAGGAGGGAAGACTCGGCTAGGTGACGAGGTGCGTCGGGAGGAGCAATTATTATCTCGGGCGGGGATGAGCACGGATCGAGACGGGACCGACGAAGATCTGAGCGAGGGAGTTTTTCACATGCCTTCCCCCCTAGCTCCGGCACGACCGGAGTCGCACGGTACCCGAGGTCAGGCAAGTTTACCTCGACGAGCTCTATATGACCAGCCTCGCTGATTAGCATCCCCGCAACGACTGGAGGAGGCCGCGTATCGTGGAGACTAGCGACATTTTCATTTCATACTGTATCCAAAAAAATTACGTATAGATAAAAATAATAAATGCATGGTTACGTGTATGTTTTAGACGGTATCATCACCGCCAATGGAGAGGTTGGGATTAGTGGCTCGCGGTCTAGCTCCTAGTTAAATAAGTCCGATAGGCGCAAGCAGGGGGGCCCCACAGACAGCAACCGGTTAATTATGGTATTGTTGTAAACAATTTCAATTTCAATGCCTACACCTTACCGACGCGGCATGGCGCCGAGATAAAAACTATTGCAACCCCCCGTGGACTGCTCTCCTAACCCTCGCTGCCAGTCAGGCGCGGCTGCAACCGTCGTTACCCCCTACTGGCCCACCATACCGTGGTACCAAGACCTCCAACGACTCGCAGCCCACAATCTATTCTTCCCCTCGGCACGGGACTTGTTCTTCCCCAGCAAGCTCGGAAAGCACGCGGGGGTCGGACCACCCGGCTTGAGTATCGTGGTCTTTCGGGCAACAACCCCTCGTGGCTCTACACCCGCCGTTGCGCCATATGCCAGTCCCTACGCGCCGCACACGCTACCTACTACGCGCCCCCGCCCGTCCAGCTACAAGCGCGCACGGGCCCACAACGCTACCGGCTCACAGCGGACACGACCCATGCCTCTTGGTCCTCCTCCATGGCTACCCAGTTCCGTCCCCTCCTAGGCACCGACCACGTGGGTACCACCGTAATTAGCCTACTCATCAGCTCCCCGTCTACATATGCAAACTACGACAACGCCCTCCGCCACTACTTCGCTTTCTGCGTTGCAGACGGACGATCCCCTTACATGTCACCCCCGCTATTATGGTTCGCTACACTGCCCGGCTCGGCCTACTTGGCACCGTAGTTGCTAGCTCTCTACAACCTTACTTTTCTGCGGTTAACCAGTACTTCCGCGACCACTAGCTACCCCCTATCGCCGTTGGCGACATCTTAGCCGACGCTCGCCGCGGGCTAGAAATGCAACAACAGCGCGTCGTCCCGTCCGACACCCGGCTACCTCTTCCACCACCAGTCGCCCTCGACATTGTATTGGCCACCAACATCCTCCGCGACAACATGACATGGACACTAGCTGCCCTAACGTGCATCGAGCGTTTTCGTGCTTTGCTCGCGGTTTGCGTCAACTACAGTTTTTTCTGCTGCGCAGAAATTGGCACCCGCTGCCTCACAGGTGAGCTCAGAGTCGACAGACCCTCCCAACATATCTGTATGTTCGTGCGAAGATCCAAGGGAGACCAACGCCGCGACTCCCGCGACAAGCTCGTGCTTGCCGTCCCGATTACCGCAAGCCCAGTGTTAGCGGACCTACCGGACTCCTACCTCACTCGACGTATAGCCTTATGCACGACCTACGACCTACGCCTTACTGCAAACGACCTCCCCATGCCGCTATCTGAAGAGTCTCACCTTTGGAACCCTCCGCAGAGTGGAAGGCCGCCACAACACTTGCGTCTTGGTTGGCCCTCGCGCTCCGTACGATAAACACCACCGCGCTAGCCGGCTTTAAGTGGACATCGCTCATCTTCCCGAAAAGGGAGGCTTCCGCCACTATCTGCATCGGCGCCCCCCTCCCCGTCATCAAGTTGTTGAACGTGGTATGCACGGTTCGATAAGAAAGACAATGTAACTTGCGTTGTGTTGGTTACATGTACGCTAACAACCAACCTTGGGTGACGGCTGGTGTCGAGACAAGAGAAGTGATGAGGACTAGAGTTGTTAGCTGTCTATAAGCTAGCTAGTGATATCGTGCGTCAGGCACTCTAGTTGATGTAATGTACATAAGGACTTCTATAAGAGCATACATTGGCTCTCTGTAACTAATCTACATTGGGAATTACTTACAACACAAGAACATGGGTGGCTGGGCCAAGAATAGCTCCGTGACCGAAGGCAAATACATCGACCCCACCATGACCCCATCACATGTTGCTTGGTGTTTCTTTGGCTGGCTGGCGCCGTCCACCCAGCAACACTAAGATTAGGTTGTGCAAGCCTCTGGCTTTAGGTTATTGGCAAACCGTGCCCCAAGGTAAATGGTTAGATTGTTTTAATTCTCGAGGTTTGCATATCCAACTCCCATGTGTACGGGACAGTGAGCCTAGCGGTTACTGTTACCGTTAGTAACGGCGCGTCGCACCTAAAGGACAACGACTTTGTCCTCGTTGTTAGACGCAACCAACGACTTGATGACTTCCCCAACGGTCAGCTACAACTAGCCCTCGCCTCATAAGCCGGAACTACCTACGAGCCTGGCACTCTCAGCTTTCGCGCTCAGCCAATCTAGGCTTCGCGCGAACACACCCACCCAACCCTATAATACGCGATAATCGTCCCCCATGCCTAGTCTGAGGGTGTGTTGTGGACAAAATGTAAGCAAAATTATATCTTTGACAAAACGGGCCCTAGGGTAATAAACTGCATGTCATTTTGTTATCCATCGTACCTTGTTCGGGCCGGTTCTTAGATGAACTAGCCACCATCCGCGAAAGAATTAGCCACCATCCGCGAAAGATGAGATGTTTTTACCTTGTTCGGGCAGTATTCGGGCAGCACGTCTATCGGTAATCGATATATAGAGTACCCACTGCCGCGAGCGACACAGGCACGTTCACAGCTGCTGCGGTATCAAGCGAAGTCGGCGCCTCTATACAGACAGTCTCGCCGCATTCTTTGCCGGGTGAGGCCGTCAAGTTCGACCTCCTCCACAGTGCTGCCCTAACCTCCTAGACTCTACCGCACAGTGAATACAGGCCTACATGCCACTACCCAACTGATACGTTGTCTATACGACCGCGAAGAGGGCCGCAGGTGGTTCAGGTGGGCCGAGGCGACAGAGCGGAAGGATAATGGCTCCGTACTCACGTACCTCCAGCGATACCCCCATTATCCTCGACGCATCCCACTCACAACTGGAACTTCTACCCGGGAGCCCAGAACCGACGGCAGAAGGAATACGCGAGCAAGGACATCCACCTTCTTATCCCGGAGAAGGTGGTCCCCCTCGTCAGCTTCCCTGGAGTGGGTCCTCCGCCTCCTCCCTCAAAGGGGCCGCTCTCGTGTCGCGGGTGGAATCTGACTCCTCTCTGGGCAGTAGCGGAACCGAGAACAGCAGGAATTCCCAACGGATACAACCCGTCGCGTACAACTGCACGGAAATTAGCGGAGACCCGCCCTCCGAAGTAACGCCAGACAACAGGCAGAGCGAATTAGAAGCAACAGAGTCTGAGCGATTCAAGCTGGCAGAGGTAGGAGCGCCTTCAACTTGCCGCGCTCACGAGAGAGGAGGCGGCTCCCGCGCAGGTGCGACGCAACCCGGGGTCCCCTGTTATTTCATCCACGTATCAAGTAGTTTAATACAGTAC
>JAPMLY010000396.1:0-222547 GCA_026401115.1 Tetraselmis chui | reverse complement strand
GATGGGGGTGAGACGGCGCGGTCGAATGTGGTGTGGTGCCGTTGTGAAATAGTAAACGGGCATTGCGGTAGTGATGATGATTGCCGTTGTGTGCAGTGATGGAGTTGCGTGAGAGGACCGAGGAGCACATTCAAGAGGTACGTGTGTGTGTGTGTGTGTGTGTGTGTGTGTGTGTGTGTGTGTGTGTGTGTGTGTGTGTGTGTGTGTGTGTGTGCGTGTGCGTGTGTGTGTGTGTGTGTGTGTGTGTGTGTGTGTGCGTGTGTGTGTGCGTGTGTGTGTGTGTGGCGTAGTAAGACTGCCCAAGTGCCTATAACGACCTTGTTTGGAGATTGTGATGAATGAGCGGCCGTGTTGAGCTTGTGACACGCTCGAATGTGCGTTGTATGGGGGGGACAATGCGCAGAGTCGAAAGTCTGCGGATGGATGGGTGAATGTGCTGACGGGGACGGAGGGGCTGTGGATGGTTCGCTTCCTCCGCAACAACAAACCCGTGCAAATGCACGGCTGCCCGAATGGGTATTGCAGCGTGGCCACCTTCCGGTATGTTTGTTGGCACTCCTTTTTATCCTAGTTGCGAGTCATATGCCCATTTCCTCGCCATTCATTGTTTGTTTGTTTGTTTGTTTGTTTGTTTGTTTGTTTGTTTGTTTGTTTGTTTGTTTGTTTGTTTGTTTGTTTGTTTGCTTGTTTGCTTGTTTTAATTTGTGCATGTGTAACTCTTTTCTTTAAACATTGCATTGTTTATCCTTTTATCCTTTTGCTACGGCTGTTTGTTGTAGGTGTTACTTCTCATCACCATTCGCTTTGCGTTGTTCTTGCATAACTACAGTTTCCTCTCTTAATCTTTGTATCGCACAGTTTTCGTGCACATGTGGCATGTTAATGAGGGTCGCACCTGACAACCGGGATTTGATGCGGCGTACGGACCGCAGGCGCGCGGTTGGGGACCGTATCTTGGATCCGCAGGGTTCAGCGGACGCAATACGCGACGCGTGTTTTAAAAGTTTGGTGAAACCGATACCAAGAAATCAACAAAAAGGGGTCGTCGTCATCGGCTGACGAGCTTCAGACACGCGACTTGTATTGAAAAAGTACTAAAGTTGTTGAACAAAAATATCTGCGTAGTTGTAAATGTAATGCGCATGGGTGAGGACGTTGAGATGTTCATACAATTAGTAGATCTCATGTAAACCTTTAATCAACAAAATAAATTCACAACTGCACTCCTCCACAAAAGTCCTGACAAGATTTCGCACCACAAGTAAAAATGTAACTATGCGTCGATTTTATTGACAAATCTCCAGAAATCCTAGGCAATGTTTTTGCGCCCAAAATGGAATGCGTCGACAAGAACGGGGGAAGAATTTGAGCACTGCCGGGCTTATGTACTTGGGGTTATCGCGCCCGCACCCGTGCGGCGCGCTCTTTCAAACAATAGGCGTGATGGTTAGAAGAAAAGATTAACAGGCGCACAACGCCGCAGTATGAATGTTGATGCGACAGTCGCACAAATGTAATGCATAGACGACGGAAGGAGGAGGTGTTGGGCAGGCCGCTGTGGGGGAAACGCACGAAATCGCGTATGTAGACTTAGTACCACCGATATGCGCACAACCCAAGGGCAAGCTCCTTATTTCGGCGACAATGTTCAAGCGATCATAACTTAGTCAAATATGGTCAAAAATTTTCCAAACAGGTACCGTTGGACGTGTCTTTCAAATACGCGTCGAACGCACCTACTCCGGAGTTCAGAAACGCACAAACGATTTTCAGTTTAATTATTTTAACTTCAGCATTACTCCGGCAAAGCTGAGCCGCAGTGCCAAGCGACACCCGTCGAATTCGACTCACCTCATGAGGCGATTTCTGCGGGGTTTGTCGATATGTATTTACCAATTCTTCGTTTCTGCTGATTTCCGAGCCTAATTCCCGACGTGTGCCACTCGTGGGGCGGGCGTGGTTGGCAGAAGCACATACCCAAGCATTCCAATCACCACCGTCACCGTAATGCGTCCCTAACGGCCAAGTTGGACCTCGCTCCTCCCCTGAGCTAATCGCCCTCGCATGTTCGCAGCGTACAGTGTTTATCCAAACCTGCGGAATGTGCGTTATTGCTCGCTTGCTTTCCAAAAACATCACGGGCATGCGGCGTGAACTTCCGTGCACTATTCACCCACCCGCAAACCAACCCTCGCGCATTGAACACGGCACCCACGCCTCCAAACCCCCTCCAAAAAGCCCCCAAAGATACGGTTATGTGGAAGACGGAGTAGTTTGCAGCTTAGTATGAGCGCTTGAGCAATGCCCAAGCGTGGCGCCCAGAACGACGTGTGTAGTTCAAACAATTTCTTGGGAATTTATGGGCTTAATTCGACAAACTCCACCGACAACACCCGCTTAAAGCTGAGGTCTAACCACCCCGGATGACGGCTTACTACTTGCATCTCGGCTCTCCTACAATTGGGTGGCACTCGGGTATCGTCGTGCTTGACTTGGTGAGAGGGGAGCGTGTTCTTGACTAGCTTATGTGTAACATAATACATGTCCGGACTTTTGTGGAGGAGTGTACAGAAAATTCATGTACTATCATCAGCAATGCCCTCGGGACAATTAACTACGATCATCGTTGATAAATCAGCGGCGCGCCAGAAGATTGGTATTGCATGTTTGTTCAAGGAGTGTAAGAATTGCAAATGTTTTTGGAACATGTGCCGTCATGCCTGCTTAAAGAATACCATTCGTGTAATCAATGGCAAGAACGATGAGGCGGAAACGACGGGGTGGGTATATGTCGCTGAGAAAAAAACGTTAAACCATTCTTTTGTGCTAAAGAAAACGACAATTAATGTGACTTGCATGATGCGTATCAACTCATTTGGAGATGTCATGTGACATAATTATAAGGTAGGAGTGTATGCGTGTATGTACTTCCACATTTAGCAACAAATCATAATGTAAAAATGAAAATTATTTCCATCACAATTGCTGTTGCTTCGATGGCTCCAGTCTTGCAGCCCTTCATTTACTATTTCATGCAAGTCTTACTATCCGGGTATAGACCGGGGTGGCTTGATCTATCCTCGCTTGATCTATCCTCGCTAGTATGATTGTGTATGTTGTCATCATGAATGACATCAAGTCGAAGGAATATATACAGACTGCACCGGTCTAACCGCTACCACGCATCATCCTTGTCAAAGGGTCCTGAACAAAGACAACAACCACGCTTATGCATCCTAGGCTGTCTTACCTTTTGACTTGAGCCGGTGTTTTGCGCCTCGACATGACGTGGTTTGAGACGCACGAATGGTTCATGTTATTTCTCGTTAACACAAATCTTCAAATTATTTTTCAATCCAACGATTATAGCATACAAGTTGGCATACGCATTGGCGCTTACAATTTCTATGGACAGCTTAAGTAGCAAAGCAACGGGCGTAGTGCGAGTGACGAGAGTGGTAGCAAGTCCGAAGGAGGGAAAAACGCAATATTAACACGCCTATTTCGAGTCATGCAAGGCAATTGAAATTTTAAATTTAAAATAATGGATAAAGAAATTGTTCACATCGAAGCGGCAAACTGGATCGGAGGCCATATATCGGGCCACTCTACTTAGCCATTTCGGACTTATTAGCAAGTTGGGCCCGGGTCTCTTCGACCAAGTGTACCTATCGACACACCTAGCTTCACTGTGTGCCGACGCTCCACGGGAGTTAAAAAAACTTTAAGCAATCACAACAATTGCCACAGCCCCCCTGCCAAACAATAACAGCGTAATAATTTCGTAATCAAGAAAATCAGATCTAAAAAATACATCCACTTGTCAAGAAATGGGAAACTAAAATGTTGCTCGACCTTCACGATGCACGGCCCGCTCCCACCGAATCGGGGTGCCGACCGGCCTAGGCCGGTCGGCGTTCGGGAGAGACGACGGGCCAACCTAATCTAGCTCCTGTTGTAAGTAATTCCTAATGCAGATTAGTTACAGAGAGCTAATGTATGCTCTGATAGAAGTCCTTATGTACAGGACATCACCTAGAGTGTCTGAGCGCGATATCACAAACTAGCGTACAGACAGCTGACAGCGACAGCTGAAACACACTCTTGTCTCGACACCAGCCGCCACCCAAGGCTGGTCGTGTAGCGTACCTGTAACCATCACGTTACAGTATCTTCCCTATCGAACCGTGCATACCACGTTCAACAGGTTATGGAGCCCTCCACCTGAAGGTTACGCGAGACGACAGTGCCTTTCGGCGTGCAACTTGGACACTCGCCCGAAGGCAAAGCCATATTTTTTTTTTTTCGAATAATCATACTTTACTCTGTATATTTATTTCCACTTTCTCAAACACCACTCTACGGAACAGCCCCGCTACCACCTACTCTACTCTACGCCACGACGACCTAGCCAACCACACAAGCGCACTCGCTTGTGTGGACAGGGTGCATACAGGTCCAAGCTGGAGTGGGGAAGGGGGGAGCATTGTGAGGGTGAATACTCATACACAGGGTGCACGACAGCTTCAGCCGTAACGTAGAGCAGCGGACATATACACCTGCCTGTTCTTGCCTCGGCTGTCACTGTGCCCCACACTGGGTGGAGCATACGAAAAAGGTGCATTGAGACACCCCGGGGCAACAGGCCGACGGGTCGGCGGGCATCAGGCCGTCTCTTTGTATACCGTCGTTAGGCACAGTTACCGCTAGTGGATTTTTTCCACTGTCCGGTTGGGTACTCGACCCTTTTACGATGGCGCCAAAATCAAAGCCGGCACCTACCGCATCGGCCGCCGACTCGGGTGTCGACTCCGGCACGTGCGACACTCCGTTGGCCGACTCAGCCGGCGAGAGCATTCGACTGGTGATGGAACAGCTACAGCTGCTCCACGCCAGAATGGACGACCATGACCGGACGCAGTCGGAGCTTCTCCGTCGGGACGCACTGCGCGATCACCCGGTGCCTATCGACACGGCGCCGTTCCAACCTGTGCCCAACCAGTACCGGCCTGCTAGCGACCCCGTGCCTACTCCAGTACACGAGTACCCACTCCACAGCAGCGCCAGCCGCAGGCCCACGATCGACCCGGAGTTCGTTGCGATGACAACAGACTGGGCCACCAACTTCGATGGTGACTCTTTTTCCCGGTCTTTTCGCATGGACGCTCCGCTTATGCCGAGGACGGGTGAATTCAAGACCTGGAAGCGCGACTTCCTGTCGTTCCTTTCGATTAAGGGGGCTGCACTGATCCCTCAACTTGCTCTTTCCTCTTCTGGCGTGCCTCTGAATCCAGTCGCTCAGCGGTTCGCGCACGCGATGCTCGTTCAGTGCTGCCGCCAGAACAAGCCAGCTGCACATGCCATCGCGGGGGTCCCCGCTGGACGACTCGACTGCGGGACAGCCGCATGGGAAGTGTTGTGCGAGAGACTGGACGCGCAGTCCATTTCACGCACGCTGTCGCTCCTGGACCGCATGATGGTTCGTCAGGCCTCTGGTCAATCAGTCTCGGCATACGTCCACGCTGTGAAGCAGTGCTTCGATGAGCTGAACGAGTGCCTGCAGCTGAAAGATGGCTCTGCAGCCATTCACCCCCACGTCCTCGCTCTGGTCATGATTCGCGGTCTGTCGAACGTTGGGCAGTATGGCCAAGCCAAACAGTGTGTGATTAATGCCTTTGACACCGACTTCATCCTGTCTGCCGACAAAGTGATGGGGAGCATTATCCACCAGGCTCAAAATCTTGATGCAGATGTCTCCAACAAGGGGGACACTGCTGATTCCGGGCCTGCGGTCAATGCCTTCCTTGCGGATCGCAAACGGCAGGGTGGCCGTGGCGGTGGGGGATGGACCGCGGACAAAAAGAAGTCCAAGTTCGCAATGAAGTGCGGGGCCTGCGGAGACCCAAACCATGTCTGGTCGACCTGCAAAGCGCCGGATGCTGATGTCCTCCGCTGGACACTGGCCAAGCGCAAACAGATTGCCGAGAGATACGCGGACCAGCCTCCCCCCACTGCACACCTCAGCCACCTTTCTGCTGTTGAAGCACCTGAGGGACATGCTCCCGCTGAGGACGCACTGGAATACGACATGCAAGACGAGTATGACGACACTGAGGTCAGTACGTCCTTTGCCTCAGTTGCATTCACGTCTGCTGCATCTCGTGTTGCCGACCTGTCTGAGTACTGGGTAGTTGACTCTGCCTGCTCCGTTAACTTGACGTCATTTCGGTCGGATTCTTCGGAATTTCATCCATCCTCCCGCCGCAGCACAGTTGGTGGTGTTGGTGTCACGGTCCAGGGCAGTGGAAAAGTCCGCATCCCCATTTGCCTGACCTCCGGTCGAACAGTCTTTCGGCTCGCTCATGCCATGTACACCCCTGACTTGTCCTCTCGATCAGCGCAACGTATCAGTCGTCTCCTGAGTGTCAGTTGGATGCAGCAACACTCAGGGTGTGCGTTTTCTTTCCCTACAGACACTGACTCTGGCACTGTGCGTGTGACCACAGGAATGGGGATGCTAATCCCGTCGGGGAACGGACTGTACCTCCTCCCGAGGTCGCATGCCTGTGCGGGGATGTCCTCGCCCACCGTAGACAGTCGTAGCCAGAACTCTGTCGCACTTGCTGCTGAGTGCGACGCTGCTTTGTGGCACAGTAGAATGGGGCACCTGAACATGCAGAGCCTGCAGGCTCAGCATTCTCATAACACGGTGTCTGTACCGGTTATGCCTAGATCTGTAAAAGATCTCGCCTGTGAGTCTTGCAATCTGAACAAAGCCACGTCTGCGCCAAAAAATCGCACAGCATCTCAGAAGCCAGCCGCCCCGCTTCAACACATGTCGTGTGATCTGTGGGGTCCTGTCAGTGTACCCTCCCCCTACGGCCTGCGGTATTGCCTGCTGGTCATCGACCACCACACTAACTTCATGTGGGTGCGGTTTCTGAAGTCTAAAGATGAGACGTGCGCGAAACTGGAGACCATCCTCCTGGACGCGCGGCATACTCATGCCCGTCATCACTCACACCTCCATGCATTTGCACCGTTTCTGAAATTCGACTCAGACTCGGTTTTTGAGGCCGCGAACACGCAGCTCATGTGCGCGAGATTGGGTTTCAGCACTCAATTCTCGGCGCCCTATGCACATCACATGCTTGGGAAAGCAGAACGCCCGTGGCGCACACTGCGTGACTGCGCGTCCTCAATGCTTCACGCCATGTCTGTGCCTAACAGCATGTGGTCATGCGCGATCAGCACTGTGGTCCACCTCCGTAACCGTACTTACAGTCGGGCTGTTGGCCCGTCTGGGGGGGTCCCTGTCACCATTCTCACAGGCGCAGTCCCTGACGCGTCAGTATTTCGCGTGTTCGGATGTGCAGCATTTGCCAAGGTCCCTGATAACCTCAGACGGAAACTTGGCCTGAAAGCGTTCCGAGGTGTGCTGGTGGGGTACTCTCATAACTCCCCAGGGTATCGTATCTACAACCCCGCGACCAGGCGCATCACCACGTCTGTTCACGTCAAGTTTGAAGAGACTGTGCCCGGGTTCGGGACATCCCACCCTGTCGCCTCGTCGATTGATGTGTGTGCAGACACAGAGCCTCTCCCCATTTCCCCTGAAAGTCACCCACTCCCAGATCTGACCCTGGACACAGATGACACAGGGTGTGTGGAGGAGGTCGACAGACCCGCTCGCCCCCGCGGACCGCCTACTCGCTATGGGGAGTATGTTGCCCATGTCTCTACTGTGCCGCGCGTGTGTGTCACTGACTCGTGTCAGCACGACCTGTCCGACCACATGGACGACATTTTTCCACTCCCTGACTTCTCCATGATGACAGCTCAGCCACGTCACAGGTACTCTGAAGGACCTGTGAGTGATGTCGCTATGGTGTCCGCAAGCGTCTGTGTTGAACCCACATCCTACAAGGATGCCTTGGTTAGTCCACAGTCCGCGGAATGGCAAACAGCCATGCAGGTGGAATTCAACTCTCTGACGTCCAACCAGACGTGGGATCTCGTTCCCCTGCCCGCTGGACGCCGCGTGGTCAACAACATGTGGGTCTACAAGGCTAAAACAGACGCATCTGGTGCTGTTTCTCGATACAAGGCACGATTTGTCGCAAAAGGCTGCAGCCAGCGCGAGGGGATTGACTACACGGAGACGTTCTCACCCGTCATCCGACTAGCTAGCCTCCGCGTCTTCTTCAGTATTGCCGCTGCTCGTGACCTCGACCTGGGCGGTCTCGACATCGACACGGCGTTCCTGTACGCACCCATCAAGGAGGATGTCTACATCAGACAGCCCCTGGGGTTCGATGACGGTACCACCAATGTCTGTCACCTCCGCCGGTGCCTATACGGCTTGAAGCAGTCCCCCAGGGAGTTTAACGAGCTGCTTCGCGACTGGCTAGTCTCTCAAGGCTGGCGCCAGCTGATCTCTGACCCATGCATCTACATCTTTGAGGCCGACGGCGTCTTCGCCATGATTGCCCTCTACGTGGATGACATTCCTGTGGCGTGCAACAACACCGCCTGGCGGGTGGCCTTCACCGCGCTGGTGCGATCCCGATTTGACATCAAGGATCAGGGTGACCTGTCCGACATCATCGGCATGCACATCACCAGGGACAGAGCGGCGCGCACCATCAGCCTCGATCAAGGCAAATACGTGCGCGAGCTGCTTGAAAAACATGACATGGTGGACTGCAAACCCTCGTGTCTCCCGATGGACCCCGGTTTTTTGGCTGCGCTCTCCAAGCAGACGGCTGTACCCCTCACATGCGCGGACCGGGACGTTTACCCGAGTCTGCTCGGCAGTTTGCAATATGCCGTTGTATGCACTCGCCCGGACATTTCGACCGCGCTCAGCATTCTGGGCTCTGCGCAAGCGAACCCTACAGTAGCCCACATGCAGGCCCTTAAGAAAGTGTTGCGCTATCTTAAAGGGTCTCCAGCCATGAGCCTGACGTTGGGGGGGGGTGAGGACAACACTCTCCACCTTACAGGCTTCGCTGATGCAGACTGGGGCAATGACAGTGTGACACGCCGGTCACGATCGGGATTTGTTTTTACACTGGGCAGAGGTGCAGTCAGCTACAAGTCTAGAAAGCAGTCCTGCGTCGCACAGTCAACATGCGAGGCTGAGTACTACTCAGCAGCGGACGCGACTAAGGAGGCCATCCATATTCGACAGATGTTGTCGGAGATCTTCAGTCGACCTGTCAGCGGGACGACCACAATCTGGGAAGACAACCAGAGCTGCATCGCCTATTCGCAGAATGCACTGGTGAGCGAGAAGACCAAGCACATCGACCTGAAGTATCATTTCGTGAAGGACCACGTACAGCTGGGGACCGTCAAACTACGGTACCTACCCACCGGTGACATGGTCGCTGACATGCTGACCAAGCCACTACCTGGACCTGCACTCGTGAAACACATGAGCGCCATTCTGGGGACATCTGGACCCATGCAACGACACACTTTGTAGAAGGAATTCTGTAATCACTTCCATCTGGTCACAAGACACACCTTAGCTATCTTGAGGGGGAGTGTTGTAAGTAATTCCTAATGCAGATTAGTTACAGAGAGCTAATGTATGCTCTGATAGAAGTCCTTATGTACAGGACATCACCTAGAGTGTCTGAGCGCGATATCACAAACTAGCGTACAGACAGCTGACAGCGACAGCTGAAACACACTCTTGTCTCGACACCAGCCGCCACCCAAGGCTGGTCGTGTAGCGTACCTGTAACCATCACGTTATAGTATCTTCCCTATCGAACCGTGCATACCACGTTCAACAGCTCCCGCGTGACTTCGGTCTTGCCGAAGATAGGAGGGGAAAGGCTTGCAAAAACCCCTCCTCCCGTGGGCGCTCGTCGATCCCGCCGCCGCATCCCGTAAGCCCCGCCTCAAGGTCGTTGCCGCGTCTACCGACGCGACGGTCCTCCTCGTCGAGGTCCCCCGTCACCTCGAGGGCAGGTGGGGGGACCGAGACACACATACATAGAAAAACTGGCGCTCCTGCCTCCGCGCCTTGATTTTCCCCGCTCATTTCCTCGGTTTTCCCTTTGTCTGGTACCCGGGTACCTATCATGTAGTCCGGCCTGCGTCCATACCCTCCCCCCTCTGATCGCGCGTCCACCGAGCAGCCTTTGTTGAGCGGGGGCCTCCGCGCCCACCCGGGCCCACTCTCTCTATTATCAAGTTGTCGGGGTAGTGGGTGTCGATTGGGGGGGGGGGGGGGGGGGTGGGGGGGGGGACATGTCACCATAGTCGGATCCGTCGGGGCCGCGGGCGCACGGAAATTAGTCAAAACCCTCCGTACGGGGTTTTCCGGCGGCGCCGACCCGGAGGGTCGTCATCGCCAGATCGTGTCGCTCCCTCCGTCGCGGCCGGCTTCCTTGCCACCCAAGCTTACTCCTCCCCCCGGGAGATGTAGCTTGTCGATGTAGCGGCTCGCTAGTGAGCGCCCTACCCTAGTGTTGCTCCCCAACTAGCTAGACGCCAAGTACGGACATTAGTTTTGTTTCCGAAAAAGCCTTCCGTACATGGCTTTCCGACGGCGGCTGATCATGAGGATCGCCGCCGCCTCACGTGGCCGCGCCTCCGCCTGCGACCGGCCACCGGCCCGTGCCGTGTCTTGCCTCACCCCCCGGGAAGTTTTGACTGGCACAGGGCTGGTCGACGGCTAGCGAGCGCCCTTTCATGCCGCTGCTACCCAGCATGCCACCACCAGCTCCAACACCCGCCTCCCACCGCAGATCATGCCGTACCCTCCTCGGCATGAAACGCTTCTGTAGTACATGACTCACCCCCTTGAAGTAGGATTGTATTCAGTAGTATGTGACCGCGAAGAACATATCGGACGGCCCGAGCGGGAGATCTTGGTGCCGGTATTGCACAGAAATATTTTTTTAAGCCTTTGTACATGGCTTTCCCGACAGCTGTTGATCCTGCGGATCGAGCTGTTGGCCCTCTTTGCCCCCTACCGTGCCATGCATGGCACGGCTACGGGGTCTCCAGCGCCCACCACGGGGAGGTGAGGGGATGCCGACGGGCATGCGAGCGCAACCCCCTCCGGGGTCGCCGCCGCTGCGCCGCCGGCGGGCGCCTCATGCAAGGCAATGCTATATGGTTACATCCGCCCACCGCGTATGGGGGGACGGTGGTGTTACCGTCTTGCAACCGCACGCAAATGGGTGCATCCATTACGTAACAATATCCGTCTCAGCAACGCGACTTTAATAAACTATTGTGAAGAATGTGGCAACTCTTTAAGATGGCGATTTCTAGCATAAATCAATGCCACTGATACTATATTTCCGACGACAACACTTTATGGCGCTACCGCTCTAAACGCTAGTGATGCTAGTGCTAGTTGCTTTACGCCGCGGTTTTCAGAATTTCGATGCTAAAATCAACAAGGACCATACAACGATATTTCATGTATTGGCTTCGCTCGCTAGTATTGACGCTCGTTGGCTAGTTGCTCGTCATTTTTTTGACAATTTCGGTTGTATGTATCGTCAATTTTCCTAAGTGCTTATCAGTCATTCCATATGTCATCACGAATTGATGATCCCAACGTGACATGGCAAAAGTATAGCATATGCAAAACCAGCTAAGTGAGGGCTCAAGTGTTGGAAGCTACTCAAACAAAGAGTTTAAGTAAACGCATGCGAAAATGGAATTATATTGCGATGACAAGTGGGTCGATGGACGTCACAATACGCTAGAATATTACCGGAAGTGCGCAAGAGCAATGCGAGCCCCACCACACGAGGCTCGCCACACCGCCAGCATGCCAAAAAACGCTTGTCCTCGACTGATTACGATGTTAACTAAAGAAGCCTCGTCACCACGGCTTGCTCGTTCTCTCGAAGTTTGTCAATTGCAAAAAATATCATGAATACAAAAGAATCCCAAGAACCGATGCCGATAATGTACAACGGCCATGCCATCGTGCGATACGCTACTGGCGTGCGCGATGTGCGTGGCAATTCCTATTTGCGCAACGATGCAAAAAACTGCTTTCTCAATGTGAATGTGCCTACTATAAATTTTCAAGAACGCCGAAACGTCCTCAAATAACATGGCGCCAAATTCTACTTCCGCAAACCAAAGAAAGCGTTTTACTATTATGTCAAGTCCATATTCCACCCCCTCTCACAAGTCTAATGCAATTGACTTTTTGCCCCTCCGCCATGTGCGAGAAAATGGCTCACGAGAGGATGGGCTTGGCGAGGTGCAGTGAGGTGTTGAAGGCTTGACGCCATGCATTACATTTTGAGCCCCATATGCCATGAGCGTGGCATGGCGGCGATGCCAATTTTCAGAATTGAGGACGACCGATACTGACACTCCGCGCACCCATTCTTTCGCCACCCGGCAACAACTATAATCCAGCACATATATCATGAACAAACCGCAAAGCCATATAATAAGTTGTGGTTGATTTCATTCCATTCATTTCGCGAACCGAAAGTTACCGTCGTCAAATTCCATATTATTGACGATACACCCGAAATTCATGCTGTCTACTACTGAGCATTCCTCGACTGCCCCCTTGCGCTGCCAACATAGATAAATGAACAGCGGTGGCGAGCCTCTCAATTAATGATGTATGCCCTCAGTGCAATCCAACGGTACGGCACACCAATTCCTTACTGCGCTGGCTGCTTGTTTATTTTAATTGTATCCCATAATACACCCCGAAACTATCCAGAATTTCTTTAGTAGCGTTTTATTCGTGTCCGATTTGTACTCGATAATGAGCATATCATCCGCCATATGCTGGCATGTAAAGAAATGAGTTGATACATTAATAGTCTCAGGTAAACATTCAGCGATTTCGCAGTTCGTATTATCTTTAACGAGTGGCAAGCAATTTATATACGCTATATTAATTCGCGATACGCAGCCCCTCGAAACGGCACGACACTACTCAACAGCATCCACTTCCAAAGCCACGACTCCCTCTGCTCGTCACCACTCACCGTAAGCGAGAACACCTTACTGAGCTACCACTTCACCTGCACTGTACTCAATATGGCAGCGATTTGCAACACTGCCGTGCCTACCCGCTTCTCCATCGTCTCCGGGCGGAGCAGCTACAAGAACTCGACCCCGCCCGCAGCACGGCCTGCTGTCGCATGCTCCGCTCTACGATCACCACCTCCAGGTTGGTTTCTAACAAATGACAGCCCATTCGCGTCGAAGCCGCTGACGCGAGGCGGAGCCCCCTCACTTCGATTCCTCCGTAAAAGAAAAAACAGCGGCGTCCAAGTTCGCGGGATCCGCGCCATGGCGTCGTCTGCATCAACCAGCGGAGACGACGAGCTATGGTCGCTTGTCGAGGTGGGTCCACACCGCCCACCTCCCTGATTAACCTCAACCCCCCTGTCAGTTACCCCCTCTATGCTCAGACATCACAGGAAGAACGGCACCTTCAGTGCTGGTCCTTGTCGGGCCATGGGTCGTCGGCTACCGCTGATGCTTGGAGCTCTAGGCGTCATACCCGTACCGCGATACTTGCCCCGTATACCTGAACTGATAAAGCTTGCGTGCTGCGCTGCTGCCGTTTTGTCGCTTCGTCCCCGTATAAAATCCGCCTACTTTCTTTTATTTCACTGCATATTATAATCCGTCGGCGATCATGCTGGGAAGTACCTGTATGGAAGTATGGAAGCGATGCATGCTGCGAAGTGGCGTAGTACGGGTACTAACTGTATGAATTACAAGGCGACGTTGCGTGTCACATTCATCCGAGATAATATACTTAGATTGATTTAAAATAATTTTGAAATAATCAAGAGCGGTGAAATCGCCACCAAAACAAGAAGAAACACACATACGTAATGGTACGTTGCGCACCCACACGAGCGTCGCCCAGCCGGGAGCATGATCGACGATGAGTTTGAGGTTTGTTAAGTTGTTTGGATGGCAGATTTGAACTCTCAGTCGCAATGCTTGCAAAACGCGCCGCCTGTAGAGGGTGCAGGTGCGGGCTTACCTGCCAGTTCCATATCCCTGGGGGGCGCAAAAAAATAAATGGAAAAGATAACCAATGTCCATAGCGAAGCTGACAATCAGTAATAAATACATTTATATGCAAATAATGTGCAGAATGTCTACACCCGTTATAGTACTCACGTCCAGCATCTCATTGAGCTTCTCACCATTTGGGCCAGCCAGGTAGTGCCACTTAGTGTGATTGTGTGTGTGTGTGTGTGTGTGTGTGTGCGTGTGTGTGTGTGTGTGTGTGTGTGTGTGTGTGTGTGTGTGTGTGTGTGTGTGTGGGGTGTGTGTATGTGTGTGTGTGTAAGTGTGTGTATGTGCGTGCGTGCGTGTGTGTGCGTGTGTATATGTATGCGTGTGTGTGTGTATATGTGTAGGTGTGTGTGTGTGTGTGTGTATGTATGCGTGTGCGTGTGTGTGTGAGTGTTTATGTGTGTGTATGTGCGGGTGCGTGCGTGTGGGTGTGGGTGTGTGTGCGTGTGTATATGCTTGGGTGTGTGTGTGTGTGTGTATGTGTGTGGGCGTGTATGTTTTGTGTGTATGTGTATATGTGTGTGTATGCTTGTTTAATGTATGTGTGTGTATTTTTTAATGTCTCTGTGCGTAAATATGTATGTTTTGCGTGTGTGGGGGGGGTGTATGCGTGTGTGTGTGCATGTGTGGGTGTGTATGCGTATATGCGTGTGTATGTATGTGTATTGATGTGTGTATTTGTGGTTGTGTGTGTTCGCTTGTGTGTGTATGTGAGTATGTGAGAGTGTGTGTATGTGTGTGTATACGTGCTTGTGTGTGTATGTATATGTATGTACGTGTGTGTGTGTGTGCGTGTGTATATTTGTGATTGTGTGTGTGCGCTTGTGTGTGTATGTGTGTATGTAAGCGTGTATGTGTTTACGTGCATGTGTGTGTATATGTATGTATGTGTGTGTGAGCGTGTCTGTTGCTTTGCTTCTCTATTCCCCCAGTGAGTACCTCAGCTTTTATGTCCGCCTACCGGGTTGTCCCTATTTTTCCGCGTCTCTCGTTTTTTGTTCTTGTTAGCTTGTATGTTAGCTTGTTCTGCTATGTACTTCTGTTTTGTTCCAAAAATGGAAAACCATGTACATCAATTGCTCCTCTTTTGTTCCAATGTATTTGAATTCTATTCATTCTGTCTCATAGACTCTCTGACGCGACGCAATATTGGGTGTCAGGCGCCCCTGCCGCTCCTCCCTTTGCACCATCAGCCACCCAACCAGCTACAACACACAATATACCACATTGCTTAGATATGAGATAGACGTGGCACTGAAATCCAAACACCGCTACTCCACCTACCAAAAATGCCATATGCACTCGCTTCATTCAGGCAGCCTCCCAACATGGTGTCTCATGTACCGTCAGCCCTCTTTTCTCGTTTGTCGCTTTTTACTCCCCGCACCACACCATCATTCCCCAAAAAGTATGGGCTCACAGCCGACGTTGCCCGTGCAGGACACGACCAGCGGGCTGTGGGGCGCGGTGCAGGTGCCACCGCCGCCGCAGGTGAGGCACGACCGACTGCGCGCATATGCCGCCCTCCTTGGAGTCCCCCTCGGTGGCGACCAGGTAACCTCCCCTCCCCCCTTCACAGCCACTTCACCTCTCACAACACCAGCCACCCCTGACTTGATTTTATCTCGATTCTTGAATTTTCCGGTGTCACAAAATACTACCGACCCCGAATGACTTGCTGCCTTTACATCCTACTGCATCAATTTGCTGAAACAATTGTGTGTTTGTGTGTGTGTGTGTGTGTGTGCTTGTGTGTGTGTGTGTGTGTGTGTGTATGTGTGTGTGTGTGTGTGTATGTGTGTGTGTGTGTGTGTGTGTGTGTGTGTGTGTGTGTGTGTGTGTGTGTGTGTGTGTGTGTGTGTGTGTGTGTGTGTGTATGTATCCCTTATCATCGGGTGAATTCGGAGCTACCAATGCTATGTTATGGTTCGGAAAATAGTTGTGTATGGTGCATAGCGCTCTTTTTGGGATAGGGATTTGGATGCGTCTTTAACTGCTGCGCTTCGCTACGATGGGTATAGCATTAACTTTATGATTGCAAAATATATCAGTGAGAGAAACAGGGTGCGCTCACATGATTACAAAAAACAGAGACAATTTGTGTGTGTGTGTGTGTGTGTGTGTGTGTGTGTGTGTGTGTGTGTGTGTGTGTGTGTGTGTGTGTGTGTGTGTGTGTGTGTGTGTTTTCTTGTTAGAGAGGGAGGGGGAGAGAGAGAGAGATGGGAGGTGAGGGTGTATGTTTGTGTGTGTGTGTGTGTATTTGTGTGTGTGTGGGGGGGTGTACGTGTGTGTATTTGTGTGTGTGTGTGTGTGTGTGTGTGTGTGTGTGTGTGTGTGTGTGTGTGTGTGTGTGTATGCGTGTGTGCATTTTTTGTGTATGAGTTTGTATGTGTGCGAAGTCGGCATGAAGGTATTAGTAAGGCCAAACGATGGGCCTCCATTAAATGAATATTTTCATCGTGCTTTCAAAATGTCATGAAAATGTAAGTGATAGAAATCAACAGTATATGATGTCGTCGGTATTTTCTTCATTCGTTGTATCCGCACCATCGCGAGCAGACATAAGTTTATGTTGAAAAGTCTTCGATCGCTAAATCTAAACCAAATAATACTTAATTTCCACCCCGTGACGTCGCATGTTTAGTGCTGAACCCGATTGAGCGAGCGATACGACACAGACAGAGGATCTGTGAAAACAATGACGAGTATCTGTTTGCCTCAGACGGACGACGCCAAAGGCGGCGCCGACGATGTGCCCATCTCGGTGCACGACATCTACTTCACGCTCTTCCCGCTTTGCGAGTGGATCCGGTGGAAGAGCCGGCACAGCGACGAGAGGGTGGCGATCGGTATTGTCGGGGCGGGCGCGTCCGGGAAGGTGAGCGACCCCGTGTCCCCGTGAGCGAAGAAAACATATAAAGAGAGAAAGGATATGGATTTTACGGTTAAAACCCTAAAATAAAATAAGCAATTTTAGGGCTTAATAAGAACTCATGACGTCTGAATTGTGAATTAGGGTTTATACAACCCTAAAATAAATGTTTTCACATTTTCATTACTCATTTCACTGCTCTTCCTTCCCATCGCCATATTTTGAGCTGGAACGGCTGTCCCCCAATGTCCCCCATCGCGCGCGCAGACGACGTTGGCGAAGATGTTGGCCCAACTGATGAACAGCGAAGAGGAGGACAGCTGCCGCGTGTTGGGGCAGGACGCCTACCATTACAAGAACGACCACCTCGAGGGCACTCAGGAGACGGACCCTTACACGGGCGAGATGGTGCGCCGCCCTCACACCCCCCTTCCCTATCACGTTTCCGGATCGCTCTTATATTTTGTTGCTGTATGTTGTTAAAAAACCGTTGTTTTGTTATTTATTTGTTATCATTTGTTGTTCAAGGGGATGAATTCTTTATTCATGTGCAGCGGCACAAAGAAACGAAGTGTGCATATGCGGTTGCCCTCGTCTCATCAGTGGCGGCCACTCAGTGGCGATGCGGTTTCGGTCATTCATTCTCAAGGATGGGGTATCATGTCAGAATTCAAATGATGGTTCCTTCCGAGTTTCAAATTCCATTGATTCTGTCACTCATGATGAGATGTTAGAGCTGAAAAGAAAAGAGACGCAATCAACGTATGAGCTTTGAGGTTTCATCCATGTCACAATCATTATTAATACCATATGTCATCGCCTTATTTCCCCTTTGTTACCCTCCTCCCCCCACTCGCCAGCTTAATTCCCCCCTTTTACCTCGCATTCCAATTTCGGATGACCTCGACTCTCACAATTAGTCAGTTGACATTTGACCTTTATATATAGACAGTTTGCTTTGGGTTTTGGAATCCCAACTGCCCTTGATTGTCGCAAATAGCAATTGAAATCATTGCTTATGTGAACTTACAAAGAAATTGGTTGTGTGTATGTGTGCGTGTGTATTCGTATTATCATCTTAAAAATGTTAAAAATTTTGACACATTAATTTGAAAATATTAAATTTTATTATTTTAACTTATTCTTGCCTTTCATAGGTGGTCGCAGTCTGAGCATACGGTCGTGGTCATTTGGCTCGAAAACCAATGGAAATTGTGTTCTACGTGTACACATGAATGACTCTTATCGCATAACTGTCAAAATTCTTTTCATTGTACAAAAGAGGCAAAAGGCGCCGAAAGGGTAGAAAGGAAAACACTGAATGCAATTGATATGATGTTTGGCATTAAATCCGATTTAATTGTTGGCATAAACTTTGTGATGAGTGTAAATCAACAAACATAAAATTGCCTAACACATGATTACAACACTAAAGTTTATTTACTATAGACAGAACGTGTGTTGATACATATTGGGAAACTACTCTAAAATGCGATATAAAACCGTTTCTTCTCATGAAATTTAACTTTTTTCAATATATCTTTTCAAAGAGACCAAAATCACTGAAAAGGAAAACAGAAAGTATACTTTTTTACATTCTACCCAATTGGCAATACTCGTTGATTTCCAATTATTGAAAAAATAATGACGTGGAATATGCCGAAAACATATTTTCCTGTTGGTTTTGCAATGCCCTAATAACGCTTGCCTCGCCTTCCGTGCGCAGACTACGTTGTCCTCCATCAAGGGCACCCCTCCCTCCTTCGACCTCCCCTCCTTCACGGCCGACCTCCGCACCTGCATCTCCTCCCCGCCGTCCTCGCACGAGTCGGTGAAGCTGCCCGAGTACGACCGCGACCTGCACGAGCCGGTGGGCGAGCGTGTGGAGGTGGGGCCGGGCGTGAAGGTGTTGTTGGTGGAGGGCCTCTTCCTGCTTGATGACTCGGAGGGGTGGAAGGATATCGCGCCGCTGCTGACGGGCACCATCGGTATCGACGTCCCGCGAGAAGAGGCGAGGCAGCGGATGGCAAAGAGGCAATCCAAAGCCGGTACGTGCCTCGACAAAGAACTATCCCACGAAAATATATACAAAATGAAAATGAAATGATTTACAACATGTGCCGCTCGTATTGTACATGGCGAAGAGGCAGTCCAGAGCCCGCACGTGCCTAAATGCCCTGAACTGTCCCCCCAAAATGATATACACAAAATGAAAATGATTTTCAAGTTGTGCAGCTGCTGCCTAATGTGTACACATGTGCATATACCCACAATAGCCATATATTATACCCACACATATAATTTTGCATTTCTGTGGGTGGGTTTGTGCGCGTGCGCGATGGGTACAATAAATCCCTTTCATTTTTACACACACACACACACACACACACACACACACACACACACACACACACACACACACACACACACACAGACACACACACACACATATGCGCGCGAAAGGCGCTACTACGGCACAGTTATGAGCCCCTTGCGTGAACAATCATGTTCAATAATCGTACCCGCATATGAAAATCTAAATGATGTGTCTAAAACTTTTTTCTTATTATTTGGGGCGACTTATTTTACGCGCAATCTCAGCGATGAACGATTATTATGAAAATGAAGAATTGACAGAGCCCCATTGTGTTGTTATCATTTCAAAGGCCGGAGTGAGGCGAGGATCGATGAGAACTTTGCAAGAGTGGACGGTCCCAACCATCAGCGCGTGGCCGACAGCCTATCGCGGGCGGACATCCTCCTGTCCCCCTCACCCGACCACTCGGAGCGCGGGTCGATGCAGTTTGTTGGCAGCGGCGACGGGGTGCGGTCGAGGGAGGCGAGCGTGTTGGCCATCGGCGCCAACCCGGCGCTGCAAAAGGCGCTCTGGTTCCCCGAGCTTTGCAAGGGAGAGGTGAACCGCGCGGCGCGCATCGCGTTGTCCGTGGGTGGCAAGGGACAAGGGTGCGCGCGGGTGGCGTCCACATGTGCCTCGGGTGCGACGGGTGTGGCGCACTTTTTGGGCGGCAGCAACGGCAAGTTCGTCTCTGACAAGCTCCAAGAGGCGGGGATCTCGCAGGTGGGTGCGGGGCGGGACTGTTGTGAAAACTGAAGGACACCACAAGTGATTGATTTGTGCCATTTAATTTGTCTTGAAAGATTCGGCTCGCTGTGATTAGAGAAACGAACGTTGCGTAAAATTATTAATGTTGATAGCCTATTCGTTTTTATGATGATAATGATCTTTGCGGGGGAGATTCATGAAAGGGGGGATTGTGAATGTAAAAAATTGCGAAGAGGACGATTTATGTACTTGTGCCATATTTAGACTAGCGGTAGAAAGCTGGTTCGCTGTGACGAGAGAAGCGAAGACATTGCGTAAAAGTACAAAATATCTGGAATAAATGTGACATTGATTTTTGACAACCGGAATAACATTGCATTTCCTGGTTTGCGTTATAGGCGATGTCCCCGTGCCATGTTTGCACTCGGGAAGGCGATAATAAGACCGCTGTCAATGAGTGAAACGAAGCGCTGAAACAAACATTTGCGTGAATGAGAAAATACTAATGTACATATGTCAATTAGTTTTAGCATTTTATGTTTGCTTGATTGATATAATTTGAATGTATTAATGTACTTTTGAGTTTTGTGGTTATGAAAATGCACGAAATCCCTGAAATTGAGGTTATACAGATTCCGATTGTGTCTTAGGATTTGTGGTGCAAGCACTCCTCGACATATTCGCTGCGTGAGCAAACATGAGAGGTTGGAATGCTTTTTGTGGAAAGGCATCGATATCGCTAACCTATTTTCGGAAAAGGCGTTGTTAACGTAAAACGCTGCAGAAATGTGTTAGCGGCACTATTTTGGCATTTTCAGTGGGCTGTTTGCCAAGGGGCTGGTTGCGAAGGCGCTTTGCTCGAGTGTTCTTGGCTTTGGCTGGACATAGGTAGATGAGATTGAGGACATTTCATGCGTTTGTTTTTTAATTTATCTAAACATTTAGGGTATAATTGTATTTTACTTATACAGGATGAGTACTAATTCCGAAATTGTTACTTACGAGCACTTATTCGCCGCGTGAATGGTTATGAAAATGGCATTGGATTACAAGAAGAGCAGCATGAACACGGACAGGGAGGAAAGGGAGATGAACGGTTTGACAAGTTTTAAGGAGGAATGCTCCAATATTATCTGTCGTATTTTTCATAGAGGTGTATCGATGTAAACATATTTTCGGAAATGCCTTTTATGTTAAAAATATTAATAACTGCGTTTATGTCTTCGCGACACTATTTGGGCATCCTCGATGGGCCATGTACGAAGGGGTTGGTTGCGGAGAAGGTGTTGTGAGACCGAGCGTTGTTGGTTGTGGCGGGACAGGTGGTGGAGTGGGTGGAGGGGGAGACCCGGGTGTGCAGTACTCTGCTCTGCGACGAGAGCAACAGCGCCACGGAAATCATCGAGCCCTCCGCGCACATCTCCGAAGCGGAGGTGCAGGGACTGACCGGGAAGTTGGAAGAAGCGATGGAGACGGTCAAGAGCATCGCCATCTGTGGCACCTGCCCGCCAGGTCAGCGCTCTAAGTACTTCCCGCTTTACAATCGCGCGTAGTATTATTAATGTAAGCAAATATTTGAATTGTCGCCGAGGCTGAAAGAGCTGGCGTGTGTTGTCGTCGACTCGGAAGGTGTGGACGGCTCCTTTTACGCCTCCGTCGCTAAAGCTTGCAAGGACGACATCACTCTGCTGCTCGACGGCTACAAGGGCGTCGACGAGATCCTGGGCACCGGGCGCGTGGATGTCCTCAAGGTAACGGCGTTGTGACTTTATTTACAAAGTGAGCATATATGACTGTCAAGGTTAAGATTGCGCAGTGATTACCGCTGATGTAATGTTAATTGATATAAGCATTGGAATGCTCGACAAGTGTACATTAACGGCCATTCAACTCACATGATATTAATTGCTAATAGGAAGCGGTTTGAAAATGTGCTTTGACGGTATGTGTCGAATTCTATTTATTGGCTATTCCCATTAATTGATAGGAATGTGGTCAGACGACTGAGATTGGACCATTCAAAAGTTTACTAACAAAAGTGCTATAGCAGCGTGGACATTGATCATGCAACCGTCACTTAAAAATGCATTTCAAGCGGTTTGGAAATACATTATTCCGCCACTAATACTACTCGTTAATAATTACACCATCATAGATCGGGATTACACGACGACTCTATGACAGTAGGGACCCTCGTCTTTGTTTATCATTAGACGCGATTTCGAAAATAGACGAGTGCGTAATTAGTATTACTATGAATATACGATTGCCATTCATAGCAAGGCTTCACGACGTTAGGCGATTCAGATTCTATGTGTTGTTTTAGGTGGTGGCCTTTCTTTGAAACGAAAGCAGGGGAAGGGGGCGGGCTTCCTTTTCAGACTGCAATCCCTGTCGGATAAGCTGTCTAAAATACTGCAAGTCGCTTCTTTACATATATCTTCCCAAAACCCAGAAACACTATCCATATTTTTCCAAAAATCGTGGTTGTCGTGCTATTGCCTTGCCGCATTGCGACTAACTTAAAAACATGGCATTTACAGTGCTTTCTGCATTGGGCATGAATCCTTTTTCATTAGGGGGTCAATGAAGGGGGGGCGCAACATAGAATAATGGAATAAAAGCTTCACATGGAACACTTCTCAGTGCTGCTTGTCGGAAGCGATCTAAAGATCAACGGGGAGGTCACCAGCGTGACTAGTATGATATCTCACCATTAGAAACTCGGATAACTGGTCCGCAATTGTAAATGGACAAATGATTTATTGCCAACGCTCACTGAAAGCGGGTTCTGCTACGGCAAGTGAATGCGTAAATGACATGACATCAAAGTGATTAGTTATCTGAGTACTATCAAATCGGAATACGGTGCTTGCGATTATTCATGTAAATGGATCATTGCATTTTCGCCAATGCTCATTGGAAGCGGGTTCGAACAGAAATGAATGCGTAATCAATGTTCTTAATAAATTGTTGTCATGATTTTCAACCCGGAATGCGATCCGCCGACGATCGTACGCAAATACTGTAAGTAATCCTCATCGATGCTTCTTTTCAATCGATTTGAATATACTGATGCAAGGATTTTATTAATGCTACTCATAAGTGGTCACCGTACATATGCAGTCCCTGTCGAGCAGTTTTTTTAACAAAATTGAAAATGTCAGCATCACGTGAACCTCCCTCCTGCCCGCCCCCATTATTTTCATAGATCAACAAAGACGAGATTCTGGAGCTCACAGGCTGCGACGATTTGGACGACGCGGCCGCGACGTGTCTCACCACGCACCTCCCCAGAGAGTCGGCCGCGGTTGCGGTCACCGATGGCGGGCGTGCGGCATACCTGTACACCGAGGGTACCAAGTGGGAGTACACAATGCCCAGCGGGCTGCAGGTAATACCCGAACATATACTCTCCAATGTCACAACCAATAATATAAATGTTTTATATTAGCACTGATTACATAATTCAGAACCGCTGCCGCTGCTGGCAATCATCGCAGTAGATTAATCAAAATTTTCTTACAAGAAGAAGCAGTGGAGGCCACCAAGCACAAAAAAAAAAGGAGGAAAAACCTAAGCCCGAGGAACAGGAAGGCATGCCAGTAGATTGTATTATTAGATACAGAGTGCATTATAGAAGATTAAATTCGTTGTACATATGGCCCTATCATAGCCAATGACTACGGCGACCTGTCGATATTATTTTATAATAATATGCTGCAGTGTCATCGATATCATAAATCATATATGAGCCTACGATGCCGAATTTTCCTTATATCGATTGAATCCCGTAATAAGTCGAAACTGCGGCGATATTCAAAACGTGTACCCTCGCGTGTTGGCGATTTTCTTAACATGAACCATAGCATCTTATTGTGTTGGCGAGGTTGATGGCACGCGAGCTTGATTACCCCACCCCATGTGTGTCGATGTTGTTTTAATCGTCGATATCGAGGTGCCGCTGTTCCTTCATTATCATTTGCTCTTGAGCGCCGCAAAAGTTATTACCGCCAATACAATTGTGGCATGGCGCACCTCTGATGCCACAGACATGACGGCGATAATTCGATGCGCGAGACGTTGATGGTGCCACATCATCGCTTATGTGCTTAAGTACGAGTTACTTTTGACTACATCGCACCATTGGATAGGGTCGCTCTTTTCTATGAATCCTACACGCAATTAGTTAATTATCTTCGAAGCTGTTTTTTTGTTCAATAGCATCTTCGCAAATGAAAGCCAATGGAATTGATTATAGGGTTCGTCACTTATATTTTAGGGTTTATGTTTAGGGGTTTTCTGATTTCTTGGAGTGGTGCGCTACGCCGACTCGCAGGTGGTGAACCCAATTGGCGCGGGCGACACGTGTGCTGGCATGATGGCCTACTGCATGAGGTGGGGGATGCCGCCCGCGGATGCCTTCCATTGGGGATTGTCCGCCGCGTCAGCGAGTTGTCTGCAAGAAGGCGGCGCGGTGTACCGCATTCAAGACGCCCACGATCTGCACGACCAATTCAAACTCGAGAGCAGCGAATGGCACTGTCGCAACACCTAAACACATCCAAGTCTCCCCCTCATAACATTTCCCGCTCAGTCATGCTCCCTATTTTGTAACAACCGCTAGTTGCGATTTCGAAACATTCCCATTCTTTGCAGCGACGAACCCTTCCATCATAACATCCAATCCCTTATCATTAAGCGATGCGCCGTCATTGAGACCTACAACCCACATTGTGACAGTGAGAAGGGGCCCGGTGCGATTTAGAACTTGTAACAACCGACCGAAACAACGACCCACTACAATATGAGCACAATCTCGTTTCAACCGAAATCAAACGCAAACAACCGTTTTCCCTCAATATTTTGAACCGAGACAAAGAGGTCCACGGTTGGATGGATGCGCCACAGACATGTGTAGGCAATGTGCCACTTTCGGAAATTCAATGTAATGTGTTTAGGGGGCATGTATGACTAAGGAGTGGCATTTTGTAGCCTCGTCATCATTTCAAACGATATTCGCGGCGTTGTATGTAGCTAAGTGAAGCACATTCGCAATCTGAATCGAATGCGCGCGAGTCACACGGTTATAAATGTGGTTCAATGCACACCCCCCCGGCACGTTCATCCACAGGCAAGACACCAAGCACGGTACCAACCTCATCGATAAGGGAGTGTAGTCAACAACCAAGTTGCAATGCTGATCCCCCACGCACGAACGACAGTTATTATTTGGTCGTTACCGACTCTATGTTTGTAGCTCCTTGCGTACATGGCCAAACACATAAGTGACTATCGTCGCTAATGCGCCAAACCTCCACTGCCTTTATTTAGTAGCAATACCCACAGCCATTTTGGTGCCGATGGAATCGGTTGCGTAACAAAGGCGGTTCATCGAATGTGACACCGAAGACAAATGCACGTGCCCCCTAATCACAGTAGAAGTATCAAAAGAGCACCAGGCAGGCACACAACCGGGAACCCGGGGGAGGGGGTCAATTACCCCGCCTCACACGTCGTGGCAAGGAAAGGGGGGGCGGCTTGACTCGGGACAATGATACCTAGATGACTGAGGTTGGGGCAAGAGGCAGCGCATGGTAATGATGTAATGTATTTCTTTCATTACTAATTTACTCTCCAAGCGGGCTTATGCGTGGAGGACTTGCAATTGAGAATCAGCTTCGGTTCTCATCGCAACACCCTCCAGACCAATTGGCATCCATGAGTACGAAGTGCGCCTATGACCCGAACAAGAGACTCCTTTGCTTATATTGGTACTAGAAATGAAATTAGCATACGCTTTAACGTCGATCTGAGCCGTCTTCATACGCACGCCCATTCTGGCGTTTGAGAAAGGCAAGCTTCCCGTAATCTCAAATACAGTGATTATAAACGAGTTGTGGTAGACAAATAATAGCGGGTGACATTCAGGAGGATGGGAACGGTACATAATGCTCATCAATACGAAGTATGATTCATTGCGTGTTTATTTCTTCTTGATATGAGTTATGTAGATTAAATACAACCCCGTCACGACGCACTCTACTAATCTCCCACAGCTTGCTGTCAAACTCGAGGATCTGCTCTTGGGCGACTTGACATCCCCATGAACATACACTCCACAAAAAGCATTTGAATTATTTAACAAGATGCTCTTTTCTAACCCTACACAGTATAATATAATATATGGGGCACTTAGCAATATATTATAGGACAAATCTATCGACGGCATGGTGAAATCGTCGCTGATTTGGCGACTGTAACAGCCATCATGGCTGCGACATGTCCGAAAGCCCCCCTCGGGCGGGTCCCATCACCCTGACCCACTACTCGGAGGTGTTGACTGCGAGCAGAGTGACGACGCCACTCGTCAGCAGAGCCCCGAACAGGGTGTCGTCCGCCAAGGCACATCCCAATGGGAGGTCATCCGGTAGCCGCGGTCGTTCGAGATGAGCTTCATCCTCCCATTCCCGTCCTCCCACAGGCATCGACATCACTCGCACTGCGGCCTCGCCCCACACCAACATTGATCGCCCCCTGAGCCGAACGTCCCGACAGTCTTCTTCGCCGACGGTCATTCTTTGCGTCGACAATATTTCCACATCGTCGTCGTCGTCATTGCCGCCATTTTGGACACTGGAACGCCTTCGTTTGCGGCACCGGGCATGATACACACAACCGCACGCCGAAGATACAAAGAGGTCACTGCCTGAGAGACTCAAAGTTGAGCCAAAGTTTATTACGTCGTTGGTGGCGCCGCGCGCAACGCCCGATGAATCGGGAAGCCCGACCCGCGCCGATTGTCGCCACTCTCCCGACGAGCCACTTCTTAGAAACAAATACACAGCGCCATCCGACCACGGCGCCCCCACCGCTAATCGACCCGACGCCTCGTCGATCGATAACGCGGCCCCGAAGCAGATGCCCCTATGACGGCCGCCCTCGTTGCGATCCGAGGGCATCAGAACCGCCGTCTTGACGTACTCCTCCGACACGTCGACCCACTCAAACACCCAAACCTCGCCGTTGCGGCCTCTCGCAGAGGTGGGTGAGGGACGAGCTGCTCCGACCTCATCACTGCTATTGGAACTTCCCGGCGCTCCGACAGCCAAAAGCCTCCCGTCGATTGCTACCGTAACACCCGACGACGACGGGACGGCGGCCTCGAGACTTCCGTGGGCTGAGCTCTTGGAGGCATTCCCGTCTACACGACACGCAGAAAGATTAAGAAAAGAGTTCGACTCGGTTGAGCGCTAGCAAACTCGGATATAAACTCGCGAGCAAGAAGGATTCGATATCAACCCTAATCACTCAGCCCCAAACTAGGCATAATCGGAAGCCCAATTAATATGTTTATAGCGCTGCATACTTGCTTTAGTTAGAGAAGACTATAAATGAATAAGAAAATGGATTACAATGTAATAAAGCGCTGTATAAACACGTATTGTTGCCGTCAGCCGTGCTTGGGAAAATACCTGAGTGCCGCCGCCTGCGTGAGCGTGCGAGGTGTTTGACGAGTCCAGTGTTGGCTCCTACCGCCGACGGCACCGCGGGGGTCGGGAGTCGGGCCACACAGGGGAGCGAGCCATCGGGACGGAGAGAGTAGACGACGACGCCGGTGCAGGGCGTGGCGACGGCGATTCGAAGGTGGGTGTCGACCGTTCCCGACATGCATACCGCGATGCTTGCCTCCATGTTCATCTGGCTGCGGGTGTCTTTTCCGGTGAAGGTTTGAACGTAGCGCAGCATCTTGCCGTTGAGCTGAGGAGAGAAAGGGCCGGGACTCTCACATGATTCGTTCACGCGCCCACTCGGCTCGCAACTGCACTCTTCACTTGCTCTGACTCGGTTCGCATTCGATAGTCTAATGTAATTGTCGTGGATTGAGGACAGCCACCCTCCCGCGGCCTCGATCTCTCCTCCGTCTGTCGACTGCGTAGACGACACCGTGACGCGCCGCACTGTCGACCAGCGAGCGCAGCAAGGAGACGGCGTTACTGAATCGACTACAGCGAATAATGCTTCAGGATGACATAGTCGTCAACTTTCGATACGTTGAGGATGTGCGATTGCTCGCAAGAAACGGATAGACGAAGTCAGTCGATACTGCAGATAGTACTGACGTGTGTGTGTGTGTGTGTGTGTGTGTGTGTGTGTGTGTGTGTGTGCGAGAGAGAGAGAGAGGGAGAGGGAGAGAGAGAGAGAGAGAGAGAGAGAGAGCTTTCGTAAGTGAGCGCGCAACTTTGTGTGTTTGTGTGTGTGTGTGTGTGTGTGTGTGTGTGTGTGTGTGTGTGTGTGTGTGTGTGCGTGTGATGAGAGACCAACAGTGCAAGCAAACATGTGTTTGTGTGTCGTGACTATATGTGTAAGGATTCAAAGTGTGTTTATACATGTGTGTCTGCATGAGGGTGTATGTATGGGTGCTTATTATGCATGGACATGTGTGTGAGAGCGTGAGTGTATTAAAAGTTATTAAAGTGTATTAAAAATTGAGTTGGTTTATTAAAAGAGTATATGTCGTGAGAAGGTTAATCTGCGTGTGTGTGTGTGGGGGGGGAGGGGGGTGGGTGGGTGGGTGGGCGGGTGGGTGAAAGATAGACTATGTGTATGTGCATGTGCGCGTGTGCGTGTGTATTGGGGGAGAGAAGAAAGAGAGGGGGAGCGAGCGAGAGGAAGAAAGTATGTTTATATTAGTGAGAGTCTGTGCATATGTGTTTACTTGTGTGTACTCTCATGTGCGTAAGAAAAAGAGAGTGTGTGTGTGCGTGTGCGTGTGCGTGTGTGTGGGGGGGGGGGGGGGGGGGGGGGGGTACTTGGAGAGAGACTGAATGAGGGGTAATTTCGAGAGCGCGTTGATGAGGTAGTAATGTGTGTGTGTGTGTGTGTGTGTGTGTGTGTGTATGTGCATGTGTGTGTGCGTGAAGAGAGCGTGTAATTGTGCGTGTGGGAGGTGACAGAGAGAGTGTGTGCGTGTGTGTGTGCATGGGTGTGTGAAGTAAATCTTAACTCGCGTGTGTGCAGTGTTGGTGGCGAGAGAGAGAGAGAGAGAGAGAGAGAGAGAGAGAGAGAATATGAAAGATGGTGAGAGAGAGTATGGGTATGTGTGTGTATGTGTGTGTGTGTGTGTCTCTGTTTACCTGTTTGAGAACTTACGTTAGACCGATAGGAATACTCAAGTTACGAGAGAGAGAGAGAGAGAGAGAGTGTGTGTATGTGTGTGTGTGGTGTGTGTGTGTGTGTGTGTGTGTGTGTGTGTGTGTGTGTGCGTGTGTGTGTGTGCGTGTGTGTGTGTGTGTGTATGTGTGTGTGTGTGTGTGTGTGTGTGTGTGTGTGTGTGTGTGTGTGTGTGCGTGTGTGTGTGCGTGTGTGTGTGTGTGTGTGTGTGTGTGTGTGTGTGTGTGTGTGCTTCGTGCTTGGGAAGGGGCCTGGGGCACCTGCGTCTTCAATCGCTCTTGATTCGCCAGGGAGAGAGCGGCGTTGTATGTGCGGTGCTCTGAGGAGTTTCTTGCCCGGACCAGCTGATGTTTTCTGCTCTGCCAATGCCATCACTAGATAATGGGCGAAGACACGGTTGTCAACACAGACACAACTCATTGAAAGGTATGTTGTTTAGCGAAGAAAGAGGAAAGTGTCGAAAACAAATAGGCCGTGCATTAATAGACGGGAACAAAGACACAGAAGAGCTACGTCGAGGTCGACGTATAGGACAAAATGTGTATCAAAGGCGACGCCAGCCCTTCGCTTGCCTATTCCCCGTTTCACCCGTGTCTAGCGGTAACCACCGACGCGACGTTTTACCAACGGGGTGATGTAATAGGGGCGACGTTTTACCATGGGAGTGCTAAGCATAAACGCCAACAGCTGCTACGTCGAAACCCAAACGACTCGACAGAGCTGCCTCGTATGAAACGTTCAGTGAATTTTCTGATTACCAACGACCCATGAATAGATAGATGAAGCGCCTGGTCTGCTCTTACAACGTGGCGAGACCCTGTTTACTGCGGAGTCGTGAGCTCTCAATTAATATTTGTAAACGCGTCAAATAGCCCCGACAGCTCACTGCGATATTCACGGAACGGGACACGCGAAGTCCTCACGCACAGGACGAGGCCTGCGCTAAGCCCAAAACAAATCTTCTTCTGATCCGGGTTGGCTAAGCTTTCGGTAACACGTCCTGCGTGCGACGAGTTACGCTTACCTGCCGAGCTGTTCCTCATAAGTACTGCTGCCTGTGCCCGTACTTCTCCGCTTGGGGCGCGTTGGAAGTCCTGCCGCGACACCTCCGCGCGTGCCCACTCTACCACCTCACCCACAAGATGTACACGCGTGCAGGCGTACTTTTGCACCCTCCCTTTTGTCACGCCAGCCGGGGTGGGCGTCTGGTGAAGCACGCCCCAGGACATCTGACTCTTAGGGAGAACCGTGGAAGTACTGCGTCGACTCCCGAAGTTTAGCCCCCGCAACGGTCGCTCCCATGACAGCCGTAACCCTTGAAACATCGCCAACCACGGGGGATGACGGAGAACAGAGCGGGAGGTAGCTGAAAGTGAGGTTGTGCTGGGTATTTTCCTGCTATCTGGTGGCTCGTCTCGTACCCACGCGCCCCGCCGGCCTCCAGTCGATGTCTGCTCCGACGGTTTACTATTACCCTCTTCATCTTGGTTGCCGGTGACTTCTGACGCGTCGACCCCAGAAAAGGCCCGGACCTCGTCAAAGAAGCTTACCGCACGCTTACTCCGGGGTAATGGCTCCATTTTCTGCGCGTCTTTTCTAGCTGATTCCCCAGCAGGGGACTGACGAAGCTCCTGCGACGTCGTCGCGTTCTCCGACACCACTTCAAATGTATTCTGTCCCATTTTATTTGTCGACTCCGTTTCACCATCACACCCTTTCTGCTGCCCATCGCTATTCTTCGACTCTCTGAATACTGCAAAAACGCCCGGCGGACCACAGGCATTGTCACCAGGCCACATTGCGCCTTAAAGCGACACCGTCTCCAAGAGCAAGAAGGAAGGAGCTATGCTTGAGGGCTGCCGGCCTGTGCTCGACTCCTTCACTCGTGGTCGAAGGACTTGGCCATCGACGACCGACTCACGGACGAACCACATTGTAGTACACGTACTGTATTCGTGTGTGGAATGACTTACATAACCCGTACAGGTATGCCGCCATCATCAGTGCAATTGATGTGATTGCGACGGTACAAGTATATGGTATGCGATGGTCATCCTACTTATTCTGCCCCCCTTAGTTTCCATGTCCACGTTCCTCAGTGCTTCTAATCAACCGTTTCCTCACTTATTGATGTTGAATGGATAAATTTAATGCCGGTTTTAAATTAGGAGCATCACCCCCCGACTCACCTTTCTGAAGGTGACCTCCGACGCCGTGCTGACTTCCGCCGAGCCCGTGAGCTAGTGAAAGTTGGCGAGCTTTGCAACGGGCCCGTATGACCTTGGACGGAGCCGACTTCGGAATGGTGGAAGACGCGGATGCGGCTATAGCTGCTCTTCAGCGGTTGCATCCTCCGCCTGGTACCCCCACCATGATTGCGACCTCCTTGACCCCTTGCCCCTCCAACGCGCCCACCCATCACTTACATAGATGACCGTGACAACCTACATATATGGAAGGAGTCTATGCTCCTTGTCTTGAGAAAAGCACCTCGCTTGTCAGCCCCCCATGTTGATGGCTGGCGGTGGGAACATGTCCGTGACTTGAATGTCCCGGCATGACGCAAGTGGGTCAACCGATACTCGGCGGGGAACATTCCCGATATTGCGGCGGACATTCTGGCGAGTGCGACCGGGTGGGCTCTCCACAAGCACACACGTGTCCACCGTGACGCCATTCGCCTTCGGGGCGAGGCTCCTAAGGTTCGGAGCTTTGCGTTGACGTTGCTGGTGGTGCGCCGTCCGTACCCGCCAGTCTCGCCGCCACCGCGGCGGCGTCGGCCCTTATAGCCCTAGCCTCGACAGACCGCCGTTTGATGGAATGGTTCATTCGACCTCTTATTTGCATTAATTATACCCCCGCGTCCATGCTCTCCACTCATGCCTTTGCTTTTCTGCGATTGTAGTCGCAATTGCAAACATGCGCATGTGACAGTAGTCTAAGCGGAAACCCCTGCCGATGTAACACATCCCTACGATTTAAGACCTACACATTACAACTCATCATGTAGCTCCTTCAACCCACCGACCGACTCACTTTACACGTGCTTGACGGCGGCCTACGTATGAAGAGACTCATTTCAGGGATATAGATGTGAAGTTAGAGTAAGAAAAGTGTTGCATTGTGCGTATGCGACGAGATTGTGTGTCACCGGGGGAGGGGGGTGGGGGTTGAATTCGCGCATCGGCCTACAAAAAGCGCGCGCTTTTGTGGGGCTTGATTCCGTTGTGAAATGACAATACGATACACTATGCCCGAACGCAGGGCTTCGTGCCTCGGTCAACTACTCAACCTCCACTTTCTTCCGTGAGACATATGTGGAGAGAGTTCATGCAACATCTTTTGGTGGTTCTTCATGGTTCCCATGGTTCCTATCTTCATGGTTGTGTTGATGTTGTTGCCAACTTTCTAGCCCGCCCGGGGGCTTTTAGCTCCTTCCCCTTGCTCTTGCAATAAAACAAAATTAAAATAATTATGGTGAAATGGTATATGCATGGTACCCGTACACGTTCGGGTGCCGTTTTTAGGTACGGTACAGCTGCAGCTTCCAACACGTGCATATGTCATCATCTTTCGGGGATGGTGGCTCAGTTCACCCGAGAACCGGTCTTAAACCGTGTACGGGTAAGGGACAAGCAAGAAGTTCCCCAACGTGCATATATCATCATCTTTCGGGGATGGTGGCTAAGTTCACCCCCCCTGGTCATGTCGCCCCCGCGGTCAACCGGGGCCCTCGGACGGGCCGACGACTTCTCCACCCGTATGGTCGACTCACTCCTCCTTACAGGCCAGTACTCCAACACCCCCCCCACATCGCTCGCTTCTGGATCCACGGCGTCTTCTTACCGGAACCGACCCACCCCGACCCGATCACGTCGGCATGCTCGCTGGCCCGTCGCTGGCTCCTCGAGTGCCTAAACGACCTCACTGATCTCCCCAACCGCATTAAAAATATAATCGGCCGGGAACTCGCCCACCACACTCGATGGACCGCGAATACCTCTCGCACGCCCCATCCCACCGCCCCGAAATGTGACGATGCCACGCCACTACCAGTCGAACTCCACACGGGCTTTCAAGAAATCCACCTGGCTATTCCCACCTCATGTATAGCGGTAGGCCTCCTGTACCAACTGACTTCACGCCAGCGTGAATTCAGTTCGGCCGGTCCAGTGCCCCCCTCCGCGACCTCCTCCCCTACGCTCCTGACAAAACAAAGTCAGCAGAAAATTCGCTTTCTACGCGATGCTTCCGCTCCCGGAGTCTCAGGCCGAAGGGTGAAAATCCGCTCCCCTATATTCACCGGTATCACCGGCCAAGAGGCGGTCGCCCTCCTGCAAGACCTCCTTACCTCCGACCTCGCTACAGCACTCACCGCGACAGGATCGACAAACTCGACCCACTCCCAGAGCAGCCTCGAAGACCTACCCGAGCATGCTCAGTTCACCCTCCAGTTCGCGGACGCCATCCAACCGATGGACACCCCCATCCCGATCGAGTCTGACCCTTCCTCCTTCTGGGTAAATATCCTCCACCTGCCCAATAACCCCATTCATTCACAATCCGGCCATGCATCCCTTCACATTTTCCCACGTACTCCCTATGAAGCTGTACCCCCTGACCATCACCTTCACACCATTACCATCACACCCCCCCCCGTCACATGCCATGTTCCAGCCTCGTCCTGGGCTGACACCTGCCTCACCACAGTCCTCATCCAATCCCGCCACTCTCTCTCCCTTCCCTGCATCCACTCAGACGGCACCATTCCACCCACACACTGGTTATACACCCTTTTATCACAAACAGCCACAGAATACCTCACACAACACACCCCCCCATCCACCCCCCCCTCCCAACACCCCCCTAGCCTCTTCCACTATACAACACTGAAAAAGTTCCCTGATGGCTCATATTTTCGCTCACACCCGTCCAACTCCCCCACAGTCACTACCAGCATTCAAATATCACTCAGCACCGAAATGTATTGCATCCTCGTCTCCACCAACGGCACCACCACCATTCCCCCCACACACACATACACACACAGAGGCACACGCATTCAATCCACTTGCACCCTCAACATCACCCCCCACCACTACTCCACCTTTGGTAAGGCCCGGCTCACGGACCCTGCCTTCACAACCACCCCCTCTCCGCCCCCTCTCACAATCACAAAACGACACACCATCCATCGCAACCCCCCAGCCCTCCTTCTCCAATGGTCCCGCCACCTCACAGACACCCAAGTCACCAGCCAGTGGCACATGGAGCCCTCTGACTTCCACATGCAGAAAGACGACGACCTACCACTCGACCTCTCCTCCCTTCCTGACATCCAAATCTCTTCCACCAACCCAACCCACACTTCCCCCTCCCCATGGCCTCTCCACCCGCCCACCATCTCTCAACCCACCTCCACCTCCTCCTACCACGTCCACCCCTCCCCCAACCCACCGGCTCCCCCCACAGCCCCCCCTCCCACTACTACCCCTACCCCCCTCCCTACCCTCACAGAGGACTCCTCCGAACCCATGGACTCCCCATCCTCACCACCTACCACCCACCCCCAAACGCACCTTACCCCCCTCTTCCCCGTTCCCCCAATCCCCACACCTACCACCACCCCCCCTCTACCTCAACCTCCACCACCCACCCCCCCCCCCGCTCCACCCGCTAATGCAGACTCTCCCTCCCACCCTCGCCCCCCCACGGACCCCTCACTCAAACCCGCGCCCCCTGCGGGCATCACAAAGCACTCCCGCCCCTCCCGCAAACAGACCTCCCCATCTCCCCCACCCCGTGCCCCCCCGCGCCCCTCCCTCACACCCCGCCGCGCAGACACTACCCCCCCTCATACCCCCAACCCCAAACCCCCCCCCGGACTCAGAAACCCCCCTCCCCCCTGCTGACCCCACCCACCTTCCCCTCCCACCCTACTCCCCTGGAGAAGAAGAACTCGACTTCGGCGACTCCTACGACCTGCTGGAGGAAGACTTAGAGGGAACCAATGCCCCCCCACAGGCCAACACCACCTCCCCCAGTCCCAGCAACCCCCCCACGTCACCCCCGGCCGAAACGGCCGACTGTCATCATTAGTCCCCCTACGGACGAACCCGAGGTTAGACCCCACACCCCCCTTCCCAACCCCCAACCCGACATACGCAGACACACTGTAAACACCGTGTCTCGTCCCGCTCTTCCGCCCCACTTTAACTCCCGCACCTGCAGCTTAACCATGCATAACTACTTATTCGACCTCAACCTTGAATTCGGCCTCCCCACCCCCATCGGCAGCCTCGATATCTCTCCTGTCCTCTCCTTCCAATGGGGGCACTACCAGGACCTCTCCAACCTATACTGCCTAGCTACCACTATAACCAAACTTCACTCCACCCCCTCCGCCACATACACCGTCATCACTAACACCGAAGTCGATAACCACCACCATAACTCCCAATACCCGAGCCAATGGACGAACCTGGCCAACCGAGGCACCCCCCCCCGGCCGGGAACGCCTAACCACTCTCTCTTGGTCCTCACATGGCAACACTCTCACTTCGGCCTCCTACACATCACGCACACCACATCCACATGGGTAGACTCTCTTCACCACTCTCCCCCGCTTGAACTCCTCACCCGCTCCCTTGCTCTCCTCTCCGACTGGAACTCCTCCCCCCCCCCCTCCCGTCGGCACCCTCCACCGGCTTAACCCTCCTCGGCAAACCGACTCAGACATAACATGGTCGTGCGGTATCCACGCCCTCCTACACACCTACTTCATCGCCACTGCTCCCCCTGACCATGCATACAATCCCCCCCCCTTCGATCCCCGCAACACGGTTTGCTCCCTCCACACTCTCCTCTGGAACAACACCTTCCGCTCCACCCCTCTCCCACAAGGACGCCCCCACCTTCTGGAAGCCCTCCACCCCCCCACACCACCCTCCCCCCCTCCACTCCCTCCCCCTCCCCTACCCCCCTCCCCTCCTCTCCCCCCTCCTCCCCTCCGACCGCCGCCCGTCGAACGCCCCCCCGACGACCCCCCCAATACCAACCCCTCCCTCCCCTCCCCAATCCTCCCACACCACACAGCCCAACCCCTACACCTCATCAACCTCAACACCCGCGGCCTCCACACCTCAATTATGGATGTTGAACACCTCTCCACCTCACACCGTCCGGACATCCTTATCCTCACCGAAACTAACCACGACACCCACAAATCCCGCTGGCGCATAGCCCTCCCCCAATACCAGCTCAAAAGCTCCCGACCTTGCTACTCACCTATGCCCCTACCCAACGCAGGCGTTCTCTTCGCGGTCCGCAGAGCCTCATTCCAATCTGCCACTGTCCTAACCCCGCCCCCTCACCTCATCCCCCATATCGCCGGACTAAAAGTCGTTCCCCACTCAGGCACCCCTTAACTCCTTATCGGTACCTACATGCCCCAGCTCTCCACCCCCCAACTAACCCGCCTCTACGCAGAAGTCGCTGCTTGGGGCCTCCGCCTAGCGGACGACCACCCACACCACCGCACCCTATGGGGGGGGACTTCCAATCGACCACCACCACAGGTACAGGACACCCTGCCCTCACCTCCCTACTAAAATCTCACCTCCACCCCCTCCACGACCCCATCCCTACCTTCCCCCGCAGCGAGGGTTGCCTTGACCACTGGCTCACCACAGCCCCTTCACCTATCACCCTCCCACCCTCCTCCTGCTCGATAATCTCTTCCCCCTCCCACTTTACCGACCACTCTGCAATTCACCTCGTCATTCCCGCCCCTTTCTCCCTCATGGCACACCCCCCCCTCCCCATACCCACCCCCACACTCATCACACGACGCGCAAACTCCACTTTCGACTCCCCCTCACACCCGACCTAATAAAAACGTACCAATCCAGCACCCCCGACCTCATCAACCAAACGGCTACCCTCCACGCAGAAATTATCAACACATCGCACACCTCGGCCTCCCCCGACACCCTCGACACCCTCGCCTCACAATTCACTTCACTCCTCTCCCAACACATGGTTCACGCAGCCACAGTTTGGCCCCTCCTCCCCGCCAAGAAACCCCGCCCACCCCAAGCTTCTATTGACCCTATTTGGCTCACACACAAAACACGCACTCAAATACTCAAACTCCGAAAATGCAGCAAAAACAACGGCCCCCTCCCCTTCGCCCAAAAACTCTTAAACACACCTAACTACCTCTCCCCTGACGCCATCAAACAACAATGCCAGGCACGTATACGCCAGCTCCTTCACGCCACCACCACGGATAAGATAAAGAAAATAAAAACCCGAGCCAACGCGGCCTACGACGCATGCCCCAAACTCTCCCACCGCAGATTGAAAATTAAAAGCGGCCTCTTACCCCCGCCGGCGCCGCCTCCACCCTCCACCGCATCACCCGACCCGATAAAACTACCGCATCCTCTCCCTCCGCCATCATTGACGCGGTACACTCCCACTTCGCCACCGAACTCGGCCGCGCCACCCCAAACGACCTACCCACCCCCCCGTGGGAACTCCCCGACAACCCCGACAACTTTACCATCGAACCCCGCGGTGACCCCTCTCTCACCCTTGCCGACATGATTACCCGCGACACTTTCGATAAAACACTCAACTCCCTAGGCACCGGCAAAGCCCCCGGCCCCGACGGTATCCCCAATGAAATAATCAAATTCCTACCACCGGCGACCCGCTCCGCCCTCTTCTCTCTCCTCTCCCTCCTCGCCCACAAATCCTACACCCCTCCTGATTGGTGCCACAGCACAACATGCCTCCTACATAAAAACGGCGACCCCTCCCTCCTCGATAACTACCGCCCTATCGCCCTCATGAATAACCTCCTTAAACTATGGACAGCACTAATCAAAGATGCAGGCTCGAAATACGCCGAAACCCACGGCATTCTCAGCGACCAACATGACGGATTCCGACAACACCGCAGCATCCACGACGCCCTCTCCTCCCTCATTATGACGATGGAGGACGCGAAACTCCACAGCAAAGACATCTACGTCATGTACGCGGATTTCAAAGGTGCCTTCAATGCCGCGGACCACCGCATCATGCTCAAACACATGCGTCAACTCGGTATGCCCCCCACCTTTGTCGACACATGTGAACACCTCTACGGGGTCTCAACCACAGATTATAATACTCCACATGGCCCCACCCCTTCTATCGACATTAATCGCGGAACCCTCTAGGGCGACACCCTCTCCCCCTTTCTATTCACCCTCTTCCTTGAACCCTTCCTTCGCTGGCTCACGGTGGGAAACCGGGGCTACCGCCCAGGCCCCCCCCGCCAGTAACGTCGACCTCACAGAACCCACAGCCACATACCCAGGACACGGCTTCGCTGACGACCTCAGCCTCGCCACGGGCTCGACCCCCAACATGACCATCCAGCTCAGAAAACTCTCCCTCTTCAGCGCCTACACGGGCATGACCGTCAACATCCGCAAATGTTGCATCACCGGCGCGCTCTGGCGCATTGGCAACGCCCTCACCCTCGCCAACACTACCCTCCTCGCATCCCGCTTGCAAACTCAGTTCATCACCCTAAACTCCACCTCGGCCCCCATCCCCTCCATTGGCCCCAGGGACACATACCGAGTCCTAGGGGTAGAATTGAACACCTCCCTCAACTTCACCAAACACTGGCACGAACTGAGACGCACAACCGCATCCCTCATCACCGCCCTTTCCACCTCCCCACTAACACAATCCCGCAGAATCAGGGTCATCCGTGGACTCCTCATCGGGAAACACTTCACCCTCCAGCTCGGCCTCTTCACCGACTCCCAACTCGACACTCTAGAAGGACAAATCTGCCGCGCACTCCGCTCCGCCGTCTCCTCGGTACGTAACCTTCCCCGCACCGCCCTTCATCGCCCTACCTCATACCTAGGTTACGGCCTCCCCTCCCTCAAAGCCCATGCCGCACAACTCACAGTTTGCCACCTACATAAAATCATGAACAACTCAGGCTATAGAGGCCACATGGCCCGCGCACACATCCGCACTTTATCCACCACGTACTCCCACTGGCCCTCGGAATCCATCATGTCAACCTGTTACACCCCACCCACACTCAAGTGCTTAGTCAGAGCTCAGCGCGATGCGGGCACCCTATTCCACAACATCCCTCCACTCACCCTCACCAACCCTATCGCCTCCACAATCCGCGCCCACTTCACCACTCAAGACAACGCCCTCCTCGCCTCTCTCCGAGACAAAGCCACACACATCACCGACCCTCACACATACAAACAAGCCTACTGCGATTTCTCTCCCCGCAAAACGCACGCCTCCCTCCTCCCCCGCCTCACTCCTGTTAGAGTTTGGAAGTTATGGTTACACGGGATGTCTAGCCGGCCCCGCTAGGGGGCCAGCAGTGGGGACAAAGGAAGTAAAAAGAGAGAGATGGCGGCCGGCAAAGGCACCGGCAGGGCCGGCCGACCGCCACTAACGGGGAAATAGAGTACCGATATTAGTACAACACTAAGTACTAAGATAAGGACTAGCTACCTTGTACATAAGCACTAGGTAATGCAATGCTAGTGCTAACACTCCCCCTCAAGGTAGCTTAGGTCTTGTCGTCGCCCTTGCTTGTCTTTAAGGAAGGAGTCATCTTGGTCGTAGGCGTTGTTCTGGTAGCGGTATCTCAGGCCGGGTAGGTGACGCTACAGGTGCTCACAGGAACGGGATGCTACCGGCGAGTTGCCGACAATAAACTGGTCCAAATGTACTGCTTAATGTACTAGTCTGACATGTAGCGGGAAAACCGTCCACGGGCGAATTAGCTATCGCATGAGAGCGACCGGCGAGTGCGGGGAAAAGCCAACAGGGCTGCCACAAGCGTGTAGGCACTCGAAAAGAATAGTCGGGCGCTATCGTGTCGACTCCCCCCCCTTCGCCGTGGGCAAGGTTAGAACCTCGCTTTGTCAGATGAGCGTTGCGGCGTTGCCTCGGGAAAAAACAAAAACAATACTATTTAAAGTACGCGCGGGCCGAATTTTCGCGAATCGGTTTGAATTTGATTTTTAAACCAGATCCGGTCGATAGCATCGGTGAGCTGTGAGCAGGGTGGTGTAGACAACCAACCTAGGGCGGCCATATGTGACCATGGGCGGCTGGTGTCGGTAGTGGTAGTTCAAGCGAGTATCTGGGTTGCACGCTCTTCTCCTTGGGTGGCGGAGGCGGTACTGCTAGCCTAGGGCGGCCACGGGGGACCTTGGGCGGCTAGCGTCGGTGTTGACTTCAGAGCGAGTATCTGGGTTGCACGCTCTTCTCCTACTTGGGGCTGCCGTATTTCGGAGGTCTGACTATCCCGGGTAACGTTGTGGAGGGCCCATAACCTGTTAGAGTTTGGAAGTTATGGTTACACGGGATGTCTAGCCGGCCCCGCTAGGGGGCCAGCAGTGGGGACAAAGGAAGTGAAAAGAGAGAGATGGCGGCCGGCAAAGGCACCGGCAGGGCCGGCCGACCGCCACTAACGGGGAAATAGAGTACCGCTATTAGTACAACACTAAGTACTAAGATAAGGACTAGCTACCTTGTACATAAGCACTAGGTAATGCAATGCTAGTGCTAACAACTCCCCTTTGGAAAAATAACATCACCAAATGGTCACAAGTCCTCTTCAGAGCCACCTCATCCTCCTTCATCCTCAAATCATGCAAATCCGTCACCACACTCACGAGGTCCACCACCCCACTCTCAGTCCCCATCCGCCTCCTCGCCACAATCCTCACCGAACCCCTCAATACTATCCACAACCGCCTCCCCATCACAAGCCTCACTACCAACCGAGCACCCCCCCCCGCCACTATACACCCCTCATGGATTCCCCTCCTCTCCCCCCACCTACCCCGCTCAACCCCCACCCTCTCATCCGGCATCTACACCTCCCGCACCACTCACCCCACCCCCACCGCACCCACCACACACTTAGGCACAGAATACCTCACCCCCTCATACCACCACTACCCCCCCTGCGACGTAACACGCATCATTTCCAAACACAAGGACACAGAATACGGCCAAACGCAGTACATGGTTGAATGGGCCCCGGAACACCTCACGGAATGGGACATTCAGTTACAACTCGACGACGGCTTCCGCCTCATCTCCTCCACTCCCACATCGGTATGCCTCCCCACCCCCTCCCCCACCGCCTGCTCCATCTGTCACGACCCACTGCACACAGAACCCTCCTCCACCTGCTGCACATGCCCGCACTTTGCCATACACTCCCAATGCCGCTTAGCTCAGGGACCCGCCACATGGCAGTGCGACTGGTGTGCTCGCGGCCAACAACACGACCTCACCCACCTCCACGAAGTCCAGTGGGCCCCATGCCTACAACTCCACGACACCATCAGTGAGACCCCCTCCGGCCCCACCGCCCTCACCGCATTTAACTCCGGGTATGTACCCTCCACCACACCCATTCTGCCAGAACCCGGACCCCCTCCGTGGTCACACCCCCTAATCACATTCAACCACGACCCCATTAACCCCGACCTCGACATGCCCCCTACCGATAAATTCGCCATACACGCCCACCCATCACTCCACGACACCACCGTACTCTGCACTCCCGACGGCCGCGCGGTCACCACCCTTAACGGCCCCCGCGTCCGCCACCTCTTCCAACTCTTCCGCCCCGACCTCACGCAGCATACGTTCGAAGAGGAGGTCTACCACCTCCTCACCCGCCTAGGCTCTCGCTCAGAAATCCACTCACCCACACCCGCCACCACCACCCGTAATAGATGGGCCACTAGAGAATACCTACTCACAGCTCTCCGCCACACATACCACATACAGACAGAACTCTACTCCGACCCCCTCAATAAATCCCTTCACTCCCACACCTACCACTCCCTCTACCCCGAAGATATAGTCTTCTCATCTAGCGGCAGCAATGCCCCACACACATGGCAAGGCACCAACATAGCCAACCCCGAATACGACCACGAATGCATGCGACGAGCCATGGAACACGCAATCACCTGCGCACACCTCACAGCCCCTCACACACCCAGCGCAACCATCCTCATCCTACCCCGATGGGAACGCACACCCTACCGCCACTCCAAATACATCAACTCCCCATACACCCACCACCTTTACACCCTCCCCAATGACGCAAACACCTTCCTACCCCCCGACCAACACACTGGCAACCCCACCCCTACCCCATTCGGCACACGATGGATGGTCGACATATACCTCGTCGCCAACCCCCTCGCACTCTCCACCCTCCCATCACCCACAGCCATGACCGCACTTCACAACACTCTCGAATCTATCTACGACACTCACCTCCCCATCCCCATCATCACCCCCCCACCTCCACACCTCTTTGACACCTACTCACCCCACTCAGCAGGTATATACCACCTCCCCCCAAACCCAACTCACCCTCTCACGTACCCCCTCCCGGAACGCTTGCATCTAACATACCCCCCAACCAGAGGTACCCTTGCTTGGAACTAGCAGGACTTTGTATACACAGACGGCTCGAAAAAAGGAGGCTCGTCCCCCCTTGGAGCAGCAGCTACCCACCCCGCCTCGGACACCAAAATCAAAATCATGGTGACCTCTACCCCTCCCTCGCACACAATAAATCGCGCTGAATTAGCTGGCATAGATATAGGCCTCCAACTTGGCCACACCCACCTCTTCACAGACAGTGCGTGCTCCCTCCACCTCATACAAGGATACTTAAACTGCCCTTCGGGTTACAGACACAACATTCACCGCGACACCCTCTTATCCATCACACACACCCTTAAAACCCGCTGCGACGCAGGCATCCGTACACACCTCGGCAAAATCAAAGCCCACAACCACTCCCTAGGCAACGACCTCGCAGACACCCTCGCCAACCTAGTCGCGGATGGTTACCCACCCAACACTACATACACCACAGGTTCAGAGGTCACGATAGGCCACTGGACATGGCCATACACCCTCATTCCACAAACCCTAGGAGACCCCATACCCTACAGATACACCAACCTCAAAGCCGACGCACACACCTATAGCACCAAACACACACACACACACACACACACACACACACACACACACACACACACACACACCTCTCTCGCAAACAACCAAACACGGAGCCCTCCTCGCCCGCGCCGCGAAGGACGGCGCCGATTTCTCTTACCACAAAAAGCACTCAACCCTCACAAGCATCTAGTTCACACACAAACAATAATTCATGTGGGGAGTCCACAACACCCGCCTACTCACTCACAACCCCATCCTGCGCTGCCCCCTATGTGGCCAATTCACTAGCAACGGCCACATGGCCGGTAACTGCCCCACCATGTCTGGCCTAAGACAGGACCGACACAACAGCGCGCTGCAACTCCTACTCTCCCTATTGGAGCGCCACAACGGAGGACGTTGGGAAACCATCACTGCAGACTGCGGTAACAAACCCATAAAATCCTTTGCTTCCCCCTCTCCTGCCCACACTCCGCTTGACTGCCACCCACCCCACCCTACCCACATGCCCACCCGCCTTGTTGATGCTGACGAGGATCTCTCACCCGACTCCCTAACCTCGTGTCCCGCCATCCTCCCACCTGAGATTCTCCCCCCCGCGCTACGACCCCCCGCACACAAACCCGACTTTATCCGCCTCCTCGAACCTCGATTCGTTGGCCACACAAACGGTCGCCGCCATTACGCATCCATAAAAAAGATTTAGATAGGGGAATGGAAGTACTGCACGGACAATAACCTCTCCCACACAGCTAACCTCATACGTGCCAAATACACACCCCTTGCAAACGCCATCCGCAGCCACTGGCCAGGCACAGTGGTTGACATCCTTCCCATCGTCACGAGCCGCACAAGTACACCGCACTCCTCCACCATCACGAGTCTCACCTCCCTACTCACCGCTCTCACCGACCCTCCTGATAAACTCGTCTCCAAAGCACGCCTCGACACGTCTCGCATCCTTGCACAACTCCACACGCATACTGTCCAATGGCTGCATCACCTCCTACTCATATACCGCATCAAGTCCCGCACGACCTCCCGCCGCGCCTCCGCACGTTGCCCCTTCGCACGACCCTAAATGCACGCAGCCCTCGCCTCTTCTTGCACACCTCCCCGGGGGGGAGTAAAACCCCCGACCCCCATTGGAGAGGTTGGATTTAGGTGGTTAACGGTCTAGCCCTGACTTGTAAGTTCCCTTTATGGCATAGTTGGGAGGGCCCAGAGACAGCAGCCGACGCATCCGGCTTTTGGTGAAAAAACGGCGCATACGGTACATGTTGTAAACAATTTCAATTTCAATTTCAATAAGTTCACCCGAGAACCGGCCTTAAACCGCGTACGGGTAAGGGACAAGCATGAAGTTCCCACACCTACATATATCATCATCTTTCGGGGATGGTGGCTAGGTTCACCTGAGAACCGACCTTAAAATGTGTACATGTAAGGGACAAGCACGAGGTTCCCACACCTGCATATCATCATCTTTCGCGGATGGTGGCTAAGTTCACATGAGAGCCGGCCTTAAACTGTGTACGGGTAAGGGACAAGCACGAGGTTCCCAAACATGCATATCATCATCATCTTTCGCGAATGGTGGCTAAGTTCACCCGAGAACCGACCTTAAATTGTGTACGGGTAAGGCACAAGCAAGAGGTTCCCATACGTGCACATAATCTTTTTTCGCGGATGGTGGCTAAGTTCACCTGAGAGCCGGTCTTAAAATGTGTATGGGTAGTAAGGGGCAAGCATGAGGTTCCCACACGTGCATATCATCATCTTTCGCGGATGGTGGCTAAGTTCATCTGAGAACCGACCTTAAATTTTGTACGGGTAAGGGACAAGCATGAGGTTCCCATACGTGCACATTATATTTTTCGCGGATGGTGGCTAAGTTCACCTGAGAACCGGTCTTAAAAGTGTACCGGTAAGGAACAAGCATGAGGTTCCCACACCCGCATCATATCTATCATCATCTTTTACGGATGGTGGCTAAGTTCACCTAAGAACATGCCTTAAACTGTGTACGGGTAAGAGAACAAGGAGGAGGTTCCCACACGTGCATATCATCAGCATCATCTTGTACTCACGCCTTCCTGTTCCTCGGGCTTAGGTTTTTTCCTCTTTTCTCCCTGTAATCCATACTACCTCATACTAGCAGGAGGTCCCGTCCCCACACGTGCAGCACGCGCAAACATAGTACGTATGCTGAAGAGATGCGCAGCACAATAAATGACAGCATGTCACGAAAGGCGTGCCCAATGTGCCGAAGGTATAAGTATCCGTACGGGTATCAGGTCTTCGTCTAGCTAATAAAACTCTACCACGCTACAGCATGATAAACTTGAGTTAAGTACAGCGACCGTTCAGACATCAAAAGACCGATATCCCTGGCGTCCTATCAGCTCGTTCAGCTTGGACTGCAGCACATGACCAGGCTACGACTTACGACTACCCCTTTCCCCCTCCATCCGTAGAGACACTCACCTCTCTGGTCGCGAGACGAAAAATTCCGCCGTGAGTTTTTGTGTTGCTCGGTTCGCGGGAGGAGTGCCAGACCCGGATTATATAGCAGCCAATAAATAATGACTGGGAAGGCTGACGCGTCGGGGGCGTCCTCCTCGCAGCAGACAGACATTGCGGTGGGCCTGGTGGAGGGCACGCCCGTATACTCACAAGCGCCGCCGCCAGTGGGTTCCTCGACAGCTGGATTCTATCCTCCCCCACCAACAGCGCCAGTCTTCGATTATCCAGCGAGTAGTTCCGATAATAAGCAGAAGCACCAACCCGCGGCCCCAGCGCAGTACCCACAAGAACCTTACCCGTATACTTCGCAGCCTACGTATTTGTATCCGCCTACTGCTGGCTTGGCGGCGCCCGTCGCTATCGCTGCGCCTCCGCCAGTGACCGTCACATCCTACACTTGGGAGGACAATGCGTGCTGTGGTTGCGAGGTACAAGTGTGTCTCCATATATTTGGGTGGGTCTTGTGTTTGTTTGGGTTCGGACCGCTGCTTTGGTTCGTCGGCGCCTGTCTTCCGTGCTGCGGCTCCCGGCTTCACCAGGGGCAGCACCGCTGCGGGTGGGTGGCGAATTTAGTGATGACAATAATCTCCATCTTGTCACTATGTTTCGTCATTTTCGCCATTGCCTTGACTGCCAGCAGTCTGGATGACGACGAGGTTTATGGGCGCGGCATGTCCCACCGTGGCGGAAGGTATTGAGTGACAGTACCTCTATATACCGAGTAGAACAGCAGTGGAAGAACAGCAAGCTTGACTGGAGGAGACGAGCCGACTTACGCGTTCCGGCCTCCAGAGCACTTAGACTTTTGCCAAGGGGCGGCATAGTATGTCTTTTAACCAGTCTTTTAACCGCGCGCTCGCAGGAGTGAAGTTGTTAACTACTATATTTTGTCTGACTTTTGTCTGTCCCAATTTCACAAAATTATCCAGGACCATTTCACCCCCCAAAATGGTCCTGAGATTTTTTCTGTCCAAATCGTCCAAATCGTCCATTTCCATACCCTATTTCGACGTCAAACCCTAACTTTATTCAAAACCCTAATTCGGATCCAAAACCCTAATTCGAATTTCAAACCCTAACTTTTCTCAAAACCCTAATTTCCGAATCTTGCCAAAATTCAATTCCCAGATTTTTTCTGTCCCGACCGACACCCCGCCCCCCAGATCTCATCCATGATTTGATTCAAAAGGTACCCGGGTACCCCTCCGCTCCAACGAATATTCCGACGCGGAACCCCCTTCTATCCACGACGATTCCCGAGCTGCCCAAAAACGGTCACCAAAACTCGAACAGTGTTTTCTTCTAAAGACCAAATATCCTCTTCGAGCTTTGGTGACCGTTTTGGTGCCCCGAAGGATGCCTCGAAGCCCCCCCGGCGCGCAGCCGCGCCCGCGAATATTCCTTCGCGGTTCCCCGACAATTCACGGTTATTCCCAAACGGTCACCAAACGGTCACCAAAACGGTCACCAAAGCTCGAAGAGAATATTTAGTCTTTAGAAGAAAACACTGTTCGAGCTTTGGTGACCGTTTTGGTGCCCCGAAGGATGCCTCGAAGACCCCCCGGCGCGCAGCCGCGCCCGCGAATATTCCTTCACGGTTCCCCGACAATTCACGGTTATTCTCAAACGGTCACCAAAACGGTCACCAAAGCTCGAAGAGAATATTTAGTCTTTAGAAGAAAACACTGTTCGAGCTTTGGTGACTTTTTTGGTGACCGTTTTGGGGCCCGGAGGATGCCTCGAAGCCCCCCCGGCGCGCCGCCGCGCCCGCGAATATTCCTTCGCGGTTCCCCGTCACACCCATGTGAACCGGTCGCAACACTATATGTTACCACATGTTCCGCCAGCTATGGTATCGTGTACGTGATTGGATACTGAAGCGGATTATCGGTCTCCGGTCCGGCCGATGTCTCGGTGTACACGACGACACCGTTTCTTTTGATGGTAATCCCGGGTGTGTTCTTGGGACGAGCCCAATTCACTGTGAACGATGCGGAGTTGTTCCTGCTCGGGTCGACCATTGTCCACATTAGGTCACCCACCCCAATGGATTGGCTATACACGTAATCTGATCTTGAAGCGTCTGAAGTGAAATGATAGGGTGTAGCGTCTTTATTTCTATCGCCTGAATGATAGTACAGCTTCCATGTGCTCTCAGGGATCACAACCGAATCCCCAAACGAGCTATCAACCCAAAAAAGCCAAACACCATTGTCGATGGATGGCAGGACCGAAACGAAGAATTCCCAAACCGTCGGCGCCGTGTAGCTCCCGACCGGCTGCGGCCCCGCCGTGTTGCCGCGGGAATCAATGAGCTCCACCCAAAAGTAGTTGGTCCCGCCCGCTAGCCCATCGGCCGTGGTGACGCCATCCAGGTACCTTTTGACGCCGGTGGCGTGGTTTTTCGTCGACGAGTTGAGTACCGCCGCGGTGACGTTGGTGTACTCCGCCGGAACTTCGTCGACGGTGTTGCGGTAGAGGCGGACCTCGGTTACGCCGCTCATCTTACTTTGGGATAGAGTAAGATTTTTCGATGCACCCGGGGATATTCGGAGCGTTCTCCTCTAGCCGGCTCATCACATTGCTCGTGTGCCTTATAAAGTCGCCCTCAGACATGTATTCGGCGTTATTGAGGAGACGGAGCGTACATTCCGTGTTGATATCACGAACGACCTCGCCGAACCGTGACGAATAATCGTTGTGGCGCTCAGCCTTGTTCGGCCATTCGAGCCCCCGATTCACCGCCGCCACGGACCCGCTGAGAAGTGAAAGGCATCCACTGACGATGGCGGGAACCCCGGTGGTAGCCGAAGGCTGCCCGATCCCGTACGTGAGATTAAGACACCCCACACCGAGACTCAGTGCGACGGTGGTGAACAACGCCATGTCAGCACGTCCTTTGAAGAACGAATATGAATCCCCATGCAAGCGCCTTAGTTTTTTAGCGTGTGCGCGCCACTTCTCAAGCAAGGGATTTTCGATCTGAACGGCGGCCTCACTTTCACTCATTTTGTTTTGACCTGAGAAAAAGGGTGCCGGGTCTAATGTCAAGTCCTCCCACATCAATCAAGGTAAGCATCCGCGGCTCCTCTACCGTGTTCCCGATAGAATTTTTTCGGATGCAAGTCGTGAACCCCATGAGGTAGTTCCACGGTGGGAGGTAGGTGGTTACATCGGGCCTATTGGTGTCCGACAGCCGCAGGTTTGTTTGGACAAGTGACATGGTGTGTTACTACGTGTCGAAGAAAGAAAGCGTGATGGTGACGCTGAAGGCGTCGGCGGGGTTGACCTCTACCGAGCTCTCTACCAATTCCGGGGCTGAATCGTCCTCATCAACGTCGAAGATGCCGCTGGTTTCAGATTGTGGATCGTAGATTTCCACAAAGCCCTCGTGCAGCCCCGGGGGCAAAACACTTCCAGGGAACTTAGCTGTCCCTAGTGTATGCCGGAATGTCATGCTTCTTCGTCTGCTATTTGGTAGAAGGTAAGACAAATTACGTACGCCGTGGACTCACCACTGCCAAGCTCAGTAAATTGCGTCGCAGTCCGCAGTTGAAGGTCAATCTCGCCCACGTTATCTAGCGGTCGCCTTATCGGAACCCCCACCGTGTCTTCGTTAACACCCTTCAGAGTGAGCTTTTGGCCCACGTAGCTCAGTGCGTCTTGCGCGCGTGATCCCGGCAGAAATCCAAGGACGCTTAGGCCTTGGTACGGGTCGTCGACGAAGGTCCTGCTAGTGATTGCGAGCCCGTACGCTTGCGCGCCGTAGAGATGGATCAACGAGCAATGCGAGACCGCGACCTGCCACCTTGTGCCGTCGTTTCGGTCCATACGGAAAGAGCGGAAGTCGACGGGAACCCTTTCGTTTGGTCCGCGGACATTCATCCACACGTGAAAGAAGGGTGGATAAAGGCTACGCTCGGGCTCTTCCACCCAGAAGACGAGGCTGAAGGTGTAGTCGTTTACGAAAGTAGGCGTCCACGGGGCCACAGTAGTTCTGAGCTTAGTCGGGCCCTGCAGGAGGTAGAACGACATGTCCCCGCGTACAAGCCGCGAGCCGTCGCATATCCCAGCGCACGTGTTGCTCTGCACGTACGACGAATCCGCCATTTCACCAAATACGTTTCCGCCACGCCAAGACTGCAAAAGAGCTAGGATTGAGTCGTTATTAGCAGGGTCCCAGCTCTTGTAGGAATTCGACTGCCGGATCGACGGTGAGCATAGCATAATCGAAAGGGGGTCGGGCTGTACACCTGTGAAGCCGGTGATCGGTGTACACCACTCGAGCGCGAAACGAACATGGGGTTTACCTTGGAACCCGCTGCCGTTCTGGAAGGCTGGCGTGCGAATGGTAAAGGCGTTTTTCTCCCCGCTCACGCGCTCTTGGGTGCTAACTACGATCCTGCGCGCGAACATTTGTTTATGGTGCAGAAAATGATCATAGAAAGGTCGCTACACATAGGCGCTCACCAGTCCATCTGCTGCAACCTCAATGTACCCGCCGTAGTGGCTAAAGACGTCTACAGTGAGACTGGAGGTTAACTGAGCCCCAAACTGTGCCGTTAGATGGGACACCGATGTTGACACGTTGACACCATTCTCCGAAAACATGGTCTTGTGCGACTGCGATTCAAGGTCGGTGGCGATAAGGTATTTCCCCTCGTTCGCAGCCCAGGTGTCAGAGTTAACAATTCCCATATGCTCCAGCGCTCCGTACGCGTGGAAGGCCTTTTGCGGGATTCGAGTCCACTGGCTTCGACGGTGTCAGTACCCCGTTTATGGTAAACTGGTATCTCCCACCATTACCGATAGGATTATTGCGTGTTGATACATACTTTTTTGCGTTATAGTTGTCCTCGTCCTTTCGGAAGATGGTAATTAACGTCTTCAAGGCCTTGTAAGGGCTGGAGAACGCCATACTCATGGAGCCAGAACCGTTAGACGCGATCCAGCGGTGCTGGGAGTAGGTTGTGTATGGGACAATTAGCCGCCCGCCATTTGCTTCAAAAATAGCCCGATCGACGTCGGGGGCGAGATGGATCATCTCTGCCACGTACTCGACGTTTCTTAACACCCATGGAAAGTTGTTCTCTTGGACCTTCTCCTGATCCCCCAGGGTGAGCTCGAGGGTTAAGTGGGTCCTATTCATGCTCCCGGTCGGCAGATATTTGCTCTGCATGGATCCCACGATGGCGCTCATGAGAGGCAAACAGAACACTCGCGAGGATCCTCCGTCAACATCCTCCCCGAACCCCTCCGCAACGCTCCCGGCGTACGACATCTGGCTCGTGGAGCCGGATAGGTCCAAAAGCGTGTGATAAAGGGCGTTGTATTCCTCAATGTTCTCAAGCACACCACCACCGGCGCCCCCGCTTGCTGAAACTTTGAGTGCCCGAATTAGGGCGTGCGCGGAGTAATCCAATACAATTTTATTAGCAGCCGTTCCATCAAGATTATGAAGCTCGAATTTCAAATAACTCTGCCTGCAATTAAGGTACTCTCCCCGGTTCCCCGTAGGGAGTACGAACTTAATGGTATTACCCGGACTGAACCCGGACGTACCATTCTCAGGATATACATGTACACGGCTCTTGGTCGCCGGCGCCGCCTTTGGCTTGATCCCATACACGAACGAATCGCTGATAGAGCTTCGCACTTCGGTCATGGTATTGTTTATAGTATCGTTACAGAAAAAATTTTCGTCAGCCATTGTTTTCGTTAACCTCTTTCAAGATTCGATCTTGGTCCTCTCATCTGGCCGTACGCGGATCTGACAGCCGCAGCGTGACCCTTCATACTATTTAGATCTGGCGCTTTTCCATCAAGAACCCCCTCCACGCCCCCCGCAATCCCGCCGATCCCGCGGGCAATGGCGCCGGCTGACGCGATACCAGCCCCGAGAACTGGGTTAAAGGCGGCGACCGGCGCAGCTGCTGAGAGCATCCATCCGCCGAGCTTATTCCCAGCCACTCGAACGCCGTGTGCGACCTTCTGGCCAATTGTGCGTAGGTTATGAAGCTTCTCGCCGATGAAGTGCCCGAGTCCCATGTTGTGTTTGCTATAAGCCCAGATTTTTTTGTTTCACATGGGTGCTTTGCCCTTTTTTCGCCTCTCGGCCAGCTTTTCTCGAATGTATAATGCCTTTTCCTCCTTCCCCCTCCTCTTTTTTCCTGCCGGAAATTCTATTCCCAACCGCTCCGAAAGCTCGTCCATTACTCTTGGTTCAAACATGTGAGGATTGTTAAGAATATATGAATCATCAACTCCTGTTTGTTCACGGTCTTCGAAAGAACGAACGAGCTGTTTGACACCCGAAGTTGATGGTGCGTCAGTCGAAGGCTTTGGCTGGGACCTAGTTTCCAACACAGGCTTTTCGCCTATGGGCGCCGCCACGTTCTTAAATGGGTCTTGTCGCTGCATTGATGGAGCAGGCCAGCTGTTAACGCCCACAGGTTGCTGAATTATGATAGGTGCCGGTGAGGGGGTTACCATTGTCCACCCTCTGCTAGGGGGGAGAAGTTGTGACATAGGATCGCTATTTACGCTCTGCACGACGCTGACCCGCATATTTTGATTACGTAAAGTACGGGTTTTTGGTTTCGGCTTTGGTTTTTGTTTCTTATCGGCCGCCGGTTTCTTCGGCTGCTTTTTCCCCCACTGAGTATTCTTGGTCTTTCGCCGCGCCATTGCTTTCATGTATACCTATACGGTCGAAATTCTTGAACAGCTCCCCCGTCCCCGTGTCTGCAAACATGAAGGCATAGGGCCGGTCAAACACGTACCGCATGACCTCCTCCGCCTCCTCCCGGGGTAAGGCTATGAGCTCCTGGAATATCGCCGTGGCTTCCTTTTTGTTCCTGGGTTTGTACATCAAAAAATGTGACAAGGTCTTCCGGATACCTAGTGGCATAGCATTGTACGACTGTACAAGGATCATTATGGATAGCCGGTAGTGGCGCCGGTTGTAGATTAGGTCACGCAGCACACGTTGGATTTCGTTGTCTTTGAGCGCCGCAGTAACGTCGTCGAGGACCAACAAGCTATTCTTCTCTCTCTCCGCCGATTCCTTTACCGTCTCGCGGATCCCGTCCAGCGTACCCCAATCCAAGTCGTCATACATCCTATCGTGGTTCTTGAAGATGTTCTTTTTTAGGCTCGCCACGGAGTGAGACGGCATGACAACGTGGACGTGGTGAAAGGCCTTGCGGTACGCTTGCTTGGACGAGAGGAGGTTGACGAGCATGGAGGTCTTCCCCGTCCCGGCGCTGCCGATAATCGCCATGAAAAACGGTCGGTCGGGCAGCGGCGACACGATTTGTTCGTGTATCTTTTTGTCACACAGAAATACCGGGGGTTTCACTGTGAATGACGATCTTTTTTCGATGCTGAACCGCATTTTTCGTTCTTTCTTTTATAGTATCTTCGAATTTCTTTCGGAGACACCCCCCAGGTAACAGCCTCCAAAACTTTGTATTGCTCGTCGGTGAACCCAAACCCGACGTAGTTTTCCTTCCACCATGCCGCAGTCCCATAGTTTGAGCTCCGAGCAAGCAAATGAGGATCCATCGGGGCGGACGCACTCGCAGACATGGACGAAACCGCTTCACCGTGAACTACCTCATCACCGATGGTGTCGAGTAGAGAAGAAGTAGAGGCCATGGTTCTAGTTGGTTCTATTTATTTTCTATTGTAGTAAGAAAAGAAATGACATGGGACGGAGCGATCTCGAGCGCGGCGACGGCAGTGACGGAGACGGTGAACAAGACACCGTTCCTGAAATACCTGGCGATACTGGGGGGAGCGATGTGGATAGTGGAGAGGTTCCGGCCGGCGAAAAAGAACCAACCAGCCTTGACCCGAAGCCAAAAACTAAACGAGTAGCAAGCGAGAAGATGAAGGCAGCTCTTTTGCGCGCCAGGACGGCAAAGGCTGAAAAGCGCCGGTCGAGGGCCAAGCAACCAACAATCCAGCCCCAACCCCAGTTTTTCTTCGATATTGTTTAAAAGATGCTCCAGCAGCTGTACTTGGACACGGCGTACGCTGACGCAAGACTCGATGATGGAACCCACGTATTCTCACTACTAGATCCCCTGACCGTCCCCCAGGGTTTCACAATGCAGGTTAGGCTGTTGAACGCGTGGCTCCCGCATACCTATTACAGCATCTTCGAGGGTAATGACACGCTGGTTCTTAAATACGACGATGGTGGTGAAATTCCGGGAGAGCCGGTCACCATCAAGCTTCCCCGCGGCAACCGGTCGATCGACGATATCGTCGCATTTCTAAACGATGGACGACTCGATGAGTATGTGGCGAGTTACGATGAGAACACGAATAAGCTGTCGCTAATTGCAACGGAAAACGCCGAGCACCATGTAGTTATTGGAGAAGGCACCACGTGCACTCGGCTTTTAGGCTTGAATGTTGGTGACTCCGCCAAAATCGTCGACGGAGAGATGCTGCTCACAGCTAGTCGTATCGTGGACTTGACGCGAACCAGCTCGGTGTTCGTGCATAGCAACCTCCTCACTCAAAACCGCGACCCCCGGACAAGGCGCGTGGGTGACATCCTAGCAAAGATCCCAAGCTCGGCACAGTTCAATGAAATTGACCACTACAGCTCCGACGCGTTCGTGGACGTGGCCAACCGCTACATAAGCTATGTGAGCATCCGGCTAAGCGACGACGACGGGCGAACTTTGGACCTCAACGGCGGGCGTTTCACGGCGACGTTAAAAATAGCTTTTGCTAAGATTAACAAAGATGGACCAGTCACGGAAAATATCGTCGCCGCTTCAGATGAATGGCCGCCGGGCCGTGGAGGTGGACCTCAGCCAAGTCGAATTGCTTTACCGGGAGCTAGCGGCTCGGGTGACGCTGGAGGAGACGGAAAATGATCGGCAAGACACGGACTTGACGGCGCTCACTGACACGGTGACTGGATTTGCCGACGAGTTTAGCGCGTCGAACATTCGCACCGACAACATCACCGCTATTGGGTTTGACACCGACATCACCGTGGGCGCCTCGCTTTTGCCGACGACGGCGACATTGGTGGGACCGATTCACTCGCTCGGGAGCGAAACGCACGAGTGGAAGACTGTGCACGCCGAAGACGTTATGCTTGATGGAGTGAGCTTGAGCAACACCTTGGGCGAAATGAGGGAGGAAATAGGCGCTGGATCGAATCTCGTGCAGCACCTGAAAATCGAGGGAGACGGGCTGATCGGCGTCGATAATACAAAACGAGACTTCGGGGCGGTGGACTACCCGTGGTGGACAATATACACCACCGACATCACTGTGAACGACAGCATCAATGCAAACATGCTGAAATCCAGCCGCTCTGACACAGATGACATCACGGTGTATGCCAATCTAGTGCCGAATGTCACGGACATCGGTGGGGACACTATTGGAACGTATACGAAGCCGTGGCAAACCGGGCACTTCCACGACGTATATGCTAAGAACATATTCGGCCAAAACGCGGAAGGTTACTCGCGACGAGTGCTGCTAGATGGCGATCAAAACGTTAGCTCTACCATCACGCCAAAGGCTGAAACGCAGGTGGATATCGGATCTACATCAAGACCTTTTTCTAAAGCCTATTTCACGGACTTGTACGGGTTAGACGCCTCCGGCACGCCTCGGAGGGCATTGTTAGAAGGGGGGGATGCAACCGAGTGGTCGGATATATCCGGTAAGCCGGCTTGGGTAGCAGATACCCAATCGAGCGTTAACTTATCAGATTTCAACAACGATTTGGGAGCGGAGCTGCCTGACACAATATCGTGGGGTAACGTTACCAATAAGCCCACCTTCTTTAGCGGCGCGTACAACGATTTGACCGGCAGGCCAAGCATCGAGGAACTGAAAGGCGATCCCGGGAGAGACGGTAGGGACGGCCAAGACGGCCAAGATGGCGCGTCCGAGTGGTCGGAGATATCAAACAAACCAGCATGGGTGACCACTAGCCAGGCTAGCGTCAACCTCTCGGGGTTCAACAACGATTTGTCTTTGACGGCCGACGACGTGGAGTGGACCGACGTGTTGAACAAACCCGAGTTCTTCAGCGGCTCATTCAACGACTTGACCGATAGACCGAGTATTGAGGAGCTCACGGGTCCCCAAGGCCCCCAAGGCGAGCCCGGTCTCAACGGCGCGTCCTCTTGGTCCGAGATATCTGATAAGCCGACGTGGGTTGCGGAGACCCAAGGGGACGTCAACCTCTCGGGGTTCAACAACGACTTGACTTTGACGGCCGACGACGTGGAGTGGACCGACGTGTTGAACAAGCCCGAGTTCTTCAGCGGCTCATTCAACGACTTGACTGATAGGCCGAGTATTGAGGACCTCACGGGTCCCCAAGGCCCCCAAGGAGACCCCGGGCTCAACGGCGCGTCCTCGTGGTCCGAGATATCAGATAAGCCGACATGGGTTGCCACTAGCCAGACGAGCGTCAATCTCTCGGGATTTAACAACGATTTGTCCTTGACGGCCGACGACGTGGAGTGGGCTGACGTCTTGAACAAACCCACTTTTTTCAGCGGCTCGTACGACGACTTGACGGGAAAGCCGACATGGGTTGCCACTAGCCAAGCAAACGTCAGCTTGTCGGGGTTCAACAACGACTTGGCGGCAGCTAGCGTGGAGTGGGTGGACGTGTTGAATAAGCCCGGATTATTCAGCGGCTCGTACGACGACTTGACGGGGAAGCCGGAGTGGGTGCGCCCGAGTCAAGGAACGGTCAACTTGTCGGAATTCAATAACGATTTGGCTGAAGAGCTGCCGGGCACAGTTGCGTGGGTTAATGTTACCAACAAACCCGTGCTTTTCAGCGGCTCGTTCAACGACTTGACCGACAGGCCAAGCATCGAGGACCTCAAAGGCGATCCCGGTAGGGACGGTACCGATGGACAGGACGGGCAGGATGGCGCATCCTCGTGGTCCGACATATCCGGTAAGCCGACATGGGTGGCCACTAGCCAAGCGAGTGTCAGCTTGTCGGGGTTCAACAACGACTTGTCCTTGACGGCCGACGATGTGGAGTGGGCGGACGTCTTGAACAAACCCACCTTCTTCAGTGGCTCATATGACGATTTGACGGGGAAGCCGGAGTGGGTGCGCCCCAGTCAAGGAACGGTCAACCTGTCGGAATTCAACAACGACTTGGGTGAGGAGCTGCCGGGCACGATCGCATGGGGCAACGTTTCCAACAAGCCCACCTTCTTCAGCGGTTCGTACAACGACTTGGCCGACAAGCCCGAGTTTGCCGACGTGTCGTGGGAGGCGTTGCGGACAGGGGACCCGAAGACGCCCGCGGCTAGCATGTCGGGTGGGGGCATTCTCGTGGACGCGTCAATGATTCCCAGCAATAACCAAAGCCTTGGATCCTCTTCCGCGCAATGGGGGTCCATCCACGGTCTCGGTGTGTACGCGGGGGATGTGGATGCGAATGTTTTGTATACGGGCGTTGCCTTATTCAAGCACCCGGTCACGTCGGGCTTTCTGGTTCTACAGCCCCTCGCCGACCTCACTGCTTTGGAGATATCGGGTCACTTCCTACCCAATATCAACGAGCTCCATGATTTGGGGAGCACCAACCAACGGTGGGACAAAGTTTACGCAAAGGACGGTTTCTTCGAAGACTTGGAAGTGACGGATATCGATTTATACAACGACATTCGGTTTAAGAATGCAGACGGGGAAACGGTGGCTCGGCTGAAATACGACAATGATGGCGTCGAGGTGGATGGACATATGTTTCCCGACGGCGATGATGAGTTTGTACTAGGAACGATTGAAAAGCGATGGAAAGAGATCCACGCAAAGAACGTGAAATTCTCGGCGATTGTCACCGACTCCATTGCCACGGATAGTGTTACCACAGACTCCATTGTCACGGAAACTATATCGGGGCCTTCGTTCTTCGTCGGACCTGAATTCATAAGCGTTAACGGGAAACAGATCAAGAGTGTCGGACTCCCTGAAATTGGCAGTGACGCAGCAAACAAGGCGTATGTTGACCAGCGTTTCCTAGACACATCAATCCCTTGGGGGATGATAACGGGCGATGACAAACCCATGATATATGGGGACAAGAAAAACAATTTTATACAACGTTCATTGCTTCCAGCACCCAATACCCCTTCATCCTTGGGGTCATTTGATAATCCATTTTTTTCGTTATCTACCTTAATGTTAGGGGTAAAAGACACATTTAATGTGATTTTCGGGGTCATTAGTTGCCAGAATAGACGTGTTCTAAATGTCAAGTCACCCGAAGAAGATACCGACGCTGCAAACAAGGAGTATGTTGACACTCGTACTGACGCGGCGGTAACTTATCTCCAAGGAGTAATAGGGGACGCTATCCAGACTATAAGTAGTCTGCAAGAACAAGTAAACAACCTGATGAATGCAACACTTGAAATTCCGTCTACAACTTATTTCGAATTCTCGTTTACCAATACGTATATCCCAATTTATGAGGCATCGTCAATCATCACACTCCTTCATACCAATCAGAATACGGTGTACACGAATGTACGCCTTGTACTGAAGATAATTCAGGAAGACGGCAATCTCAATAAGGAGGTAGTTTTTTACGAATCACAGTCTCAAGGAATAATGGGGGCCCACAATTTCACCCAAAAATATTCCTTCAACACTTCTGACATCACATTGTCGGGAAGTGTTAGCGAGCCAGCTCTGTTAAAGATAGACCTAATGTGCGACATATACGCCGTCGGAGGGGCGCGCCCGACCATTCTGAAAAGCTATTTGCATAATAAAATAACTCAAACTGGTACTAGGTATTATATCGGATTTTGATGGATTTAATAACTACTAGTTATGAACGCCGGCGCCTCGCGTCGCCTCGCCTCTTCTGCTGTTGGGCCGACTCCGCTGCCCTCCGCGTCGGGACACGCTTGCGCACTGGGCGTTGGCCCGCCAAGCCGCGGGCGGGCGGCGGGGAAGCTGGCTTGGGTGGTGAGGGTTTTTGCTTGCGAGTTCGGTTTGCAATCGGGGGCGCTCGGGCTCTGAGCGCATCGACCGGCTGCTTCTTGGCGCGGGTGGGGGCGCTGGTTGTGGCTTTGGCGTTGCTTTCCCGGCGCTCCTCCAACCGCTCCTCTTCCTCAGCCTCGGGCACGACTGGCAAGGCTCCCGACGGCAGCATGGTCTTCGACTTGGTGGCTAAGTGGCTCTCGAGGCTGTCAAACGTCTTGCGCAAGTAGCCGATGTTGACATCGCTGGCGTGGTTGAAGAAGCCGGCGATCTTTTCGCTGATTTGCGTGGCGGTGAGCGACGGCTTGCGGCGCGACATCTCCCGGTGTTTCCATGTTACTTGGGCGTGGCGCACGTCCAGCGGCGTTACGGATGTGTCAATGAGCCGGCCGTTGTGGAGTTGTTTGAAAGTCAGACCGGCGGCGATGAAGGCCTTCTTCACCTTGGGACCGGCAGGGAGAGGCAGCCCATCCTTCTTGCGGCCGATACCCACCAGCCACTTCCTACCTGCTTCGGGGTGCCCTGCGGCGAGCGTCGCGTCCACAGCAGACTTGATGTCTGGGTGCTTCGACAAATCAAACGAATAGGGTGTTCCAAAGCGGCTCTTCCCCGTTTTGAAATGAGCTATGTAGATCTCCCCGGTGCGGCGATTGTACCAATCGTCCCGGGAGGCATCTCCGACAGATGGGTTGTACCGGCGGCCATCATCATCGCGGATCTCGATTCCTCCAAGATTGTCCCGCAGTCCGAGGAGTTTCACTTGCAAGAAGGCTGCGAGCCAGGTGGTAGACGGCCCAACCTCGCTCCTCACCTTGGGGAGGTAGCGGACGAGCATCTCATAGCTCGGGACGGCGTGGAGGTCGGACTTTGCCTTATTGGCTTGCACCTCGCGGTCCGCTTGGATGGCTTGAAATAAACCGACTTCACCCTCGCCGAATCCCCCGCGGTACGTCTGAAGCACGTCCGTCCCGAGGCTGTCCCGGAAGACCCCCCAGGCGCCGAAGGTGGTCGTGATGTGCCCCAGCTTTTTTGAGTAGCTTTGTGTTACCTGCTTGAGCGCCGTGGACTTGGTCCGCGCGCGGGCGCGCTTCCCGGCGGTGGAGGTGGCAACTGAGCCGCTCGTCACCTCATCGTCATCGTCGTCGTCCTGCCCGGCCACCGCCCCCACGGAACTATCCATGGCAGTGGCGTCGGCCTCCACTTGGATGATAGTTTTGGTGTTTTTCGCCCTGAGCCACGCCATCACCCCCTCGGCGTCGCGAAGCACCGGGACGGCATTATCATCGGGATCTGCCTTGGCGAACTCCGTGCGAATCTGGCGGAACGTACGGCGAACGTCGTCAAGGTAGACCTTGGAGTACGTCTCCGCGACTAGCCTACCGTCCTTCATGACTTTGCGCGCACTCGTGCTGCCCATATTGTGTTTCTCCACGTCACCGCTCCAAAAGGTATCGATTTGCGCCCATGTGATGGGGGTAGATGTGCCCTTCTGCGGGGTGTCCTCGAGGCACTGCTGGTAGTCAGGGCGTGGGGGCTGCGCCGGGGGCGCAGAGACCTGAACCCTGGGGAGATCGATGGGCGGGAGAGGACTCTTATCCTTGTACAATCCCTCCAACTTGACCCCGTGAGTTTCCTCAAGCACGGCTCGGAATCGTGGATCGAGAGCACGGATACGATTGATTTCCCTCTCCCCCCAATTGTATCCTTGGAGAGTCTTTGTCGCTGGTTTGCGACCGGCAATCACGCTTCGGACCGCGGAGATGAGCCGCTTGGCGGCCGCATTCTCCTCGTAGTACGCTTTGGCGCGGGCGCGCTTGACTTCGGGGGAGTCGGGCATGATGCGATTGTTTTGTTATCCCCGGAGAAATTATTTTCTGTCCGCTCAAACGCACTTTAAACGCACTTTAAACGCACCAACACCGGAGGCCCCGGGATATTTTCTCCCCTTAGGTTAAAATGACGGAGTACGTGGAACATCTGACAGTGGGCGAACTTAGGAGAATCGCTAAGGTTCATCTCCTCTACCTTCAAAAGGACAGGGAGCGTTCGCGCAGGTACTATCAACAAAACGGCGAAGCGCGCCGAAAGGCAAATCTTGAGCGCTACCACCGGAACAAAAAGCGCGGCGGCACAGATCACCGCGAATCAAAGATCAAAGAGAATGATCCAAGCTCCAACGAAACGTAGGTGCGTTTAAACGCACTGGAATTATTTTCTCCGGGGGAATACAATAAGAAGATATGGACGCCTCAAACGCTCAAATGATCGCAAGCGCTACATCCCCCAAACCCCATCGTGTGGAAAAACACTGGGGGGTTGAGTGGCTTCGCAAAAACGGTAAGGACGGAGAGAATCCTTATTACATCGTGCTACAAAACGCAAAGCCCGGAGACATCACCGTCACGTGCGAGTTCAAAAAATCTCACTTGTTTATGTACTCTAACTTGACCGTACATGAGCTCAAGAAGGTACTTGCAAAAAATCGGTATGCTTACGAGATCATCCGTGCTGACGCCCCGCGGAAAGCATTCTTTGATATCGATTGCGACATCCCAAAAGACACCGGGGCCGAAGAATGCGAGCTCATGTTCTCAGAGCTGCAAAGTAAATTGAAGACTAAAATCACTGAAATATTCGGGGACACTAGGATATTTCTCTCCGGTGGCGTAGGCAACAAGGATGAATGTATCCGCCTCTCCTTGCATGTCGTACTTGGTGATGTCGTCTACGATAGCCACGAGCACATGAAAGACTCTAACTTTGACTCTGTGATCGATGTCCTCGGGGCCGATCTAGGAGTCAAGGTCGACAAGATTTACACACGAAACAGGCTTTTCAAGCTCCCGGGACAGAGCAAGCTCGGGAGCGACCGCGTCCAAGCCATCCTCGACGGCTCGTCCGTGGAGGACCACTTTGTCACTGGCCACATGCCTGAAAAATGGACGTCGAAAACATTCACCGCGAACTCAGTTGCAGCGTCGCCGACCAAGCTTTCTCTTGTAAGCCAAGCTTCCCCCAAGAGTAAGCCTCAAAGCTCATTTTCCTCAGGAAGCATTTCGCCAATATCTGGAGCGACAATCCCGTACGATTGGAGTATCGAGGGAGATCCGCTGAAGACCCTCGAGATTCTTCATCACGACTTCTCAAATCACCGTCTCCCACACAACCTGATTTATTCCGTCATGTCGTGGTGTGTCGGTCGTGGCGTTCATTTTTCATCGTTTTACGCATGGGTTTCCCGAGGAAGAGAAGATTGCAATGCCTCTCGAGTCAAGTACGCTGCGATGTGGAAAGACTTGAAGCACGAAAAGATTGCTAGCAACAAAACCATCTCTAACATTCTCAAACAACTGTATCCTGACGCTATTTTCGAGGATCGAGAGACGCGGGAGATGATTGATTACCTACGTATCGTCCCCACGACAACATTAAAGATTGAAGAAGAGATCGATGGTACCCAACGCCGTCCCGAACTCAAGTTGTTCGCGCAGAAAAACAACGTGGTCCTCGACTTGCCGATGGGGATCGGAAAGACGATCTCGATCATTCATCATATGCTCGAAAATGAAAAGATGGGCCGGCGTACGCTCATAATTACATGCCGGTGCACGCTCGTTAAGGACATGCTTGCAGTCGCTACACGGATGGGTTCAAAGCTCAATAGCTATTCAGAAACACCCTCTCCGGAACTGTGCGACAGCCTTATAATTCAACAAGAATCGATGCACAAGCTTGAAACAGCGAAAGCATATGATAGCGTCATAGTCGACGAGATGGAGTCGCTTTTGAACCAGTCAGCAAGCACGGAAACACATGGTCTCCGCCTCACCCGAAATATTGCATCGATGATAGGCTTACTTAAGAGCGCGAGCAAGACTATATTCGCTGACGCCGTGACGACCCAAAAGACGATTAGGTTTCTTAACAATATCGGGATTGAAGACTTGGATATCGTGCACTGCAAGGGGTTCCAGAAATCCATGCGAACCGTTCATTTTGTTCAAGCCGGGTCTAAGGCAAACGGCATCGCCCACAAAATGGCTCAAATGATAGGCGAGAAAATCAAGAAAGGAGAAAATGCCTTCGTGTACTATCCATACGCCAAAAGCAAATACAACGACAAAGGCATTCTAACCCGATTCGGGATTCAAGACTTCGCTAAATTAGTCGAAAACTACTCGGGGCTATCCGAGGATAACATATTGGCATTTTATGGAGAAATGGATGATGAAGCTTGTAGCGAATCCCTAATGGACGTCAATATGTCATGGAGTTTTAGGCGCGTCGTGATCACCACAAGCAAGATCACGGTTGGAGTTAGTTTTGAAACGACGCATTTTCACTCTGTATTCATTGCCAAGTCGCCGAACTGCTCACCAAGAAACATCATCCAGACGTCTTGCCGCCCACGGTCATTGGTCAACAACACGGTATATGTTTTCCAAATGCCCGGAAAGGTAAACCAACAGCCAATTGAGAACTTGTTAGACCAACGGTCGCCTTACTTTGTAGCATATCGGGAATTGCTTGCCGATGTCCAATATGAGCGTTCTAATTGCGACATGAACGCCTTTAAACTTTTCATCGATAGGGTCGGATATCGAGTTGGCGATGACATCACGTTACAATCATCGCCCGTGTCAAAGACCCGAGAGATTGAAACGAATAACGATTACGCTTGGGATGCGATCCCGGACCTTTTCAACGCAGAAGCCGAATACACGGAGACAAAAGTGCGGGCTCGTTGTGCGACCAACATCGAGAAAATATCATACAAAAAGCACGCATTCAAACGATTGTTCTATAAGGACTCGCGCGATGAAATTGCAAAACAACTTTGGGACGATGGTCACGTAGATGTCGCATGGAAGACATCACGATTCAAAAACGAGTTCGGACACAACCTGCGCTCTACCATCACAAGCATTGTTGTCGACGACATCTTAGAGAAGGCGGCGGGCCGAAACCTCGACGATGACAACCCTAAAACGTTGTTCGAAAACGTTCCAGATTTTTCAAGTGATGAGAGAACCCGCCTAGGAAAAATGATCATTGGTGCATCTTGCTTCACAAGTAGCCGGTCGTCGAAAGAGAAGCGGATCAATTCCTTCTTCGAGCTTGCTTTTGGGATTCCCGTGCTATGTTATAACAAGGCAAAACACAAGTGGGTTCTCAAAACATCCAATCTAAAAACAATAATATCCATTTTCAAAGCGGTGCGTGGATCCGAGGAGTCTCCGGTTCACTTACCCGAGTACGCTTTCATCGGGCTATGAATAAGGAATATTCGCGGGCGCGGCGGCGCGCCGGGGGGGCTTCGAGGCATCCTCCGGGCCCCAAAACGGTCACCAAAAAAGTCACCAAAGCTCGAACAGTGTTTTCTTCTAAAGACTAAATATTCTCTTCGAGCTTTGGTGACCGTTTTGGTGACCGTTTGAGAATAACCGTGAATTGTCGGGGAACCGTGAAGGAATATTCGCGGGCGCGGCTGCGCGCCGGGGGGTCTTCGAGGCATCCTTCGGGGCACCAAAACGGTCACCAAAGCTCGAACAGTGTTTTCTTCTAAAGACTAAATATTCTCTTCGAGCTTTGGTGACCGTTTTGGTGACCGTTTGGTGACCGTTTGGGAATAACCGTGAATTGTCGGGGAACCGCGAAGGAATATTCGCGGGCGCGGCTGCGCGCCGGGGGGGCTTCGAGGCATCCTTCGGGGCACCAAAACGGTCACCAAAGCTCGAAGAGGATATTTGGTCTTTAGAAGAAAACACTGTTCGAGTTTTGGTGACCGTTTTTGGGCAGCTCGGGAATCGTCGTGGATAGAAGGGGGTTCCGCGTCGGAATATTCGTTGGAGCGGAGGGGTACCCGGGTACCTTTTGAATCAAATCATGGATGAGATCTGGGGGGCGGGGTGTCGGTCGGGACAGAAAAAATCTGGGAATTGAATTTTGGCAAGATTCGGAAATTAGGGTTTTGAGAAAAGTTAGGGTTTGAAATTCGAATTAGGGTTTTGGATCCGAATTAGGGTTTTGAATAAAGTTAGGGTTTGACGTCGAAATAGGGTATGGAAATGGACGATTTGGACGATTTGGACAGAAAAAATCTCAGGACCATTTTGGGGGGTGAAATGGTCCTGGATAATTTTGTGAAATTGGGACAGACAAAAGTCAGACAAAATATAGTAGTTAACAACGTGTATATACCTTAGCTCTTAGTAGATAACCTTGGTAAGAGCATATTTATTCTGAGCAAGACATTCACCAAACGCATGGAATTCATTGGGATTTTATTGACGAATGCATTCGATGATGAGGGGGTTTAAGCGCGTATGGCAGGTTGGCAGCACGCCTCTCTAAAACAAGAAATTCCGAAACTTGTTCTCCTGCTGATAATATCAATCGGGTGAGAGATCAGAAATAAGCTACCGCGCGGGAGACCAGTCTGGCGCAGAGGTGGCGAGCGAACCGAACACGTCATCAAGCATACCTGTTTCCGCCCAGAGCAGTTTTCAACCGCAAGATGCAGAACTCGTTTTCCACGAAGCCGGTGTAATCGCTACAGAACGCGGTCATGAATGTCGTCACTATGCCCTGCTAGGCCGAGATATGGTGATACGATGAACCGGTATAACAAGCGGAACGTCAGCAAGCACGGACTTCCTTAATGAAATTATTTCTTTGCAATAGCAGCCACCTATCGATGACGACTAAGCAATAAGGACCGAAGTGCCCCCCCCCCCCCCCCCCCCCCCCCCCCGAACCCCTTCCGACTTGTTCGGACTACCAATTACGAAGTTGCGATAATCAGTTCGTCATCGCGGCCCATTCATGATTATTAATCAACTTCTGTGCCCAATATAAAGAACGCAGATGTTTCCTAGATGGGGAAATCGAGCGGGGCCAACTTTGTGTTCCTATAACAATGTGCTGTGGGGACTCAGCCGAGTAGAGAGAGCGTGAGCGCGCGACAACCCGTAAACATAGATCCGTAAGCCTGCGACAACCGCGAGACGTATTAGTTTACCAATTTCAAGTTTTGGTAAACCGGCAGACCGCGAGTCCCTCACCCAATTCAGCCATCAATTCCAACCTGGGAATCGACGGCTGGGTCCTTCAACGTGGAACACCCTCAGCAAGAGCAATTAGTGAGAAATCGATGGCAACTCATATAGGGCGTGCCGTGAGACAGCAGTCCGGCTCAGCGATAGTGATTGTTGCCAATATAATATCTAATTTTCTCTACCCCGTTTTCGCATCACCCACCCGCACCTACGCACGGGCGACTAGATTGCGAGAACCCGATATAGACAAAAAAAAAATAGAGATTAGTCAACACGTAACCTTACATCCGACGCCCAGCTCGTATGCAATGCAAGCCGTTTTCTGCGTGTTGATAGTTATTGTTGTTGTGTGTGTGTGTGTGTGTGTGTGTGTGTGTGTGTGTGTGTGTGTGTGTGTGTGTGTGTGTGTGTGTGTGTGTGTGTGTGTGTGTGTGTGTGTGTGTGTGTGTGTGTGTGTCTGAGCGTTCGTGTGGGTGTGTGCGCGCTCGTGTGTGTGTATTTGTGTGTGTGTGTATACGCGCGCGTGTGTATTAGCTAGCCACCGCGTGTGCGTTCCAAGGCTAGAGATCAATTGAATTTTATCGACGTTGATGCTCTCCGTAACTTTTATATAGAAAACATTGATGATATTGATGGTATTATTCATAAATGAGAGAGAGGGGATTTCAAGTGCGCCTGTGTTGTTGCTTTTCAATATCGATGGGATTTCTAAGGATTACTCGATATCAATTTCAACATCGCGCTCATCTTTATGTCGGGTGAGCGCTCAACAGCCGCTATGCTCATGGACCATATCCCCCGGTGCCCGTGCTCTTGGTATATCATTCAACTCCATGACCGCATTGTCCACGTGCTTGAAGAGTTCATGCTTGAAGCGGGGGCTACTAAGGGCCGGGACTTACGGTTGGAGGTCCGCCGTATTCGGTCGGGAGCTTCACGTGATCGTCCTGGGGATGTGGTTTGGTTGGACTTCATGGCTCCGCACCGCCATCTTGTTGTTGATGTGACGGTTACAAGTGCTCGCACGAACACCAACGTTCCTCGTATAGGTGCTCGCCTTCCACTCCCTGGCAGCCTTGCATTGGGAGCTCAGCAAGGCAAACTTGATGCGGACCTCCGCACTTCCGCTTTGCTTGGCACGCCTTCGGTTCAGTCGGTCCATGACTACTACCCCTTCGCCATGGAGGATGGGGGCCGGTTGGCGCCGATGGCGGCTGAGTTGGTCGATCGCTTGGCTATTTTGGTGGCTGTACTTCGCTTCCCTGGCATGGGGGCCGCTGACTCTCGTTCCTTGCGCTCTGACAGTTATGTCCGTATGCAGCATTTTGTTCGTCGATCTACTTCTCTTCCGTTTCGGCGTTTTTTGGGGGTTGTGCGACGAGAATTCATGCAACGTCTTTATGCTGCTCTTCATGGCACTTTGGGTTCCTATCTCCGCGACGCTTTTCAGGAGGGCAGTGCTGGTGCTGTGGCATGCCTTCCTGTTCCTCGGGCTTAGGTTTTTTCTTCCTTTCTTTCTTTTTCTTGCTTGGTGGCCTCCACTGCTTGTTCTTGTAAGAATTTTTTTGAATTTCAACATCGCGCTGCTGATCGTGGGATTTTATCTGGATCCAGATAAAATTCCTTACAAGAAAAAGTAGTTCATGGAAACCAACAATCAAAAAGAAAATGAGGAAAAAACCCCACATGCCTGAGCCCGAGGAGACACGCCACAGCATCCGCACTGCCCTGTTCCTGTTTTTGGCTTTGATCTCTTACAAGAAGAAAAACATGAGCACGGACATGGAAAAAGGAGGGGAAACAAAAGGGCAATAGTGACAAGAGGATCACGGAATCCAAAGTAGGGCAAAAGGAAGCACTACATTGAGCACGAACCTAGCAGATCAAACTAAGGAAACTCCTAGGTAACGCCGAGAATACAACACTGCCTGTTCCTCGGTGATTTTATTCAAATGATATTGCAAAATTTTATACATTGACAGTTACGGGTACGGGTGCTTTTTGAATTTGACAATTTCTGAGGATATATGTGCTTGTATCAGCGCTTGTATGGGTGGCAAATTGTTGGCCTCCTTGCGCTGAAGGTTTCTCTTGCCGTCCATGTCGCTCTCGGGGACAACGTCTTGCGCCGCGAACGGTGTGGAGGCTGCTTCTTCCTTGGTTGGGATGCCTTATCCTACCACTGCGTTCTTCACCCGCCCCATGGGCCGCAAGCGTCCCCGCACTTCCTCGCGCGGCGCGTTAGGCGCCGCTTGTCGCCCCCACGTGCTGCGTTTTCAGCGTTGCGTGGGAGTTTCTTGTTTTCTCTTGTGCTTTATTTGCTCGTTTTGTGCACAATGCAGTGCTTCCCTTTGTCGTGCCTTGGATTCCTTGGCCCTTTTGTCACTCTTGCCCTCTTGATCCCCCCGCCCTTTTTTCCTTGCCTACATTCTCATAGTGCTTCGTTCTTAAAATTGCTTCCGTAGCATCAACGCTATATAGTAATGATGTCCATGATGTCCGAAGTTGGTAAACCATTGGCACCATGTATCACGAGGAAATATATACATCACGATATGGTAACAACACCGACGCTTTAATACACTCATCCACAAAAGTCCGGACATGCATTATGTTAATCATAAGCTAGTCAATAACCCGCTCCCCTCTCACCACGTCAAGCACGACGATACCCGAATACCACCCAATTGTAGGAGAGCCGAGAAGCAAGCAGTAAGCCGTCATTCGGGTTGGTTAGACCTCAACTTAAACGGGTGTTGTCGGTGAAGTGTATCGAATTAAGCCCATAAATTCCCATGAAATTGTCTAAACTACACACGTCCTTATGAGCGCCGCGCTTGGGCATTGCTCAAGCGCTCATAAAAAGCTACATGTTACTCTGTCTTCCACATACCGTATTTTTGGAGTTTTTTTGGAGGGGGTTTGGGGGCGTGGGTGCCGTGTTCAATCCGCGAGGTTTGGATTGCGGGTGTGTGAAAAGACCACGGAAGTTCACGCCGCTGGCACGGGTGATGTTTTTGGAAAGCAAGCGAGCAAAAATGCGCATGACGCAGGTTTGGATGAACACTGCACGCTATAGACATGCGAGGGCGATTGGCTTAGGGGAGGGGCGAGGTCCAGCTCGGCCGTTAGGGACGCATCACGTTGACGGTGGTGTTTGGAATGATTGGGTATGTGCTTGTACCAACCACATCCGCCCCACGCGTTGCACGCGTCGGGAATTAGGCTCAGAAATCAGTAGGAATGAAGAATTGGTAAACATATATCGACAAACCCCGCACAAATCGCCTCAGGAGGTGAGTCGCATTCGATGGGTATTGCTTGGCAGTGCGGCTCAGCTGTGCCGGAATATTTCTTAAACTACAATAATTCATAATGTTTGAATTCCGGAGTAGGTGCGTTCAACGTGCATTGAAAAGATGCGTCCAACGGTATCTATAACAAAACGTTTTCACCATACATGAGTAAGTTATGATCGTTTGAACATTGTGGCTGAAAGCGGCTTGCCTTTGGGTTGTGTGCATATCGGTGGTAAGTCTACATACGCGATTTCGTGCGTTTCCCCCACAGTAGCCTGCCCAACACCTCCTCCCTCAGTCGCCTATGCATTATCTTTGCGCGACCGTCGCATCCGCATTTATATCGCGGCGGTGTGCGCCCGTTACTCTTTTCGTCCAACCCGCACGGCGACTGTTTGAAAGAGCGTGCCGCACGGGTGCGGACGCGATAACCCCAAGTACACAAGCCCGGCAGTGCTCAAATTCGCCCCTCGTAGTTGTCGGCGCATTCCATTTTGTGCGCAAAAGCATTGCCTAGGATTTCAGGAATTGTTTCAATAAAGTCGATGCATGGTTACATTTTTTACTTGCGAAGGTGCGAAATCTTGTCCGGACTTGTGTGGAGGAGTGTAGTATCAATGTTGGTTAATCCATGGTAAAACTATTGTAGTGCGTACGCGCGTGAGAAGGGGGATGTCGTGAGAAAAAATCCATTCGGCAATCAATTGGCGATTGTTGCAAAAAGCACCCAATTTCGGGAAGACAGTTTTTAATCACCGAACCTATCACGCATGAGCACCCATCCACAATTACGGACATGCGGATGGGTCGGGAGACCACTATGACGACTCCGATGGTATGACACACAATATATGCGTATTAACAAACATCCAATGAACGATTCATATGTAATGCAAAAAACATTCCGTGTGTGCGTGTGTGATTAATATTTCTCAGTCCTAGAGGCGTTTGGTTTTGAATTTGTCGAGGCGGTCGAATTATACATGTTGGGGGATATGAAACGAATGCGCATTCATATTGCGGCATGTAAAAGACACATGAAGTCGGCATATGCATGCATCGTGTTGCACGTCGCTCCGAAACCCCTGAATAATTTTACTTGTGGTCGCTTTTAGGCGAAATTTTCCGATATTCTAGCACAATGTAGCACTCTTTCTCATTGCATATTATGGTCTATATCTTATTAGTCATGTCAATCGATGGGACTTGATTTTTTAGCTTTAGCGCCGATGATGACGCAAAAATTACGTATCAAATACCAATTTACATGCAGCATGTAAGGCCGTTTCCGTGCACGCGTTTGCACATGGTTGAATGCACGCGGATGTTAGTATCAATGAAATGAGACACCTACGCCGCGAATACATGCCATGGTATTGATATCGTTTGACGCCCCGGAGAATCGCGCGGTGTTTGTTTTTCGGAGAGTTGTTTGCGTGGTTTTCTCTTTATATTCTTTTCTTTCCGACATTGATTTACGAGCACGCGCAGGCGCGCGGGATTGTAGTTTTAACATTGTTTTTCAAAGAAAACTGAAATCGGCAGCATTACTATTGACTCCATAAAGTCCGGGCAAGATTTCGCACCTTTGCATGTGAAAATGTAATCATGGGTCGATTTGCTTTTACAACTATTTTGAAATCCTAGGCAATGCTTTGGCACATAGGACGGATTGCGCCGACAAATACGGGGGGCGAATTCGAGCATTATCGGGCTTGCGTACGTATCGCGCCCGCACCCGTGCGACACGCTCTTTCAAACAATCTCCGTGTCGGTTGGACGAAATTAGTAACAGTCTCAAAGCGTCAAAATATAAATGATTTTGCGACGGTCGGCGCCCGCCGGCGGCGGCGGAGGGAAATGCGATCGGAGGCCGTCGGCACTCAACCCCACCTCCCCGTGGTGGGCGCAGATAACCCTATAGCCGTGCCAGGCTTGGCACAATTGGGGGCTAGGCGGGGTGTAAATCGGCGGATGCGATCCTCGGACCATCACCTGTCGGGAAGCCTTAGTAAGGAGGGCTTTTAGAAATACCATATGTACACCAGCGTCAAGACCTCCCGCTCGGCTACTAGCCGAATATTTCTTCTCGTGGATGGATACTCTTCGAATACTCTCATGTCCACAGGCGGGACCTGTATTTTAGGAGTTTTTGGAGGCGAGGAGGGTACGGGCGGATCTGGGTTGGCGGCGGGCGTTGGAGTTGGCGACGGACATCCGGGAAGCACCGCAAGGGAAGGGCGTTCGCTGACAGTCGACCAGCCATGTGAGTCTCCTATCCCCCCAGGGAGCGAGGCGAGAAGCTACGCATGTCGGAGGAGGGTCGCAGCCGGAGGAGCGACACGGTATGGCAGCGGAGGTCCTCATGATCGACCGCCGCTAGAAAAAACCGGGCAGGAGGGCTTTCGAATTAACATTTTCGCACCCAGCATCTTTTGCGGAGCGGCGACTCGACCCGCGTGTTCGACCAACCCCTCCTCCAATCGGTACCCAGTTACATACAAGTTGTCTTAGGCAGTGTGCCTAGGGTTATTGCAACAACATACTGCTCGTACATGCGCCCCCTTAACGACGTAAAGCATCGAGAGACAGTACGGACGGACACAACGCGATCATACATGTGATGGAAAACGCACGGCGAAGGACCAGGAGACATGAGAAAACTTTAGCACGGAGGCAAGAGCGCTAGCCGAACACCGTGTGAGACTTTGGCCGTCTCTTCTCCTCCACTCCCGAAGGAGGAAGGAAGACTAGGCTAGGTGGCGACCTGCGTCGGGAGGAGCAACGCTTATCTCGGACGAGGTGTCCATGGATCGAGACGGGACCGTCGACGACCTTAGTGAGGCGGCTTTTCGCCTACCTTTGCCCCCTAGCCCTGGCACGACCGGAGTCGCACAAGAGCACAAGCAGGTAGGCCCGACTGGACAAGCACATGATGACCAGCTCGGCTGATCAACGCCCTCGCAACGGGTGGAGCATGCCACGTATGGTGGAGAATAACAATATTTTATATTTCACACTTGTATGCAGAAAAATGATTACAGAAGAAAAACCAAATAGCTTACTACGGGTACAATTTTGATGATGTTGTAACTTCCCATGGAGCGGTTGGGATCATTAGTTTATGGCGTAAACTCTAATCGTAAGACCCCGAGGGCGCAGATAAAGGGAGCGCTCAGAGACAACAACCGTTAACTCGGTATTATTTTAAACAATTTCAATTTCAATTTGTGCGACGGTCGTGCAACTATGATGCGAAGGCGACGGAGGTGAAGGTGTTGGGCATGCCGCTGTGGGGGAAACGCATGAAATTGCATATGTAGACTTCCCACAAATATGCGCACAACCCAAGGGCAAGCTTCGTTCGGCCATACTGTCCAAACGCTCATAACATACTCAAATGAGCTCAAAACTTCTTTAAATAGGCACCGTCGGACGCGCCTTTTCAATGTGCTGCGTCGAATGCATATATTCCCGAGCTCAACAACCCACAAATCGGCTTTCATTGAGATTTTCTATCATCCGGGATATTCCGGCAAAGCTGAGCCGTATTGCCAAGCGACACTCGTCGAATTCGCCTCACAAACTCGTGAGGCGGTTTGTGCGAGGTCTGTCGATACGTTGCTTACTAATTTTTCATTCCTAATGATGTACATGCCCAATTCCCGACGTGTGCCACGCGTGGGGCGGGTATGGCTGGCAAAAGCACATACCCAAGCAATCATTCCAAACACCACCGTCAACGTGATGCATCCCAAACGGCCAAGTTGGACCTTGCCCCTCGCCAATCGCCCTCGTGCATTTATAGCGTGCGCTGCTTATGCAAGCCTGCATAACGTGGGGTTTTATTCGCTTGTTTTTCAAATACACCAATCGTGCATGCGGCGTGAACTGCCATGCTCTATTCACACATATACCCGCAAGCCAAGCTTGGCGCATTGGACACGGTATCCTTGCCTCCAAACCCTCTCCAACAAGTTCCCAAAATGCAAGCAAGTGTATCACTAAGCAATAAGCCGCTTGGTATGAGTGCTTGAGCAGTGCATAAGCGTGGCGTTGAGAACGACGTGACTGTGTAATTATGACAATTTCCAGGGAATTTATGAGCTTAATTCGACAACCTCCGCCGACGACACTCGCTTTAAGCTCAAGTATAGCCATACCGAGTGACGGCTAATAACTGCTTGCTTTCCGGCTGTGCTGCACTTGGGTGGTACCTGGGTGTCGTCGTGCTTGGCGGGGTGAGATCGGCACGTGTTCTTGACTTGCTCATGTTTCACATAGTACATGTCCGGACTTTTGTGGAGGGGTACATTTGATAGGGGGGGGGGGGGGGTTCTTAAATTACAACAAGTACCTTTATACCACGGTAAAGTTTTTTTTTTAAAGAAAGCGTAGTGGAGACCACCGAGCAAAAAGCAGAAAGAAGGAAAAAACCTAAACCCGAGGAAGAGGAAGGCATGCCACAGCATCAACACTGCCCTCCTGCAAAGCATCGCGAAGCCATACCATAGTCACTAAGCAGTACTATTGGTGACACATAATCCCCGAGCGCGTTCCCATCCTTGTTTCCCAACGTAATATGTGTACCCCCCCCCCCCCCCCGAGAGTCTATTTCTATTTTGCGCCCTTGGGATGTGGGACTGGCAGGTAAATCCGTACCTGCACCTCCGCAAGAGGCGTTGTGTAAGTAAGCACGACGAGTTATCGATGGCCGGAAATACACAAGAGACCCCCGAGGCGACACTGGATACTGATCCATGTAATTGAAATTGAAATTGAAATTGAAATTAAACACTCCATGTATTCGCCTCATTGACATATTGTCCTTTAGTGCGGAGCATTCTGTGCGGCGGCGCACTCGAGACGACCAACACAACCCAACGCATACATGTGAACCGTGTCGGGGATATCGTTGCTTGTGGAACCTCGTTGCAGTGGCATAGCGCGGTGTACGATGGGCAATGGAGCATGGATTCGTTATTGCAATAATCCCAGTAGGTCACCGCCGCCACAATCATTGTACGTTTGTCACACTTTGGGGATATATAGTAGTAGCCGATGAGATGAGCAGTGGGTGTGAAATAAGCGGAGAAATAGTTGCGTGATGCATTGTGCATTCGTTGAAAAACTATTGTACGTGTAAGGGAACAGGAGGCAATAAGCGCACGATTACTGACGAATGCTTCAGGTAAGTAGCAACACACAAAAACACTGATGAAAGTAAGTACTTGTTACATTCTGCTTGTGCATTTTCTGTTTTCGGGCTCTGTTGGTGCTTCCGTAAAGTTGTGGGTAAATCAAATAAAAATCCCACCATTGCTCTTATTTCTCGCCACTGCCACAGGTACAAGTAGCTTAACCAGATACTCATTGAGCTATTGCGCTCGGCCCTCAAAGCGTCACTCCAAATAAATCTAAACTCAAACGCCAATGCTTCGCGCCTCAACACGCGAGCTTCCACCTTCTTTGGTAACTACGTCGATGGCGTCGAAGCTCTCCGTTGCGAAGGTATTGTCCTGCCCAATCAGCAAGATCGTGTCCTGCGATAGCGACCGCAGGACGGTCGCCACCGCAGCGCAGCCCTGGTTGTCCAAATGCTGAAGCACCTGAAGACGAAGATTCGAATATTAATCGATCGAGAAAGATGTCAATAATCGCCGGAACTGCAACCGTGTTGATATTTCGCGCACCTCATCCAGAACGAGCACGTTGGACTTGAACCGCCCCCGACGCGACGCCAACTCTGAGAATCCCAGCCCAAGCGCAAGAGCCACCCGCCGTCGCTCACCGCCGCTCAACTGCCGCAAGGAGCGATTCACAATCTCGCCGCCAGGCAGCCTCACCTGGACCATCTAAACGCCCCACACAATCATACCCAGTCATACAGTGCTAATCATTCCTCCGCGTATGTTATATCCGTATAGCTCAATACGCAAAAAACACTCATCAGGCGTCATCCACTCCTTGTGACGCTTGAGCTTCCCATGCTATATTATTCCACTCTATTAATATTTGTTTGACCCGCAACAAAAGACTCCCGTCACGGATCTGCCGCATATTATAATAGACGAAGTTCACTTAACACTAAACATATCTCATCATTCAATATCGCACGTTGCTCCGACCCGAACCTTGGTTATTTGCTCAGACGCCGCTTTGGCGCCATTTCCCGTAGCACTCTTCGTTGGCGACAGTGTCAGCGAAAATGTGTTACTCATGCCTTGCAGATAGGTAGCACTCAGGCCCTGAGGTTACCACGACCATAGCAAAAGTCTCACTCAGGGCATTCATCGTTCTCAAACTACATTAGTATGCAGTCGCTATTCACATAGATACGACGTGAGAGGCCGGGCGGGAACATGGACGCGCGCGAGACGAAGAAGGTAACGAGAAGCGAGACGAAGAAGGTAACGACGACGCCGCGACGCGCGAACTCACCTGAAGCTCCGCCAGCGCCCCCTCCAGGACAAAACTTGGAATGCCGCTTCGGCCGAATGCTTTGTCAACTTCAGTCAAACTCTCGATCTCCGTTCCCACCGATCGCAGCTCGCTCTGCTTAGCCTGCAATTTTGGGGTTGAGTTTCAAAAGTCGGCATACAGTAACGTCCGTCAGCAAATCAGCAAAGAAGTCCAAAACAGCTGATACTAAGCAGAGTCCAGTTTGGCTCGCTGACTCAAGGGTGGTACTACCACTGAAGGGTGTACTAACAAAATAGGAGCATAGAAGGCCTGGTGGCTGGCCATCTCAAGCATGAGAAGGGGTGGCAGCTTGTGTTACCTTAAGAGATTGCTCTGTCTCGCTGCTAAGTTGTTTCAGGCGCGCCAGCTCCATCACAAACGGGTTTTCAGTCGCGGACGCTTGAGACAACTGCTGCTCCTGTTGCAGCAGAGCCCTGAGGAAGTTTGACAAGGAGAGAGGGGTGGCGTACTTCTAGCTTGAAGACATCGTAAACATTTCCGTCACAGTGCTATCAATGAGCAAATGAGAGTGCCATAATCGTGGACACCACGTTCACTGCTGTTTGGCCCAGAAATTGCAGATCCAATGAAGGCTTTGCGATTCCATGAGGAGACTTGGCGAGAGGGGCTGTGCGGCTTAGCTTACCTCTGTTGACGCTCCAGATCCGTCAGCGCATGGCGGCCTTCCTCTTGCGCATGATGCGCCTTCTCCAGCGACATCTCCGCAGCGTCGTCGGCGGCGACTATAAAAAGCGAGTCCGCGCTCTGAATCGTGTCTGGAAAACGAGAATTCCCAGGTGAGTGTGGGGCCACGCATCTTTAGACGCTTTGCAGGCACACCCACTAAACAAATGACGCAGATGAAGCAAAAGTCAACAATTAACATACAACTTAGTGCAACGCAGCTCGGCGACGTATAAGCCCACCCCACCTTGCAGAACGTCCAAGTACTTGCTGCCTTCCAGGTAGCCAGACAAGTTGCTGATGCTCTGCCGAACCTGCGCCGCCGTCTCCCTGCACGCACTGCTCAGCGACGTCACCTCCGCAGCGTGCCTGCGCGGCATGGACGCACACACACACACACACACACACACACACACACACACACACACACACACACACACACACACAGCTGGTGTGTCTTAGAACCCACCACAACTAGACCCACCTCCTAGAGTGAGTGTGATTGCGAGTAAGGCAGCGGATTCATGCATTTACCGTTCTGCAGCCATCTCTTCCCGTAGCTCCCTTTCCCTTGCTCCCCGAAGTGCCTCGTGAGCTGACTGTACCCCGCGTCGCGCTTCTCCTAGCTGATGCGTCAGTGAAGACAGCCGCGCGCGCAGCTCTGACACGTTGCCCTTCAGCCGCTGAGCCTCCTCAGACGCCGCTTCACTGTCTTCCCGAGCAGAGGCCAGTTCCGCCTGCCAGACGCCGCGACACGTCAGTTTCAGCGCCCCGTCCACCAGCTCGGCGATTGGTTCGATGGTAATGGGCAGCGCGATGGTCCAAACTCCAAAGCCGCAAGTCGATATTACACGCACTCACCTTCATCCTGCTAAGATTGCTTGCAAACATTTCGCTGTCGATTGGCTGCAGGCACCTGTCGCACGTCAGCCGCTCCCCCCCCTCATCACTGAGACTGTGGCTGACCTCAGCTCCCTTCAGACCTGCTCACACATACCCACACACCCACAATTCCTCATCAGCCTACACATTTCCGCATGGCTAACATGCGTGCTACCCGCATACACCTGTGACTCCTCACCTTCAAGAAAAGTCAGTCACTTACGCTGAAGTGTAATATGGCACAGGTAAGATGGAGCAATCTCCACTCACCTGCAGCACGCTCATCCCGGCTTTTTCCCTTCAGGCTGGCGTACTCGTTCAGTTGTTTCTCCGCCACACTCACTTTCCCCTTCCTCCGCGCCGCAGAAATCTGACACGCAGCGAATCCAGCCAACAAAGGGCTTCAACATTGGCAGCGGACGGATTGTGTTGTTGCACATACGACCGCAAGCATGCAGCCGACAGCGAGGGTACCTCAGCCTTTCGGAGAGTTTCCCCCAGCGCTTCGTATTGAGACTGCAGCTTTGTGCCGGCCTCGCTGATTCCAGCCTCTGTCCGCTCACCCTCAGAAATGCGAGCCTCCGCGGCTGCAACCTGCAAAGGCAGTGTGGGGGTTTATGAGTGTTTGGGGGACGAAGAAAGCGCAAGGTGAGGATGAAAAGCTGAAGCTGACCTGAAGCCCCACACTCACACAGCTATAGCCTACACGCCTATTCGCATTTATACACACACAAACATATACACACACACACACACACACACACACACACACAGAACTTCTACCGACCACATACAGTTATTAAAAACTATCATTAACAGAAGCACTCAAATAACAATCCCATAGGGACACTGGCGTTCTGATATACACTGACCTATACGCCTGCCACTCACATACACACGCTCAAAATGCATACACGCACAACAAGGTCTAGCATTCAAAAACACACACACACACACACACACACACACACACACACAAGTACATTATAATACTCAAATACTATTCACAGACATGCACTCACACACACACACTAGGATATCGTTTCCGTACACACATTAGTCTAAACTACCCTCCCACCCCCTAACAAACACACACACGCACACACACACACACACACACACACACACACACACACACACACACACCAATCAGAGATAACGTTACCGCACCTCGGCTTGGACGGTGGCATTTTTGCTTCTCCGCTGAGTCTTTTCTTTGCCCATGTCGGAGAGTAGAGGCGAATTACCCACCCAATGCTCCAGCCTATTGGCCAGATTCAGACCAGTGGATACGCTGCTCCGCATACTCCTATCAGCAGATAGGGCACACATGTTCAGGAAGACCTTCACTTTTTACTGCGGAGTACCCACGCGCAAGCTGAGGGAAATGCGGGCAAAAGAGGCCAACGTGTTGGTTCAGCCTGCTTCACCTCACGCGCAAGTCCATCTCCTTCGCAAGTCCCTTGATCCGCTGCACATTATCCCGATCCCACTCAGCTGACTGCTCCCCCGACTCCTGCATCTGTGCCTGCAGCCTCTGAAGCATGGACGACGCGGCGCTGACCTCGCCCGTCAGGTTATCCACCAGCCGCTTCTTATCCTGAATGTACACGGGACGACGTCAAAGATAATCACGAAGGTCTTGAGCGTTTGCAAATGAAGAGTCGCCCACCCATCAACAATTGAAGGCGCTGAGTTGCGCATGCTGTCTGATGTATGTGAAGACACTGCTGGGCCGTCCTCAACGGGGAACTCACCTTCAGTATTCCTGCCGTTTTATCTTTGGCAATATCCCAGATGTCAAGATCCACAACCTAGCAGGCACGTCAAACAAGATGGGCTGAAAAACAGCACATTCGCCATACCAAAAGGATAAAAGTCTGATGACGCTGCGGACAGTGCTACAGTTCCAAGCGCATCAAACGAAACGGTGAAGATCCATGCCTACTTCCCAGAGGAACTGAGATTCGGAAGATGACATTACTTTCAAAAAGAAGGCCATAGGGAAAGTAGAGAGCACCTTTCCAAGCTCCAGCTTGAAGTCTTTATCCGAGGCATCCAACAGAGACGCGACTGCGTTTTGATTGAAGAATCCTGTCCGCATGAGCAATGCGGTGCCTAGCTCCTGCTCGATCAGCGCCTGTGTCATACGAGAGTCTGCCTGTGTGGCAGCAATTCAGCCGTCGCACAATGCAACAAAGATTATCCCACATCGTAAACTGTGTCTGCGCATGTGTGTGTGTGTGTGTGTGTGTGTGTGTGTGTGTGTGTGTGTGTGTGTGTGTGTGTGTGTGTGTGTGCGTGTGTGTGTGTGTGTGTGTGTGTACCTTGAATAAAGAGTTCCATCGTATTTTGAAAATTGAAGTTTCTTGACAATGTACACAGTATCTGAATTCACCCACCCAACCATGCACCCCCTTACCTGCGTTTCGTCTTTACCATCTAAAGTGAACTTCAACTTGGAAAGTGCGCGCCTGCACAGATGAAAAATGGAAAACATGTTCGTAAAGAGGGCTTCTATTCCAAAGCGCATGGCAGGGAGCAACAGGTCCCTATGGCCAGCACGCGCCGAAGTGTGAGACAAGGGCGATATATTCGACAGCAACAAATGTAATGCATCGACTGGACTCACGCCACCCTTCATCGACACCGCGCGTGACAGAAAAAGAACAGCAACCACAGCAGCGAACCAATAATGAGAAGCGCACACCTGTTAACGGCCCGTTCCACCATGAAAGGCTTGCTATTGATGACCCCCTCAACTTTGCCAGATGCAGACTTGACCGAATCACTGCAAGTTACAAACAAAAGGGGTATCAGCACCTGCTATCAGCACCAGCCTCCGGATGAATGACGCCAGCTGCGAGTCAGACCACCACCGGCTTGCTGACATACCTGACGATATCTGCGTGCGTCGCAGCCCGCCCACCCCCTCCATCCCTACCGCCGTCCAGCTTACCAGTCAGAACCCACAGCGGCGCCATCGCCAGCGCCGTCTTTCCCGCACCGTTCGAGTCCGACCCCTCGTCGTCCAGGTTGCGCCCCACCAGCACCTGCAGGCCTCGCCCCTGAACCACATCCACATACATATCACCTGCCAACCCAAACCGAACGCTACACTTTGCAACCGAATGCAGCACCTGTCAATCACATGTGATGCGGCTCCTTTTAAAACCTTGAGCCCGTACTGCAGCGGCTCCACAAAGGGCCCGAACCCCTTCAGCTCAAGTTGGTGAAGCTCCAGCTCTAGGTGCGCCCCCCCTCCCACTGAGTCCAACCCCTAAGACAAGGAAGCAGCACTGAACGATTCAAACAACCATTTACACGCAAAACCATTCGACCATGTAAGCACGGAAGGTAACGCGGTGAATCATGAAGGCTTGGATTCACGACAGAGGGGGCAGCAGTTGCGCAGCCCAACATGGGCATGGATGTGGAGGATATCTGCTGTCCCCATATCTCATGGCGAGCAGCTGGGCGGTGCGGTGACGCGCGTGGATTGTGACAGCAGCAACTGCGGGAGGGGGGGGGCTGCCAACCTGCAGCACCGCAACAGCCATTGCAACAGCCCCACGCGACAGCTGTGTGGCTTCAGCGTACTTGTGGAACAGTGGAACTGGGCCCAACTGCTCTGCCTCCGTGATGCGTGCCTTGGCTGCCACTGGAGCCGCAACGACCTGTGTAGGACAGATATTGCGCAGCGCATCAACCCCAGCGTAAACCTTGTAAGTCATTCACCTTCTCTGGGTGTTAATAAATAAACATATGATGTATACTTGCCTTTTTGTTACACCTTAAATATATATCATACCTTGATAAAAAAGAAGAGGTAGACAGAGGGAGATATGCGCTGCAAATGCGAGATAGACAGCCCACCTCGACCCTTGCTCCTCCCGCCAGCATCTCATCAATAACTTGCTGCTCTTCAGCACTAGGCGACTGATCTGCCAGCTGCAACCGCACCCTGTCCCCCTTTCGCACAGGTGGCCGCTGCGCATCGCCATCTGCCGTATCCCTCAGGCCACTGACGAAAAAGTGGCGTGGACCCACATCCAGGGGAACCACCTCCACCGGCTGCCATCCCGCGTCCAGCACAGTCAGAGCCTTCTCTTGCCCTGCCTCTGACCGTGATACCTGCGAGGTCAGACATAAAATAGATCGGTGGCACTGAGTTACGATACGGAAATCTTTCCAAGGGCGACACCTGACGCTACTCGAGCAGCAGCTGCCTGGTTGGCAGAGCACAGAGGGGCTCACCTGGTAGGGGGAGCCAACGTAGTGTATGTTTGTGCCCTCGACTGTGTGCCTGCGGTGGTAATGGCCAGTGAAGGTGGGGATGTGGTTGGGGAAAAGCTGCGGCTGCAAGCCATCCCTTGCCTGGAATGTCTCATTCATATACGCCCCCACCTGCGCTGACAGCGGTGGCTCCACTATCAGGATAATAACCAAGCCAAGCAGTTAGGACAACTGCTGCTGGTTGACACTTCAGTGCGTTACCAAGGTGAGTGGTGCTGCGTGAAGTATGGAGTGTGCATATCAATCAGCACGGCAGGGGAAGTGATGTGCGCGCTGGTGATAGGATGCCTCATGAAGGGGAGGGGATGGAGGCGCAACGCACCACATCCACATGAGCAAAGACCGCCTTCACGTCCCCTGCCGCGCAGACTGCCTCTGACAGCACATTTGGGTCGCGGCGGTAGGGCAGCCACAGCGCGTCCATGAACACCGTTGGCTGCTCAAACACATGGATGCATGGCGCGCAGAGCTGCAGGGGAGCCAGGGCGTGCAGCATCCCGCCCGCTGTGACCTGAAAGTAAGGGTCAGTAGGAGTGAGGCGACGTGCTGCAGGAATGGATGCAAATGGAGTATGTGGTATCATTTAATCCAGGAGGCACAGTCACCTGGTCGTGGTTGCCAACCAGCATGAGCGTGGGTGCAGTCCAGTCCACAAACTCGTCCAGAATCGCATTGAGGGGCTCCACAGGGAGTGAGCCACGGTGGTGCCAGAAATCGCCTGTTCATAATGGGTCAGAATAGATGAGAGTAAACCCTAAATAAATAGGGTATTCAGAAGTGGTGAAGAGTATACCGACGACTACCGCCACGAGACTGGTGTGAGGCGAGGAAGCGCACCGAGGAACAACACGCCCGCGTTCCTACGCGCAGCTTCCTCCTTCACGGCCCGCAGCGCCCGGAGGGACGTATCCAACGAGGCGGCGCTGACGTGGAGGTCGCTGAAAACGACCCAACTTTGGACGTCACGCCACAGTCGCTCTCGCCCGCCCGGCGGAGCCCCTGCATGTAAGTCGAACACGCAGGGTGCCTCGACTCCGACATTTTGCGTATCTAATTTATTCCGCCCACCGGGAGCCTTCGTGCTGGCTGCCTTGCGCCCTCGTCGACTCGGCCCCGCAGCGCAGGTGACGGGAGGCGGCGCGTCGAACGCGGCCGAACGCCGTTGCGGCGGCCATCTAGCCCCTACCGAAAGGGCAAGCCGCGACAGCATGAGAACATACGCGAGGCGTTGTACCCTTGAGTTCAGACAAGCCCGACGTCAAGAGCTTCCACACGTGCTACTTTACTGGCCTGTGTGTGCCTGACGGAATAAGTCCCGCGTAAATCAGGATAACTGCAATGCTGCTGGCACAAGGATCGACGGCGACAGCCGGCTGATTCAATTCGCGAGCCGATGCTGATACGCTGCTGCTTGGTAGTGTCGTAGTGTCCGCCATGGCATGTGAATGCATGACATGGTCCCCGGGCCGGACACATTGCAGTAGCATTTGTTATGCGACTTTAACGATATTGATCTTTATCGGATGTATTTATCGCTGTATGAATATATGTCGTACGGTACCTGTACGTGTTCACTACTTGCTAATAACTTTTTTTTTGCTTTCTGATCATTATAGATTGCGCGTACATGCCGGCTCGGGAACCACATACAAATTCAAAATACACTTACATTTATCAGCTGTCAACAGGTACGGTACCATTCAAATACTATAAAAAACACGTGTGGGGGGAGGGGAAGGGGGGGGGGGACCAAAATGGCAAGCGTGACAAGAGGGTCACGGAATCCAAGATACGGCAAAGGGAAGCACAACATTGTGCACATGCCTTGAATATGACAAGACACATGAGAAGACAAGGAATTCCCACGCGACATTGAAAACGCAACACGTGGAGGCGACAAGCGGATCCTCACCACGCGCCGCGCTTGCACACGGAGACGCTTGCATTATTTGTCAACGCCTCTAGCTAGTAGGTTAGTAACAATAAAAAAAAATTACATTAATAGCAAATTTTTCTTTTGTCTGCTCAACTCTTGCCTTGTAGCTTCCAACGATTTTTCTTTGTAACCAAAATTCAGTTCGCGCACGAGATAGTCATGAATTGAGAAAAATGCGCGCCCCATTAAAAAAGTCAGAGATGGGAAGCCACCAATAACGTTCCGACAGCAATACAACATGAAAGCATGCAATTAATAATCCCTATGGTTGCCGCGAAATTTCACCGAATATTGTATCGTAGGACGATGCGTAGGTCACTATTGAGATGAGTGGCTAAACTCGCAGCAATTTGTGTTAACTACACAATATGTGTGAGCGCGACATCCATTCCACAAACGTTCAAGCAAAGGCGCAGATTGCTTAGTATCATGTGCAACATCGTTTTCCTTGTGCATGTGCGTGTTTGGGCCTTTGGGGATGGAGGGGGGGGGTCACCCGCCGGGGGCGCAGCGGCAACGGCCCAGAAGGGGGGTACGCTCGCACGCCCGCCGGCACACACTTCCACCTCCCCGTGGTCGGCGTTGGTAACCCCGTAGTCGTGCCTTGCTTGGCGCGCTAGGGGGCTGAGAGAGGTTATTGCATGGCGATCCGCGCGATCAACAAACGTCGGGAAGCGCCGATATGGAGGGCTGAAAAAATGGTATATAAAAACCGGCGCTTAGATTTCCCGCTCGCTCGGTCCGTCCGATATTTCTTTTCAAGAACATGTTCCCCTCAAAACCCTCTTGTCCATGGAGCGGAACCGATTTATCATGGGTTTTTGGCGGCGAGGAGGGTAAGGACGGATCTATGGCGGGAGGCGGGCGTTTGAGTTCGCAACGAGAAAAGGGAAGCAACCCCATGGAAGGGCGCTCCCTGGATGACGACTAGCCATGTGGATGTCGAACCTCCCGTAGGGGAGAGGCACGATGCGAAGCAGGCCGGAGGAGAGTCGCAGCCGGCGGAGTGGCACGGTCTAGCGGCGGAGGTCTTGATGATTGACCTCGGCTCGAAGAACCTAGCACGGAGGGTTTTCGGTTCTGATTTCCGTACCCATCATATCTTGAGGACGGCGACTTGATCCCGGTGTTAGACCAACCCTGCCTACTTGGTACCCAACCATCGACAAGAGTACCTTAGGTGGTGTGCTACGGGTTATTATGATGCAACACAACTCGCGACGGCCCTCCTCGCAGCGTAGCCCACTAAGGGAAGGTATGGGCGGACCCAACGCGACCAAGCATGCGTTGAAAGTCGACAACGAAGGACAAGGGACATGAGAAAATATGGCGCAGCGGTAGGAGCGTCAGCCGGAAACAGTTTACATTTAAGGCATGCCTTTCCTTCCCAGCCTCCGAATGGGAGGGAAGCCTATGCAAGAAGGACGGCTGCGACAAGAGCATGAGCAACACTTATTTTGGGTGAGGGTATGCGCGGATCGATCCGTGACCGTTAACGACCTGAGCGTGGGAATATTTTTGCATGCTTCCCCCCCCCCCCCCCCCCCCCCCCCCCCCCCCCCACACACACCCCTTTGGCACGACCGGAGTCGCACTAAAACAAAGGTCAACTTGGCCCGACTCGACAAGCACATGCAGGGCAGGGCTCTCGCGCGGCTTGAGCCGGCTGCGCTCGTGGAGAATAGTTACACAGCCATTTTTCATACGTGTATGTACTATGTACGTTTGATATTGTGCTACTGTTACTGCCAACGGAGAGGTTGGAATAGGCGGATCACGGCGCAAAATCTAAACCTAAGATATTTAGATGGTTGTGTGGGAACGCCCACAGCCATCAAAAAATTTCAGTTTCAATATGTGTGCGTATGTGTGTTAGTCTGGGGGGGGCTTGGAGGCTCGGATACCGTATTAGATGCACGCGGTCATATCATGTTTGTAAACATGTGTAACAAATATGGCTGCTCATATAACTAATGTGCGCGTTGTAGTTGGCAAGAATGGAGGTATAAGACCGCATCATGCAGGGCTGGATATGCACAACACATGCGAATATATACCGCTATCGATGTTTGTCGAGGAAAATTGAGTGCCGCCTGTGCAAGGGCAAAAGGCATTGGCGAGGGGCAATGACCATTAAAACCTTTTAGACGCAGGACGTTGTCTGCGGCGTTTGTCCCGTTTGGAGCATGTCGATGTCGACGTCACTTACACACCGCCCACGTGCAACGTATTTGAAGCACTGTTTGTTCAAAGCATTAGGAGCGAAGCGCAAGTAAATGTAGATCATGGCATAGCCCCGCGCGCATTGCCGCCAAATGTGATACAAATTCAAGATTGTGGGTTGGCACTCAAACGACTAGCTCAACTTTGTTGGAGTGCATATGGACAAGTAACCCAACTCTTATGAAATAAGTTTTCAATTATCTATGGACCCTTACGTAAGTGCATCTTAGACGTGCGATAAGTGACTATGTATAGTCATGCCATTGCCGCCTCACATTATTACCTTATTGCTATGGTCGGCCAAAGGATGTGGTCGTACGATATTGGCCCACGGGTTATATGGAAATCGTCGGTACGCCTACTTCATACACAGTTCCTTGCGTTTCAATCTCAACGGCCTTTTCTAAAGCCCCGCCATCCGTTAAAATCGCTGTATCGAGTATGCAAGGTCGCCACATTATTATGTGTTTTGTTGTGCCTTGAGGCCATTGCTACTTCTCCAAAGCATAGATGGTCGCTTTTGGAAGAATGCATAACAAACCTACCCGTGCCAAAATGTAGCGTGTACAAGCTAGGTGATGCTTGGATTTTATCCCTTATTTTCAAAGCAGTGTTTCTTATTTAACCCATGAGCAAATAGGGGGGCATAAGATTGTTAGTCAACAACTCAATTTCATTATGCGTACAAAATTATGTCCGGACTTTTGTGGAGGCGTGCATCGTCGTGGTACGTGCGAAAGGATGCATGCATCAAGGTCACAAATATGTTTCATGGGAATGAAATAACATCCGGTTTGATTCTATGCGGTATGAGAGGGAGGGAGACGCAACTGCATCCGCACGCTTATAATGCACCGCATTGCACACGTTAGGCTCGAGGGTAGTGTTATTGAGAGCAATGATCACACACGACATACCAAGGGAGCTCCCACCAGGAAAACGAAATAATATTTACAACACGTACCGGTAAATCAACCGTGACTACTGTCTTTCGCATTTCCCCTTTACTTCCATGTCGGATTTGCAATTGGTTTCGACTATGCAATATAAACACACAAACGCACGCACACAGACACACACAGACACACAGACACACAGACACACAGACACACAGACACACAGACACACAGACACACACACACACACACACACACACACACACACACACACACACACACACACACACACACACACACACACACACACACACACACAATTGAAATTGAAATTGTTCACAACAATACCAGCAAACTGGACCGGTTGCTGTCTATCGGGCCACTCTATTTAGCCATTCAAGACTTATTCGCAAGTTGGGCCCGGGTCTCTTCGACAAGGTACACATATCGACATACCTAGCTTCACTGTGTGTCGACATTCCTCGGGAGTTTAAGAAACTGTAAGCAATCACAGCAATTGCCACAGCCCCCCCGCCTAAGTAGTAACAGCGTAATATTTTTGTAGTAAAGAAAAACATATCTAAAAAAATCCACTTGTCAAGAAATGCAAGACTAAACTGCTGCTCGACCTTCACGATGCACGGCCCGCTCCCACCGAACCGGGGTACCGACCGGCCTAGGCCGGTCGGCGTTCGGGAGAAACGACGGGCCAGCCTAATCTAGCTCCCGCGTGACTTCGGTCTTGCCGAAGATAGGAGGGGAAAGGCTGGCAAAAAAAACCTCCTCACGTGGGCGCTCGTCGATCCCGCCGCCGCATCCCGTAAGCCCCGCCCCAAGGTCGTTGCCGCGTCTACCGACGCGACGGTCCTCCTTGTCGAGGTCCCCCATCACCCCGAGGGCAGGTGGGGGGGACCGAGACACACGGACATAGAAAAAACCGGCGCTCCTGCCTCCGCGTCTGGATTTTCCCCGCTCATTTCCTCGGTTTTTCCTCTGTATGGTACCCGGGTACCTTTCGGGTAGTCCGGCTTGCGGCCTTACCCTCCCCCCTATGATCGCTCGTTCACCGAGCATCCTTTGTTGAGCGGGGGCCTCCGCGCCCACCGGGGCCCACTCTCTCTATTATCAGGCTGTCGGGGTAGTGGGTGTCGATGAGGGGGGGGGGGGGGGGGGGGGGGGGGGGGGGGGGGGGGGGGGGGGGGAGGTCACCATAGTCGGATCCGTCGGGGCCGCGGGTGCACGGAAATTAGTCAAAACCCTCCGTACGGGGTTTTCCGGCGCCGCCGACCCGGAGGGTCGTCGTCGCCAGATCATGTCGCTCCCTCCGTCGCGACCGGCCTCCTTGCCACCCAAGCTTACTCCTCCCCCCGGGAGATGTATTGAAATTGAAATTGAAATTGAAATTGTTTACAACATGTACCGTATGCGCCGGTTTACAATAATTACCGTATGCGCCGGTTGCTGTCTCTGGGCCCTCCCAACTATGCCATATAGGAAACTCACAAGTCAGGTCTAGACCGTTAACCACAGAAATCCAACCTCTCAAGGCCGGGAGATGTAGCTTGTCGACGTAGCGGCTCGCTCCTCTGCGCCCTACTATGGTGCTGCTCCCCAACTAGCACGACGCCGGGTACGGACATTCGTTTAGTTTCCGAAAAAGCCCTCCGTACAAGGCTTTCCGGCGGCGGCTGATCATGAGGATCGCCGCCGCCTCACGTAGCCGCTCCTCCGCCTGCGACCGGCCACCGGCATGTGCCATGTTTTGCCTCATACCCCGGGAAGGTTCGACTGGCACATGGCTGGTCGACGGCTAGCGAGCGCCCTTTCATGGCGCTGCTTCCCGGCCGGCGACCACCAACTCCAACACCCGCCTCCCACCGCTGATCCAGCCGTACCCTCCTCGCCATGAAACGCTCATGTAGTACATGCCCCACCCCCTCGAAGTAGGACTGTATTCACTAGTATCCGACCGCGAAAAAACATATCGGAGGGGCCGAGCGGGAGATCTTGGTGCCGGCAGTAGTGCACAGAAATTGTTTTTTCAAAAGCCCTCTGTACATGGCTTTCCGGACAGCTGCTGATCTTGCGGATCGAGCTGTCGGCCCTCTTAGCCCCCTACCGTGCAAGGCCATGCACGGATACGGGGTTTCTAGGGCCCACCACGGCTGGTGAGGGGATGCCGACGGGCCTGCGAGCGCACCCGGGGCCGCCGCCGCTGCGCCGCCGGCGGGCGCCCACACACGCATACACACACACCCAAGCACTAAACATACAAATACAAATACACAAGTATCGGCGCCAGCCGGCGGCGCAGCGATGGCGGCCCCGGAGGGGGGTGCGCTCGCAAGCCCGTCGACACCTACCTCTACTTCTACGCGGTGGGCGTTGGTAAGCATGTAGCCGTGCTAGGCCTAGTACGGTAGGGGGCTAAACAAGGTACCAGCAAATGCGATCCGCACGATCATCAATTGTCGGGAAGCCATGTACTGAGGGTTTTGGAAATCATAATACTCGTACTACAACACTAAGATCATCCGCTCGGCTTGTCCGATATGTTTTTTCGCGACTGAAAACTCTCAAATACTCTCCCGATAAGGCGGCGGGTGCGGTGCATGTGAAATATGTTTTGGCGAGAAGGGTACGGACGGATCAGCGGTGGGACGCGGGTGTTGGAGCTGGTGGCGGACATCCGGGAAGCTGCGCTAGGGAAGGGCGCTCGGTCAACGTCGGCCAACGCTCCCGAGGCCGAACATACCCATCAAGAGGGGTGGGGCTCGACACTATTCACGAGAAGAATAGCCGTGGCGAGAGAAGCGGCACGGTATGGCGGCCGCCGCCAGAAAAAATCATGTACGGAGGGTTTTGGTTAAACCTTTCGTGCCCAACATCTTGATGTCGGAGTCCCGATCTGACTTTCCCACCCAACCTCTCCCCTCGTCGGTACCCACCATCGACATGAGTTACTCATACGGTGTGCCATAGTTTACTCTTAAGCACACCGCCCATATAGGCGGCCCACTGGCAACGTATACCACAAGGGGAGGGTACGGCCGGTATTGTACGGATTAGCCGGTGCCGAAAACAGTTGGCAGCCAACCCGGACATGACAAATAAGACGGGAGGAGCGACACATGTAGGCTCCATGCGCACTTTCGCCACGACTCGCGTCGTTAATCATTGCGTGAATAAGACTTATGACACTTGGCATTGGTACATGTAGAAAAGCGCGTCGGCACCAAGCCGGCCGACGCCGGTTAAGGTAGTGACATGAACGGCATTTTGGTCGTCTGATGGTTGTCGTTGTCGAGTTGTAGGAGAAGGATTCTTTCGAGAAGTCTTTGAGCGAAGCCTGCAATACAACGGATGCGGGTGTAATGCTGAAGGATAGAGCTTAGAAGACAAAGCGTGTGCGAAAGGCGCGCGACGGAACCGAAAGCACATGCGCTAGGTGCTCGGCGGATGTGGCAAGTGGGCGGGGGGCATGGAGAGCAGGAATTTAAAGTGCGGGATGAATGCAACTTACGCGTGCGTCAATAGCACGTGGAGGAAGGGGGTCAGTGCAACCGTTGTGCATATACGTGTAAACTATCCTTCCTTCCTTCCTCTTCATGCTTGCGTTGTCGCTTGTGGGGGGGGGGGGGGGGCGCAACGTACATGATGTCACTCACGACACTACGCCACATTCATGCCCAACCAACGTGTCTCTTCCCCCACCGCCCGCCCCATGCATTAGCTTCGGTGTTTCACGAGAAGAGGCGAAAAAATTGGTTACTACATTCCGACCTTAACAAACGAATATGTTCTAGATGGAAGGCTTGAGGTGAGAAGCAGTGCCGAGTGAGCGTAAGAAGGGAGGGGGGGGGGTGGGGGGGGGGCGGGGCGTAATCTATAATCTTCAAGCGGAGCCATGCACCGAAATCATGGAAACGAATGTGCACAACGATAGCGGATGGAAGGCCTTTAGCAACGTAGAGGTGTTCATTTAGAAGCACATGGATTTGTACACTCCAACGCACAGTCGCCCAACACATGTGTGCGCAGGTTTGATATACCAGCAGCAAACGGACGGAATAACAATAATAAAATGATACTCATAATTGTCCGGGGTCGGACGCGTCCGGGGTTTTTCGGGATCCCGAAATACCGACCGATACTGGTACACGTATCGTCGGGAATCGGTACGGCAACCATCAGTGGTTATGGTTTCCTCCCCCATGCTCCGAAAGGAGAGGGAAGCCTATGCTAGGAGGAGGGCTGCGACGGGAGGAGCGGCTATTAACTCGAACGAGGGTGTGCATGGATCGGGTCGGGGCCATTGACGACCTAAGCGAGGTTTTTTTCCGTATGCCTTCCCCCCCAACTCTGGCACGACCGGAGTCGCACATGAGCCTACGTCAAGCAAGCCCGACTTGAGCAACACGTGTTGACTAGGTAGGTTGTTAAGCGCCCTTGAGCGGCTGGAGCGGGCCGCACATCATGGAGATAGCGACATCGTTTTCTTAATATTTTCATCGTTGCGATAGACATTGTTTATATTATGTTGTTACTGACGACAGAGAGGTATGAACAAGGAGACCCCCGGCGCAAAACCTAATATTAAAGCCTATGTGGCAATGTTGGGTACGCCTTAAGACAACAGCCGATTTATCGGTACTTCTTGTAAGAAAATTCAAAAAACAATTCTCACAAGTATCACACACTCACGATCACACACGCACACTCATACAATGCCGCACACTCACACACACACCAAACACACCAACATGCACATACATACATAGCCAATAAGCAGACACATACACACACTTACACCAACTCATATACAAAAAAGAAACAGACACACACATGCAAACGTGCGCGCTTACAAACATGCGCACACAGATACACGTAAATACACATAGTCGCTCACACTTAACCACATGCAAACACAAACCACATAACCCTCTGTCTCTCTCTCTCTCTCTCTCTCTCTCCCTCCCTCTCTCTCTCTCTCTCTCTCTCTCTCTCTCTCTCTCTCTCTCTCTCTCTCTCTCTCTCTCTCTCTCTCTCTCTCTCTCTCTCTCTCTCACACACACACACACAGTGCATATGCATGCACGCACGCATGTCCAGCAAGATGCACCCTTGAAATCGAATACAAAAATGGACCTACATACCAATACATGCGATAAGATTGTTTCTCACACACATGGAAATTGAAATCCGGATAAATGCGAGTCCCCAAAAATCAAATATCAACACATGGAGTACGGGCGCGGAAGCATAGAAAGAACCCAGTTCACAGCCTGGAAAATTGACTCATCCATCTCTCTCGCGGCATGTCGTAAGAGCTCTATGTTTTGTACATTCCCTATTGCACCCCTTGAATCACATTCACACATACACTTTGACTCGCACCTTCCACATAGATTAATATCCCTGCATTATGTTAGGATGTGCGTGACGGAGCTGGTGGGCGTCGTAAACACAGATACCACTGTTGGGTTGAGGTGGGGCACGCAGGCGCGAAAATTCAGATGCTGGCCTCGCCGAGAATCATGGAGGGCGTTAAGGACAGAGAAGGTCACGGCCGGGAGGTCGTCACCACGGCAAGTAGGTCACTTCAGCAGTTGTCTATACATGTCAGTGTAATAGTGATGCCGGCTGGGGTTGTCTAACCAGCCGCGTCTTCTTCGTAAGGTATTGAATGGTTGACTGTCGTGTATGAGGAGACACAACAGCAAAGAAAAACATCATCCACCTTCTGATGCGTCTGGTGCACATCCTTTAGAGCACCACACACCGGAGAAGCAGTTCTGCAGGGATTACGGGGGGGGGGCAGGTTGAACCTCAGCATCCACAGTGTAGGGGAACTGAACGAAAGCATTGCTGTGCGCCAACATGGATCACTTCAAGCACTGCGGTGGCTGACTTGTCAGTGCAGGGGGATCAGGCAAAACACGAAATTGCGACAGGCCGTTTAATCAAGGGCAGCACAACAGGCGGGCAGCAGCATGTTTCCATGGGTTCGGTTTATTTCATGTATGAAGAGGTGTTTACAGCTCTTCTTGGGATGGTTAAAAAGTAACGAAGGCTTCGTCTGGCGTCATTATGAGTGTCAATCTAGGTCAGGAACACGACCCCCAAACCTCCCCCAAGCCACCCGCCAGTGATTCAGTGCACTGCCTTTCGTTGCAAAGCATGAGCAGCATCAGTTGTGTGTGTGTGTGTGTGTGTGTGTTTGTGTCTGTGGTGGGGTCCATTACTGGTAAGAATGGCGTAGTTTTCTCATTGGTAGAGCAGTTCCATTCGTAACTTTCTGCTCTTATGCTTCGGGAGCATGTCCTTAAGCGAGCCCCTAATTATTATCCTCCTCTTCTTCTGGGTGTGTGTGAGAGAGGTTGGTCATTATGCAGTCCTTCGCCCTTTCCTCTCCCCTCCACACTTCACAGCAGCTATGTCTGCAGGCCGGGCGGGCTGGGGCGATGTGACAGCTCGGCTTGAAATGTCAGCGTATGCGAGACATCCACAGCCAGTGTCTCAGCAACGGCCGCATCAATCTCGATCTGCTGTGCTGCTGCTGCCTCACGCTGGCCCTCCTGCTGCTGCCCCTGTCGTTGTTGTGCCTCTCCCTCGGCAGCGGGCGCGGGCGAAGGGCAGAGATACTTTTCCAGGATAGGCCGCATTGTGGGCGCCGTCACCGGCTTCTCAACCATATCGTTGAAGCCTTCGCACAATAGGTAGTCCGGGTCGCTGTCTGCTGTGACCGCCAGGACGGGAAGCTCCGTGTTGCTGAAACTGTGCGGACGGCGGGACCGAAAACAATTAAGCGATAGTTTAGTAATATTTTGCGGACATGTGCGGAAAATATTGTGTACGATTCTACAAAGGTTATCACAGTAAAATTGAGGTACTTCGCCTATTTTGCAAATTTTACCGGGTACCCGGTACGGGACAATTGGTATGACAGGAGAGGGGTGGGAAGGGGAGAGGCCGGACTATCAAGGACTACCGTTTGCGTATCTCCTTCGTGCTTGAACACCACCCATCACCGGCATGTGGAGGTCCATGAGGACAAGGCTGTACTTGCGCTGCGTCACGGACTTGACAGCTTGCGCGCCGTCCAAAACGCACTGCACGTTCGGGGAGGTACCGAGAATGGTCTTGCCTATAGTCCGGACGAGTCGCTTGAGGGCGAGCTGCACAGCGGAGCTATCGTCTGCTATGAGAACCCATATGCCGGGGTCGACAGTTGAAGATGACGCGGTGGAAGTTGAACCTCCGCGCGGGAGGCGCAACGGTGGACCGTCAGGTGCATCCCGATCACGGAGAAGACGGCGCGACGACATGACGGAACGCCTAGCACAGGTTGAAGTGTTGCCGGGAGACGAGTCGTCCACGGCACGAGTACACACAAGGGATTCACTTCAATGAAGGGGGAACAAAGGTAGCCTGGAGCACTGAGCTTTGGTTCAATAAGTGCGAAGATTAATATGTAGAAACACGTGGAAACGCGGTTGCCAGCGGTCAGGGTGTGTGCGCCTGTGCGGGTGAGCTGCGGTCAGGGAGTGGCGGGCGCCGTTAGGGGGTGATGTGTGTGGGCGGAGTGGAAGCCAGCGGGGTACCTGTATCGCTTTACCTGCGCTGAACTCCACACAAAGTACGTCAGGGTACGGCAACTGTGCATAATTTCACAGATACCTTTGCATAATTTCCAATACACTACTATTCGGGATACATATGGATTTTCCGAAATCTGTGTCATGATATCAAATATCAGAGTATCCGTCTGACTGTCTGTTAAATATCAACATCGGCCGGGCTGCATTCGGTATCACACATTTCATGTATCGCTGAATGGTCCGGAAACTACGTGATGACGCTCAAATGCCATTGATTACCTGGTACTGGTACTTCTTTACTGAAATCGCTTTATATATTTAAAATATATTTAGAATATAGAAAAGTCATGAAATTTATTACAAATTAAACGATATGAATACATCAGCATGCAAGCTTGTCCAAACCCCAACGGATGAAATCCTAAATTACGATGAAAAGCGCAAGAGACACGACGACAGGGAAAAGGATGACAGGAAAAAAACCAAATAAGGATGCAGATAGCTTTGGGATTTGAAAATGTCTCGATCGCTTTGGGGTACAATCTCGGGTGAGCGCTCGTCAACCTCTATGCCTATGGACCCTATCCCCCGGTGCCCGTGCTCGTTGAATGGCATTCCGATTCATGATCGGGTTGTCCACGTTCCAGAAGAGTTGATGATTGTGGCGGGTGCGTTTAAGGGATGGGACTTGCGGTTGGAGGTCCGCCGGATTATATTTGGCGCCTCTCGGGATCGATATGTATGGGGGTGTCGTTTCGCTTGACTTTACGGCCTCGCATCGCCACCTAATTTCTGATGTCACGGCTACTCGAGCCCGCACGAACTCTAGTTTCCCTGCGGTGAGCGCTCCCCTCCCACTCCTTGGAAGCCTTGCAACGGGGGCCTAATATGGTAAGCTTGATGCTGACCTCCGCACTTCGGCGTCACTTGGCGCGCCTTCATTTTAGTCGATTCATGACTATGATCCCTTTGCCTTGGAGGATGGGAGCACATTGGCCCCGTTGGTGGTCGAGCTGGTTGACCATTTGGCTATTTTGGCGATTGTCCGTTGATTCCCTGCCATGGGTGTTGCGGACTACCTCTCATTGCGCTCGGAAAATTGTGTTCGCATGAGGGAGTTTGTTCGTCGGTATAATTCTGCCAGTTACTCGGTTCTTGGGTGATTTGTGTAGGGAATCCATGCACCGCCTTTCCGTTGTTCTTCATGGCACCTTAGAAACCCCACCTTTGCGACGCTTTGGATGAGGGCAGTGTTGACGTTGTAGCATGCCTTTATATCCCCCGGGGTTAAACTTGTGGGGGTTGTTTTTCTATCCTCATTTTGTTGGTTGTTTCCATTGTTTTGTTCTTGTAATTTTTTTTTAAATGATGAAGCAGAAAGTATTTCGATACGAAGTAATATTGAATTAGCGCTAAATTAAGAAGCAATTACAAGAAACCCCTGCTCAACTGGCTCAACTTGCTTTGGTCATGTTTTTTTGCTTCCCTTTTCCCCCTCTTGGTAGCCGTTAGTTGGTGGTTTTCACCGCCTTCCTATTGCTCCTTGTAATTGAACTAGGCGAGTCTGATTGAGGAACCGGGTTTAGGTGACCCCCGCTCCGCCCAACCCCCCATCCGACACCAATATCTATGGATATTCTAGTATATTAGCAATACTTGACCCTCATACCCTCTTGTCTGCACATACCGAGATGGCACTCATTGGCTTTAAAGGAGGGGGGGGGTGAAACGGGGGCATCCCCCATCAAAATTAGGTAGGTTGAGCTCGAAACATGCGGAGGGGCGGGAAGAAATCAAAAGTTGTGATTATATCAAATATGAACATTGTGTAGTTGCCGACTATGTGAGACCCCGCAACGACGAATGAACAAATATATCTACAAAAGAATGCGCAGCCAACACGGGTCACAATAGGAGGCATATAGTGATGTAATTGATTTTTGAATGAGTACATAAATGCCAAAAGAACGTCTATTTCAGGCCTAGATGAGATGCAAAACATTCCGTATTAGAGAGACTGAAAATAATGAAAGTGAAATTGTAAACATACATCAACCTGCGGCGTTGGCATTACTTCTTATTTTCCAAATTTTATTTGCTACCCACCCATGTCCCACAATGCCAACATAGTACATACATACAAATTATTCACATTTTGGAGGTTGTTCCATATGTGTCCCTGGCGGCCTTACTCGTGCCAGTTGAGAAAGACGGTTTTAATAGGGCTTTAGGATTTAAACCATGATAAACACTAATCACTAAAATAGAAATGGCAAGCGGGAAGACGATACGCCCCGATTCATAGCTAGGTAGCTACGCCGGCATGGTATTATGTATGAGGCCCATCAAGTGCATTTTGGACTAGTACGTACGGTTAGAGGCAGCGGCGGCGCCTTCACGGCGCCAAGGATAGCACCCCATGATCGGTATATGCACGTCAAGGCGCCCGCCACGTGCCCGTGCACGGTGTCCCGGCTCATGGCGACCAACTTTCACGGTAAACACATCGCAGATTGGTGCCATGAAGGCCACAATAAAGCGGTAAATACTACATTGAGAATCAGACATCCATATAGAATCACCCCCTCCGATGGTGTATAACATTGTGAAATAAACCGGGTTATTCAATCCGAGTTGCCCTATTAGAAATACCATAGACACGCTGACATAAAAACCGGGGGGGGGGGGGGCAAAGAGGGAAAGAGTGACAAGAGGGCAACCAAGCCAAGTCCCAAGGGCACTAGCATTGGGAAATGTGCTCACACGCACATACCTAGCATAGAGAACACGTGAAAATACGAGAAAACGCCACGCAAGGGTGGAAAGTGACTCAGCGAGGTGACATTTGAGAAGTAAACGGGATCAATTACACATTGATCAAACTCAAGATACGAGTTGCACGTCGCCGAAGTTGACACACTCAATTCGCTGCTGAACAATCACTCGCGGTCTCATTCACCCCCGCCGGCCAGCCCTTCGCACTGCCCATCCGCCGTCGTCTCGCCATCCAGCCGAAAATAGAAAAAATAAAAAAAATTCTAAACACTCCAGGCTAGTTCTGAAACGTATTATACAAGTTTTGCTATAATCATAAGAAGTAATTATGAGATGGACATATCAGCTCGATATCGAAATAAAAATCATTGCTGAATGAAGCAGAGCACAGGCGTACCCGTTGTACAGGTACCCGTTGTAGAGTATTTGGAGAAACTGCGATAAATCGGAATATGAAATAGCATACAAGAATTGAAAAAATAAAATAAAACAAACTCAACTCAGGAAACGGGCTGCCCGTCGCCCAATCAGTCGACCCTCTCAGTTTCCCCTGGCGGTGTCGCTCACCCCCACGGCCCAGCCCGTCGCATTGCCCATCCGCCGTTGCGCCTTCCAGCCGATAATTATATAAACCATCGGGGGGGGTGAGGGGCGAGAAGACCGAATTTCCTCACCAACCCCCGCTGGTCTATCTAACATACAACATTCTCCTCAGGCTAAAAAGCACGCGCGAGTCCCTCCGCGTGAAGTGCCGACTCGGTGCTTGGCCACCTTTGGCCGCCCGGGCCAACGAAAACCAGTGAAATATGGAGCTACTACGCGCAGTAAAGTGTGGATCGCTGCATTCGATAAGGCATATGTTGCAGAACGGTGTAGACGTCAACTATAGACATCCACAGGTGAATCAGTCAACTTCACGCCAAGAATATGTATTTTGTCCTGATGAATCGCGGTAGCACCGATTCCCGATGAGAATGGTGCTCAAAACCTTCGCAAATGCTCACTCCTCTCCACGCTCTACAGGGGAAACATACAGCTGTGCACGAAGCCGCGAAGTTTGGAAGGCTGGCCGAGCTTAAGCTCATGGTCGAGGGGTTCGGGGCAAAAACAACGCTTCGGGATGAGGTACGACTGATGACCACTGACCGCACTTAGTCACGACAAGAACCTACCCTGCCCACGGAAGCACCTCCGAGTACGGCAAAGCGCACTGAGCGCTACCCGGTCAAGCTTGTTTCACATGTTGTCAGTATGAAGACCCTACCCACGGTATGTTTCACCCTTGCTCGGCAGGACTTCAACCTTCCCGTCCACGCTGCCACGGCTGCCGGGCACACGCACGTGGTTGCGTACTTCATCGAGTTGGGGGTGGCGACAGTTAACGAGTGGTCTACCTACTGGAGCCTGCTGCACATTGCTGCATTTGGGGTGGGTGCATCTCCAGGAAAGGGTTGTGTCTGTTGTGGCCTCTGGATTGCAAACGCAAGTCCTTGTGCTGGTGTCCACTTGACGGTCGTACATACTCAGCCGTGCTGTGTCTCAACAGGGGCATGGTTCCACTGTGAAGTGGTTGCTGGAGCATGGCGCTGACCCAAGAGTTCGTGGGATCCATGGGCGAATGCCCCTGCACAGGTGTGATGAGGCCTTTGTGCTTGTCATTCCGTCTTGCCATTATTGTGTGGCACCGGTTTCGTTCGTTGCATGAATGATGCTGCCACGTAACACCTCCTTTGCTAAAACTAAGGAACTTTTTTCAATTTCCAATCACAGAGCAGCGTACAATGACCACAAGGGGGCTGTGGCATGTATCACCATGCTCCTGGATCTGGGGCTGGATGTGAATGAGCCGGATGATTCGGGTACGTGCTATTTCATGGGAACGGACGTAAACGTGACAGACCACAGAAATGTAAGTGCTAGCGCATATGAACTGCTGTGTCTTTCTCGGCGTGGCTCCTGTAGGATGGACAGCTTTGCATCAGGCTTGCGAACAGGGGAATTGTGCAGTGGTAAGAACTCTTCTGGACAGGTAGGTAGGAATGTGTTGGATCGCAACGAATGACAAAAAGCCTCAAACTGGTGAAAGTCCCTGGATACATACAATGCGCTCATATACCGCCTGGCTGCTGATGTGCATCAGGGGGGCAAACCTTCAAGAGTTTGATGCGTACTCTGACGGAGACACTCCTCTTATTCTGGCGGCTGCAAATGGCCACGTTGAGGTGAGCTGTTGCATTCACGCGGATTGGGAATTTGTTTCGATTGCCGGATGTTACGAATTGCATGCGAGCTTCAAAATGTATTCCAACACCAACATGCTTGGCTATGTTGCTTCAGGAATAAGTCAGCGTGTGGCGCATTTTTTTGTAAAATTCCTCTACTTTGCACAGTTAATTGTTTGTGGTTGTCATTCTTTGCAATGCAAAGTATGATGTGGCATTGTTCGTCTGTTGTCATTCCATACAGGCGATGCGTTTACTTTTGAGCAGTTGCATATCCAGAGAGGATTGTGCCGCTGTTGTGCGCACTGCCAATTTTCGCCGTCAGTCAGCATTTCACAGGTACACATGAATATCCAATGCCTCGTCAGCTGCGATGTGCACGCCTAGTCCAAAATCATGTCAGTGCTCGCTGCTTTCAGTGCACGGGAGGTGACCTGTCCGTGAACTGACTCTGCAGGGCCGTCGAGCACGGGCGCCTCAAAGCTTTAGAAGCCTTATTGCACTACCCAGGAGCAACTGAAGCAATAGAAAGCATAGACAGCAGTGGGCGAACCCCCTACGACATTGCCAACGACCTGCACGACATCCTCGCACTGATCACTCTGCGACGGATGAAGTGGTCCCCAGAGAATCATTCTGACTTCCCTTTCCATTTTCAGGCAAGCGAATGCTATACTTTCCTCCAGCACCGTGCTCGTCCTGTCAGGCTGATACAACCAAAACCATTGCCAAGGCATGACGATTGCGTTTTCAGTAGGTCGCCGTTCGGACTCTGTTGCTTATTGCGTCAACGCGTCGATCGCGAGGGGACGGTACGTCTGTTGCCGAAGAAGAGCAGGTCTGTCGTTGTTTCGGAAATTTTCACGTTTTGACTGACTCATGAGAAACCCTGCCATTGAAGCTGCCCTTACGCTGGGCGAGTTTTGTTTCTTGCTCACAGTCTGATTGTTCTGGGGCTGAATGTGAAGGAGGAAGTTGGTGTGTGGAGCTTGCCGCGAGAGGCCCTGCACTGCATCATTGCCGCCGCCGCCACGCCGCTGAGCTTGTGGATGTGGGATTCTTCGGCAACGCAGGGCACAACTGACAGCCCGGCTGACATTATTGCGGATAACATGAGCATGCAAGGTATGTTGCATAATAGACAATGTTCAACTCCGTTTGTGGTCCCCAGTTAAATTGTGCTACAGTGGGGGGTGGCCGGTTACGGGTTGCGCATGTTGATGTTACCCAGGCGCGGACTACATGCGGCATGGGAGGTCATCAACAAGTGGCAGTGGCGCTGAGGCGGGATGGTCCACGATTGCTGGTTCTGTGAATGGGCAAGTACTGAGGGAGGGCGCGAGCCCTGCTGACGTGATATGGTCCAACACTATTCGCAGCCACGGTGATGGGACGGGTATCCTTATTTTGAAGCATCAACATCTGAGTTCGGAATAGCAATGCTAAACGTAGGTATGCAAAAGTCGGCACAGTCGTGCGAGACACGTCGTTTGTCTCGCGTTGATATGTACCCCAAATTACTTATACAACGAACTATAATATCGCCCCACCCCCGTCATACCACGGAAACCGAAATGGGATGCAGTGAGAAGGCCTGATGGATCAATAGCAGCACGCACAGTGTGAACTATTGTGGCAGGAATTTTGGCAAGCAGTGCATTACTTCAGTCGCCTCAAGTTAGACATGACCATAGTGCAGCGCAGCGGAGGGCGGTGACAAGAGTTGTTATCATCATTCTTTCTCTCTTTTGCTTACATGTGCTATTTGGCAGCACTTCCGCATTCTTCCGTATTGATTGTTTGCAGTCTGCGAGGTGCCTTAGTGCCACTGGAGCTCCGTAGTATTAAGATGTTAAACCAGGGCTATGAGAGAAGATTTACTGGCATGATATGATGCGGTGAAAGCTTCATCACTAGACGCAACTGCGAAGGGATATCATTTGGGAAACCCAAAAGAAGAAATGGAAAAGGACTCGGGAGGTCGTGGTTGGTCGAAGGGCCACGCCATAAAGATGGCATGCATGGAATGACTGCGCGGAGTTTCGGAGTGATGCAGAAACTAGGGAGGCGCGAGGTCTTGAAGAAGAGAGGGGTCGCAAGAATACCACATGAACACACTGTCGCGCAGGAAGCGACTATTTGTGTGGCTGCGGAGGGGAAAGCGAATGAGGAGAAAGCGCCCCGGGTGGTTTCTACGGCCGCAAGCAATTTACGCAATTCAAGACATTTTTTATGGCACAAGATGAACGACTTGACGGATGTCCGTCGATCATTGGAATGCGCCTTTCAAGAGGGACTCGGTGTGTATGCTGTTATTTTATTGTATGTGGTCGCTACGGGTACTTTTTATCTCATTCGTCCCTTTTTTTATTTTTTTGCGCCCCCGGCATATGGGACTGGCAGGTAAGCCCGCAAGGTACCCTCTGCAGGCGGCGTTTTGCAAGCCTCGCGACGGAGAGCAAAACTTCAAAACAATAATCTCATCTTTCGGGGATGGTGGGAAAGTTCATCTGAGAGCCGGCCTTAAATTGTGTACGGGTAAGAGGCATGCAGGGAGGGAAACCCTAACTTCCCGGCACTCCAAATCAATAAAGCTCAAACTCATCATCGATCACGCTCTCGGATAGGGCAGGCGACGCTCGTGCGAGTGCACAACGTACCACTGCATGAGAGCCGACCTTATTATTGAGGAGTTTTGAAGTAATTCGGACGATACTATTTAGCTTAGATGAACTTAGCCATCATCCGCGAAAGATGAGATGTTATACTATTTAGCTTACTTACTATTTGCCCCGTGCCTTTCAATTTTTTGATATTTTAATAAAAGGAAAGCAGTGGAATACTCCCCTTCATTCTCCAAAGTGGATCCCACTGCTTTCTTTGTAATAAATACATGATTAATTTGATAATATTATTACACATTTGCGGGGGGGGGGGGGGGGTTCTACTTCTGTCATTCATTTAATTACTTACAAGAAAAGTAGTGGAAACAAACAGCAGAATTATGTTCCATCGAGTTTTTTGTGTTTTATCTGCTAGGACTGTGCAACATGAAGTGCTTCCCTTTGTCGTGCCTTGGATTCCGTGACCCTCTTGTCAAGCTTGCCCTCTTGGTTTCCCCGCCCTTTTTATTCCCCTATATCTACGTTCGTTAGTGTTTCTAGTAATTGACGATTCCCACACTGCTTTTCTCTCATAAAAAGTCAATGTTCAGTGGAAACCACCAAGCAAAAAGGAGGGGAAAAGCCCCCATGCCTTAGCCCGAGGAATAGGAAGGCATGACACATCATCAGCACTACCCTCCTGCAAGGCGTCGCGATGATAGGAACGCAAAGTATCATGAAGAGCAGCAGAAAGACGTTGCATGAATTATCGCCGCACATCCCCCAAGACGCTGCATTTTCTCTCTACACAATTTTCAATTATATGATAAAACCGCGCTCCAGTTATAACGGATACTGCTCGGAGGTGCGTTGATATTCGCGAATGGCGTATCCGTATGCGGCGGCGCTTCATCTGCATAATGATGATGCAACTCGCAATAATCCAAATAAGTACGGGTACCTGGTAACGTATCATCGTCGCGACTTGTGCATCATGATGGTCCGTTTGCCCATATGTTCTTCCATCTAAGAACCTTCTTGCATCTACCTGCACCCGTAGCAGTAGCAAACCATCATAGCAGTGCGGGTACTGTATATATATATAAACAAAAATTGTCTTACAAGAAAAAGCAGTGGAGGCCACCAAGCAAACATTCCTCGAGCGCGCTGACAATGCCACCCTAGATGTGGCGGCTGAGATATTGGGCCTTCCCGCATCTAGCCTACCCAGCAACACTCGCTCCGAGATGTCTCTTCCCATACGTTTCGGCGGCATGGGGGTTGGGGATTTGGCTGCCTTGGCGGATGCGGCCCATGTCGGAGCGGCCGGTTTGGCAGTGGGCTCAGCTATTCGTTTCCTTACAACACAAGACGCTCGCGTGCGCGGGGATTCCCAAGACGATGTTCCAATGGAGCCGACCATGTATGGACGGTTAGCGAGTGCTATGACCACAGCGGTGTCCCGTAGGCATGGTACACCGGACGGAGACGACGGCGATAACGAACCCATGTGGTCGTTAGAACTCGCTTCGTCGTGGGCGCGCTTGGACGCTGCGTGCGGTTCTCACGCTCTCGCCGAGTCTGAACCTTTGATAACAACAGCCTTAGCGATGCTCCCCCCGAAACGTCCAACGGTGGCTCGCGCCGGCTGCGTTGCCGAAGCCCGATCAAACAACGAGCAGATTGCCCAGTCCCTTGATGGCCTACCCTCGCTCGTCCCTCTTTCTGCGTTTGCCACGGACATCTTTCCAAAGCTACAAGCCGACATCAGTGAGCGTGTCAACTTGTTTCGCTTCGCGAAGCTCGCTCCCACGTTTTCCAACCGCGCTCGGCCGGAGTCTAGGCGTTTTCTATCTCGTCTCGGCCACGGCGCCCTTGCGTTTTTGGCTTCGGACCCGCCTACTTCGGGTCGCCTGGGCGAGCTCCGTGACAAGTTCCCTGAGCACTACGACGCAGTTTTCCGCGTCGCGGTCTGTCGCATCTTCGGCCTACCCTCATCTCGCATCCTCTCTTCTCTACGCTCCCCCACTGCTTGTGCTTCTTGCCATCTCTCGGTTCAAGCTATGCGGGGTGCGTTCTCGTCGGCGGGTGTTGACATGTCGGATGATGCGTGGGCCACTGCTTTTGCGGACCATTTGGCTCGTTGCGGCGGAGATGCTTCGGTCCACACCGCTCACTCTTGGTTAGTGACGGCCCTTGCGGAAATCATCTCCGAGGTTCGTGGCGCACTCGGGGTTGGCGTCGAGGTTCTCACAGATCCCACGATGTTAGTTCAACTCCCCAACGGCAACGACGGTCTCCCCGCGGATGTGGGTGTCTTGCACTATCACGGCATCCGAGGCTCAAAACTTGCCCTTGATGCCGTGGTTTCCGGTTTGTTCGGCGTGTCTAGCCCCCCGTCACCCGAAGTCGCTCTCCGCCGTGCTGAGAAGACCAAGTTCGAGAAGTACTCGGAGGGGTTGAGGAGTCGCCCCGACATCCGCTTCATTCCCTTTGCAGTCACGGAATTTGGTACTCTTGGCGGCCACGCCACGGCTTTCTTGACGGAGCTAGCCAAGCAGGCAGCCGCATCTAAAGGGATGCACGTGGGCAAGTTGTTGGCCTCTTGGCGTCGAAAGGTCTCTCTCGCCGTCCACGTTGCTCACGCGGACAACGTCTTGCGTGGTTTGTCCGCCGCTGCGGACGGCACGGAGGCCGCTTCTTCCTCGGCTGGGATGCCTTCTCCGGCCACGGCGCTCTTCACCCGCGCCATGGGCCGCAAGCGTCCCCGTGCTTCCTCGAGCGGCGCGTGAGGCGCCGCTTGTCGCCTCCAAGTGTTGCATTATCGGCGTGGCTTAAGAGTTTCCTTAGTATAATCTGCTAGGTTTATGCACAATGTAGTGCTTTCCTTTTGCTGTGCTTTGGATTCCGTGATCCTCTTGTCACTCTTGCCCTCTTGTTTCCCCTCCCACTTTCCCTGTCCGTGCTCATCTGGTTCTTCTTGTAAGCAAATAGGCCACCAAGCAAAAAGAAGAAAAAAGAAAAAAGGAAAAAACTGTATATGCATCGTCAATATCTTGTGTATGTATATTTGCGCCGCCGAGATATCAAATCTACTTACCTGACGACCTGCTGCTCTTCATGGCACTGGAGGTTCCTATCTCCGCGACGCTTTTTCAGGAAGGCAGTGCCGACGTTGTGGCATGCCTTCTTGTTACTAGGGCTTAGGTTTTTTCCTCTTTTCTTATTTTTGCTTGGTGGCCTCCCCTTCTTTTTCTTGTAAGACAATTTTTACTTACCTAACGACAGTGGAAACCAAGATATTGCGCCCCCGGGAGAACGTCCCTTTGTAACAGATTCATGCTTCCAGGAAAAAGCAGTAGAAACTACCAAGGGATAATGGATATCATCACGTCGGCTCGGGGAGTTCTTGTGACAGCGCGCGAGTAAATTAGTGCGGCCCTTTCTGAAACCCTCGACTACGCTAGCCCCCTCCCATCCCGTGACCCCCGTGTTGAAATTGAAATTGAAATATTTTACTCCAATACCAGTAAAACCGGCTGGAGTCTCTGGGCCCCCCCTTTTGCTATGCTCAACTTGTTGTTGGACTTCTAAGCGTGAGGTAGACCGTGAACCACTAATCCCAACCTCTCCAATGGCAGTAACGATACCGTCTAAAACATACCCGTATCCAGGTATTTATTATTTTCTTATCTATACGTATTTTTGTGGATACAGTATGAAATAAAAGATGTCGCTAGTCTCCACGATACGCGGCCTGCTCCAGCCGCTGCGGGGTCGCTGATGAGCAAGGCTGCTCAGCTTGAGCTGGTCGAGGCGAACCCGCCTGACCTCGGCTCCTGTGCGACTCCGGTCGTGCCGGAGCTTGGGGGAAAAGGCAGGTGAAAACCCCCCTCGCATAGGTCGTCGTCGGTCCCGCCTTGATCCGTGCTCAACCCCGCCCGAGGTATTAGCCGCTCCTCTCGACGCAGCTCTCCACCTAGCCGAGTCTTCTCTCCTCCTTCGGGGGCTGAGAAGAAAAAAGAACTAGGCTGCAGACGGTGTTCGGCTGGCTCTCCTGCCCCCGAGCCAGATTTTCTCATGTCCCATGTCCTTTTCCCGTCTGTCTCCAACACCTATCTTATCGCGCTGTGGCCGTCCATGCCCTCCCCCGGTGGTTTACGTTGTTAGGGGGCCGCCTTTACGAGCAGTGTGCCGTTACGATAACCCTAGGCACACTGCCTGAGGCAGCCTATCGATAACCTGGTACCGACTAGGGAAGAGGTTGGAAGAACACATGGATCGAGTCGCCGGTCCTCAAAAGATGGTGAGTACGGGAATTTTTCCAAAAACTCCCCGTACCGGGCTTTTCCGGCGGCGGGCGATCCTAGGGACCGCCGCCACCAGACGGTGTCGCTCCTCCGGCTGCGACCATCCTCCGTCATGCGCAGCAACATGCCTCGCCCCCAGGGGAGACCTAAGGCTATCGCAGGGCTGGCGGCTGCTAGCGAGCGCCGTCCCTAGCGCTGCTTCCCAGCTGTCCGCCGCCAGTTCCAACACCCTCGTCCCTCCGTTGATCCGTCCGTACCCCTCTTCGCCAAAAAATATTTCGCAAACGCCGCCCCCGCCCCATCGTCGGGAGAGTATCTGCGAGTATTTAGTCGCGGAAAAGACATATCGGACTGGCCGAGCGGGAGATCCCTGTGCCGGAGTACGGATATTATGTTTTTCCAAAACCCTCCATACAGGGCTTCCCAACAGCTGTTGATCCCGCGGATCGCAGCTGTCGGTACCTCGTTCAGCCCCCTACCGTGCCAGGCCTGGCACGGCTATGGGGTTACCAGCGCCCACCGCGTGGAGGTAGAGGTAGGTGCCGACGGGCCTGCGAGCGCACCTCCCTCCGGGGCCGCCGCCGCTGCGCCGCCGGCGGGCGCCGACCCCCGTGTTGCTAATGCGCTTTGGGCCGATCACCTCTTTGGTGCCCTCCTCCTCCGTCCATTCCCGGCTGAGTCCGTTGCCCGTGTCCGCTCCCTTGTTCAACGCCGAGTGTGCCTTTGACTCTCGGCGGACGGTGAGGATGGCTTGTCGGGCGTTGACTCCCTCACAGATGACAATGAGGACGGTGGTGAGCTTCGTCGAGCGTGCCCTAATGCCCCCTTGTCACGTCGTTCCGCTGGTTGAGGTCGTGGCCGCGGAGGTTCCCGGTGCCGTCGAAACCGTCATAATAAGCGGCGGCGACAACCTTAAGACCGTGGAGCTTTGTCGGCGGGCTGCTTAATGCCGAGCCCGATAATTATTTGAAGTAGGCAAGCTTCATAACGCCCGCATGATAAGGCTAGGGATCGATGGTATCGTCGAAATTTTACAAGGGCATTTCGCTGCGACTTCGGGTACATTTCGCATTCGGGGTATCCGAAAACACCACGAAATACGTCGATATTGTCCGGATGACATCATCGATCCCTAGCCTTACCGCATGACCCTCGACGGTGCCGACTTCGGCATGGTCGAGGACCCGGCAGATGCGCTCTACACCCTCCGCCGGCTGCACCCTATGCATGGTACCCCATGTTGACCGCAACCTCCATGACCCCCTCCCCCGTGCCTCCCCCTCCCTCACTCGCTCCCCCCTATGTTATCATGACGACGAGGATAGCTTACACGTGTGAAATGACGCATTGCCCTTGGGCCTACGGAAAGCACCCCACCTATGTGCTCCACACGTTGGCGACTAGTATTTGGAATATATGCGTGATCTAAAGCCCGTATTCAAATCACCGCTCGATTGGTAGTCCGAGATGCGAGTCGCAGATTGAAATGTGAATGTTAGTACGCATTATACATATATGTGAATATAGGATTATCACATTCGAATTGTTTCCCCTCATCCACATAAGCACGCGCATGTGTGATCTTTGAATCGCTCAAGATCATGCGCCGTCGACCGCACACGCACCCTCTTGATCAATTAAGGACGCGCACAATCCGAAATCACTCGTAGCGGTAGAAGTAGCGATAGACCGTATTTGCAGAGACATTGTTCGTGGTTCGCGACGTGACGGGACGAGTCAACATCCTCAACAATTTCACGCGCCCGTCTCCGTCAACATCGCTATACTATTGCAATACCGCAAGCACGAACGGTATTCACGGGTCTAGCTATGGCTTGGTTGCATAGCGACGGTGCCTGATTGGTATTTGGTTATCGCGTGATCGTAGGCGAATAACAACTAGGCCCCCTTCGCGATGCCCCCCCCCCCCCCCCTCCCGTAGCGATGCGGGCATAGTACTAGCATTGTAGCGACAAGATGTGGTGGGAAGCCCTAACAGTAAGGGTATCCTGAAATATACCGTAATATGGCGAAGGTAGCACGCGTACATATCTATGGTGTCTCAGATGTGCATTAAAAATTCACAGATGAGCGCCCATCTGTGACTTTTGATGCTCATGTGAGACATCACATATGCGCATCTGGCAATTAAGGCGTAATTCGAATGTGGTTCTCATATTATATCGTACATCGTATGCGAATATGGTAATTAAGAGTAATTTGAATACGGGCTTAAATGTCTCGGCATGACGTGCGTAGGTGAACCGCTACTCAGCAAGGGGCTTACATGATGCTGTTGCCGAATTTTTGGCGAATGCAAGTTGACTTGTTGGGCTCCACATAAGCAAGCGGGGGACGATCGGGATATCACCCGCATGCATGGTGACCCCCCTGAGGTCTGCCCCCTTGCGGCATATAGTGATGTGTCGCGGGTGGCACATTGCCATGCCATCGCACGGGTGGCGGACGGAGTTGCTGCGCGCTTGAGTCGGTACAACGCTATATGTTCACAAAAGTAAGTATCGAGATAGCTGTTGATACTACCCATATTGGCATTCAAACGCTTCCGGATTGCAGTCTACTTAGCTTGGACCTAGAGAATGCCTTCAGCACTATTTCCCGCCTGAGTTTCCTTGCTGAAATAAACAAATACCATGCCCGTCACCCCGTAATCCCGCTGGTCGAGATTATCTATTCACGGGACTCTATCGTGTATTATTGCGACCCAACTGAATCGTCAGCCTTCCATGGCACTATTTAGTCGCGTACAAGAGAACGACAAAGTGATCCCCTTAGCCCGCATTTATTCACCTTGGGGATGTGTACCGCCTCCGGAACATTTGGGACCGCTACTGCGATTCCACGGCCATTCATGCCTTCTCTGATAATGGGAATTATTTGATCAAGACCACGCTCGTCCCATATGTGTATCGTGTCGCTACGGAGAAGTTGGGGAAAGTCAGTTCGTGAGTACAATCCTGAAAGCCATCGTGCATGGATACCCCTTGATACTGCCCCGGTCCTTTTTGATGATATTCAAGAGCTAGTCCCCATCGTTGCAAGTACTCGCAGCCTAAGCGCTCCACTCTCAATGGACTTCTCAATGTCAGACGGACCCCCGGCGTCTCCAAATGCCAATTACGTCCATTCTTGGCTTTAAAACTCGGACGCGGCGCAAGACAAATTATTGGACAAAATCGTAGACTTCTGCGCATCGGATTTTGGAGGCGCGCATTCGACTTTTCGGCTCATGATCACGTGTGCGGTACGCCGCTTCGGCTTTATGCTCCGTACCACTCCGATATTTGTCTGTCGTACCTTGCTACCGCGGATAGCGTGGTTCAGTCTCTTGCCTTTAGCATTTTTGGGGTTTCCCCGGAGGTGCAGACGCATAATCAATTTGATTGCGCCACGCTTCAACTTTCTCTCCCCTGGAAAATTTGGGGGTCTCAACGTACCATTGGTTGCGTTTGATCGCGAGCCCGCCCATTGCGCTTCATTCGATGCGACCCTCGCCAGCCTTATTATGGATAACGGGGGCCCGCCGGCGGCGCAACGGCGGCGGCCCCGGAGGGGGTGCGCTCGCAGGCCCGTCGGCACTCACCCCCACCTCCTAGAGGTGAGCGATGGTAACCCTATTGCCGTGCCAGGCCGGCACGGTAGGGGCTAAACGGGGCGGGCCGGCAGCTACGATCAGCGAGATTAGGAGCTGTATGGAAAGCCTTGTACGAAGGGCTTTTAGAAATAGTATTTGTAAAAAGGCGTCAAGATCTCCCGCTCGGCTAGTCACATATTTAATTTCAGCGATAGATACTCCTTGAATACTCACAATATTCAAGGACGGAACGTGTGTCTTGGGAGGCTTTTGGCGGCGATGGGGGTACGGACGGACTTAAATTGGCGGCGGACATGCTCGACGTAGCACCATGGCAAGGCGCTCGCTAGCCGTCGACCAACCATGTTGAACTCGAGCCTCCCTTGGGGGCGAGGCAGGACATTACGAAGGCCGAAGGAGGGTCGCAGCCGGAGGAGTGACACGGTCTAGCGGTGGAGGTCCATATGATCGGCCGCCGCCGGAAAAATCCGGTACGGAGGGTTTTCAAACGGATATTTCCGTACCCGATAATTTGCGCGGACCGGCGCCTTGATTCTTGTGTCCGAACAACCCCTCTCACAATCGGTACATGGTTATCGATAGTCTACCTCAAGCAGTGTGCTTAGGGTTATGGCAACGGCACACTGCATATAACGGCGGGCTCATATCAACGTAAACCAATGGGGGAGGGTACGGGCGGATTCCGCGCGATCAGACTCGTGTTAAAAAACGGACGGAAACGGACCGGCGGGGACATGAGAATATATGGCGCGGCGGTAAGACCGCCAACATGATACCGGCTGCAACTTTGGACTTCCTTTCCTTCCCAGTCCCCGGAGGAGAAGGGAAGCCTAGGCTTGGAGGTAAGCTGCGACAGGAGGAGAAACGTTTATCTCGGACGGGGGTGGCGTTGCTCGAGACGGGGTCGGCGACGAGTTGTGCGAGGGGGGGTTCGCCCGCCCCCCCCGGCGCCCCCCCACCCCCCGAATCCGGCGCGACCGGAGTCATACAAGAGCAAAGGTCATTTAGGCCCGACTCGACGAGCGCCTACTGACTAGCTTGGCCTACCAACGCCCTTGCAGCGGTTGAAGCATGCCGCAAATGATGGAGACTAGCGACACCTTATTTTTCATGTTAGCATGCATGAAAAAATAGAAGAGGTCCAAACTTTGCGCTTTATGACATTGACGGTGTTGAACTGCCATTAATAATTAGGAAACTTAAATACACTGGAGAGGCTGGAACACGTGGTTCATGGCGTCATACTAAGCCCCAATTCAACGCCCTAAGTGGCGGATTGAGGGCGCGCCTAGAGACAACAACCGTTAACTCGGTATTGTTGTGACAATTTCAAATTCAATTTGAATTACACATTACGAGTCCGAGTCGCTAGGTCATTTGTACGGTACTATCCTTTAGGAACTACATGATGTTGCTACCTCCTCATTACCTTGGGCGATACAATTGTGCGTCCTATGCTACTATCTCCCGCGCGGGCGGGTTTCAGATGTTGACTTCGCGGTTTTGGGAACTACTCTCCATTTTTTCTCATCTTTAGGTGTATACGGGGGATGATGTTTAGTATGCCCCCTCACCTGCTGCCTCTTCGGAGGCGTTGGCCCCATGTATGACTTGCTTACAAGTTCTTAACTTTTAAGGCCCGTGCTTTCCTCGATCTCCTTGCCTTTTGCGATCTTCTCCCCCCCTCCCCGGATCACATGCGCGTTGTTTTAGGAACTAGACGCGGGGCTTTGGCTATATTCTTTGCTTTGTATGCGATTTGCTTCCGTGTTCCCGTTGATTGCTACATTATAGCGGCGCACCGGGTGTTTGGCCACACGCCGGGACGCCGGGCCACGCCTCTCATATCCAGAAGTGTCATCGATATAATGAGTTCCCGGGTGATGTCCGTGGCTTTGGCTCCTCATGCACGGCCTGACGGCCTTGCATGCTTCCATATCTGGGAAAAAACGCCGATCTCCATGCCCATGGACCATATTTCTCGTTTCCCTTGCTCGCGTTACGTTATTCGGCTCCATGACTAAGGGTCCGAATCAGAGATCGATTAATGATCAGTAATCGATGCATCGGCGTTTTTTGCAATTAATCAATTATCGATATTTAGGCACTACATTTATCGGATGCATCGATCTTTAAGGCTCGACTTATCAAATGCATCAATATTTAAAGGCCTGACTTATCAGATGCGTCGATATTTATAGGCTTGACTTATCGGATGCGTCGATATTTATAGGCTTGACTTATCAGATGCGTCGATATTTATAGGCTTGACTTATCAGATGCACCAATCTTTATAGCAGCGATTTATCAGATGCACCGATCTTTACTCCGCGATTTATCATATGCACCGATATTTATGCCGGGATTTATCAGATGTATTAATATTTATTTATCGTTTCTACCTTTGTTTCATTCTTCTATCCCGTGCGAGCTTAAATCAAATTGCAATTCGCTTTATATCTACACTGACCATATAAAAATCTAGCAGATGAATGAAAAATTGCAATTCACACACACGTCGAATGTTTTTGACAATGACGAAAATAAGGAGAAGGTGTTAAAACAGAATTGCATTATCAGTACTATACTCAGAATAAAATGCATCTATGGCCACCGTTGGTTCCGTGATATATCAACGGCCAACACTAGCCGAAAAAGGTTTCATAGATTGACCAATCAGCAACTCGAATGCGTCATAAAAGGGATCATGGCCTCGTTGCCATGCTTGGATAAAACGTGGTGAGGAGGTGGAACGGCGCCGATGACGGTCCAGAAAGGGATCATTGGTTACGAAGATTTTGATCGACGGATGCGATGTCTCGCTCTTGGAAAGACCCGGGAAGCGTTTTGTCTGTCTAGTATATTCATAGGTATGTTTTTGAATGTATGAACCGGCGGCAGCTGAAACTCGATGATGTCATCCGCGTGCTTTTCAAGAATGTTTGGGTAAAATGGATGGTGCTCATGCACTGAAGTAAATATGTGTTGTATAAACTATAAACCGTCTGCCAAGAACAAACACGGAGTAGCCGAGAATATATGAAGATTCGCGTAAGTGGGAAATAATTTTCCGTATAATTATCGGAAAACGCCGATCTCAGTATGTCTAATAGTTTCCGTAGAAAGCGCGGCAGACCCATCAAGCAACTTCCAGGTTTCACACCAACGCTCAAAGCCCAAGGATCCGCTGACGGTCCATTACGCACCCCGCGCAACTTCGCAGATCCTGACGCGGGTAAGTCCGAGTACGCCGTCCATGAGATCGTCGCCCATATTCTCAAGAAGGGCGCCGACTTCTACAAGGTGCGGTGGACTGGGCTTGACGAGCGAAGTGACACCACCGAGCCGGTCGCGCATCTATCCGACGATGCGTCAAAGGCGAAGATACAAGCTTACTTGGACGGTCGCGCTGCTTTGGAGCCACCGTCAAAAGCTGTGCGACTCACCGAGGTGCGCAGCGGGGAGTCCGTTGTCGACGAGGGGGCGTCAACAGACGAGACCATTTATCTAGACGGTGACTCGCCTGCGCCAAGACATGCCATAAAGCACTCGAAGATATCTCCAGTGTGGAAGTTTTGCTCTCCGAAGTTTCAAGATATGCACGGCAAGGCATCGACTATTTGTAATTTCTGCCATGAACAGCTATCAGCACCCAACACTACCAATATCTGGAACCACCTTGTTAGACATCATTCGAGTACGTTAGTGAACGCTTCCGTGGACGGTCATAAGGTATTTCGGTCGCGCCCAACTGCGTTTTGTCGCCAACCCGCAGGCTTACCGAGCCCTCCCGACGTTGTTTATGTCGAACTTGCTTGTGATGATAATACCCTCAACTGCGACGTTCCCGACATGTGCTTGACATAAATGATAAGAGGAGGATATTACATGTTTACGTGCGGAGGGCATGTCCGTCGCTCTGGCAGCTGACATCTGGGGCGAGAACGGAATCGCCCTCTTCGCCGTGCTCGCGTATTGGATCGACAATGATTGGGCTTTGCAAGAAAAGCTCATCCTCTGCAGACCCTTCAGTGACGTGAGTTGCCATGCACTTATTGTGAAGGCTGAGAGCTGTGGGTTTATTTAAACTATTTTTTAACATTCAATTGTCGATGCCTATTGTCGGCAGGTCGATCACACTGCTGAGGCAATTAGTTCAGCTTGCAAGGAAACGTTGGCCCGCTTTGGTGTGGGTGAGTACGACCCTGATCAAGGAGTGGATACAGTTGGCCAAGAAGCATTCGGCGTAGTCATCGACGAAGGAAGCAACATGGTGAAGGCATTTCAAGACTTCGAGGGTGGCCCGTGTGTGGATCATCGTCTCTCGAATGCTCTTAAGGATGCTCTAGAGAAGTCAAATGTCTGCGAGATTGTCAAAAAGGTATGCGCACCCACTATCGTATTGCTTATGTGCTAAATGTTTTGTTTTCTTTAATTGACTTCCTTGCTTGTGACAGGTGAAAGGCATGTCGGCACACCTGCACCGTTCAACCAAAGGATGGAATAAGCTCAAAGACATCATGGTCAGCATGAAGATGAAGGTCAGCAAGCCACCCCGGGCAGTGAAAACTCGCTGGGGCTATATCATTCCCATACTGCAATGGGTGGGTGTCAACAAGGCAGCTCTTCGGAAGTACAACTCATTGGCACCCAAGGACTGTGCCAGCAACGACGATGGAACAACTTTTAAAGACCACCAGATGAGCGACGATGAGATGGCAATCGCATACCAGCTGGTAGCGACCCTCTTGCCCTGAACACATGCGTTGTTTTTATGTCATATGTTATGTTATGATATATTTTATGTCATTCAGTGCGACCCTACAATGCATACATTCTCCTTTCTGTTGTTACGTGAACTTTTTGCTTTCCACCCTTGTGTGTGTGTGTGTGTGTGTGTGTGTGTGTGTGTGTGTGTGTGTGTGTGTGTGTGTGTGTGTGTTGTCTGTAACTCTTTATCATACATGTTTGCCAATATTTTGTGCGGCTTTGTTGGTGTTATGTAATGATGTATGCCACTGTTTACAATCATTTTATTCCTGAATCTTGGTTTCTTTTGTCGGCGTTCATAGGGAGTGTCCCTTGGGCCCGTGACACAGATGTTGAAAGTGATGGAATCCACCTCGGTGCCTACGCTTTTAAGTGTTTTGCCAATGTTTGGACTATTGGTAGCAGGATTGAGCGACAATGCGAATGCCGTCGCTGTGATCGACGACGAGGTGCACCGTGTGAAGGTAACATGAGCTCTATCCTCACAATCCCTAGTAAATTGAATTATTTATATTTATTTAATTTCCTATAGCTTTGTTCATGTTATAACAGTGGCTCGACTTGAATGAGGACGTTGTTATATGCCGGAAACTTCTGAGAGAAGCTGTGGATCGCCGATTGCTTAATATTCCCAGCCATTACGAAGAAGACATCCTGATTGCTTGCGCACTTGACCCAAGGTAAAATGACCCCCATGCAGTGTATTGAATCTATTATTATATTTGAATTAATTCAGGCAATCAACCATAAGCTTTCTTATGATAACATATTGTTTTTGTCACTTGCTAATAATATAATGATAACACTTCTTCTGTTAATCACGAGTGCTATGGCTTGATGCAGGTGGAAAAACTTTGATTTTTCTGGGGCAAATCGTCAAATGAAGGCGAAAGCATACAAGTTTCTTCGAGGAGCGTTCAAAGACAATTGGGCTCCTGATCCGGAAGTCCCATACCATGCCATTTTAGCACGCCCTCGCCATGTTGGAGCTTTGAAGAAGGTGAAGCTATCTGGAGTTGCGGGTATGCTGCAATTGATGTCGTCGGCCGAGGACGAGGACATGTCTGGTCCGGCGACCGTGGAGTCAACCGAGACAGATTCTCCGGCGGTGGTTGAGCGCAAGCAACTTTTGGAAGTGGAGGAGTATCTTCGGCTTCCACAGGTCCCAGCTCATTGCGACGATGGGCGCGATTTTGACTTGTGTATGTGGTGGAAGTCCCACGCACAGATGTTCCCTCACCTACACAACATGGCACGGACTCATCATGCACTCCCTGCTTCATCCGCCGGCGTGGAGCGTCTGTTTTCCGCTGCAGGTGGGATGCATGATGACCTCAAAAAGAACACGTCTGAGTCAACTTTGGAGAGCTCTTTGATGGTCTTCAAGAACACTTGAGCCAGATTTAGTAACCCCGCCCCTCTCATGTGGCTTGACTTCATTCTCATCACGAACTTCTAAATATTAGGCTGGTCCCACGTCATTGATCATCCAACCTCCTTGAACCCCGATATGTAATTTTATTTTTTCATATCTTTTGTTTCGTTCCGTAACAAGCACTTACAATCTCTCCATTACTCTCATTGCATTGTATTTGCATCGTGTGTGTGTGTGTGTGTTTGTGTGTTTGTGTGTTTTTGTGTGTGTGTGTGTGTGTGTGTGTGTGTGTGTGTGTGTGTGTGTGTGTGTGTGTGTGTGTGTGTGTGTGTGTGTGTGTGTGTTGCTTGTCTGCGTGAACTGTTCCTCGAGAGGATACAACGTGAAATGAGTTCCTAAAAAGCGGTCATCTTCTGGGATACTTGTCTGGCAACGAAAGATTTTGGGATACCTATGTGGCAGCGCACCATTTTGGGTTACTTCCTTGGCACCACATGGCCTAGCTATTCGCAACCATGGTCCGGACTATCAGCAACATGGCAATGCATAGTTTTGGCATCACAACGAGAGATGGCAATGGGAGCTATCTCGCCCGTCAGTATACTTTTATTGTTAGACCTTCTCTCTACTGCTTTTGAGCGATTACATATTATTCCTTTAACCCCAATGATCCCAGACACGACAACCTGTAGTGGGCAGGGTAAAACCCACGTTGAATGTGCTGCGCTGGGTGAGGGGTTTGTAGCACATTATTTTGCTGGGTTGTATGGGGATAGAATGTAATTCACGTATTTTGAATAATGCGTCATGTCTCCAACGTGCACACGGGTCTCAGCCTTGGAGAGCAATTGCATTGTGCCCTTCCCATCCACGACAACATGATTTGGGTTGTGAGCTGGGCATAACTGCAATGAAGCAGTGATTGACTTATCAAATGCACATAAGTTTTTCATGAGTTTTTTTAAATCTAGTACTTATTTTCGATTTATAAGATTTCGATCTTGAGCGCCTGAATTATCAGATGCATTGATCTTTAGTGTCCGAAATATCAGATGCATTGATCTTTTGTGCCGCGATTTATCAGATGCAGTGATATTTTAGAGGTTGAATTATCAGATGCATTGATATTTTAGAGGTTGAATTATCAGATGCATTGATAATTAGGGCTTGACTTATCAGGTGCATCAATCTTTACGTGAATGAAAATCAGATCTAGTGATGCGATTTTTTATACAATATATCGATTCTCGATCTTTTTCACTGAATTGATCAAGATTCTCGATCTTTAAGTCTGAATTAATCACGATTCTCGATCTTTAAATTTGAATTAATCGTGATTCTCGATCTTTATGCTCTCAATTTCGATTCGGACCCTTATCCATGACCACCATGTTCACGGTGGGGAGGAGTTCATGGCTGAAGCGGAGTACCTTGAAAAGGACCTAAGATGTGTACAAGTCCCGTCTATCTAAAGGGGCGGGACGTACGTTTGGAGGCTCGCCGAATTCGGTTTGGGGCCTCTCGTAATCGACACATGGATATGGTTTGGCTGGATTTTACGGCCCCGCATACGCACATGGTTGTGGACGTTACGGTCACTTGTGCGCGCACGAATTCCAATCTTCCGGCTGTGGGAGCTCCACTTCCGCTCCATGGTAGCTTTGTGCTGGGAGTCCAACAAGCTAAGCGTGATGCCGACATCCGCACTCCGTCCTACCTTGGCACGCCGTCCATCCAGACTGTACATGACTATCACCCCTTCGCTCTTGAGGATGGGGGTCAATTGGCTCCAATGGCGACTTAGTTAATTGATCGCTTGGCCATTTTCCCAGCTTGGGTGCGGCGGGCTCTCGTTCTTTGAGGTCTAACAGTAATACCCGCATTAAGGACTTTACACGGCGGTCTGCATTGTACACATGTCCCCTTCCGTCGTTTCCTTGGGGACGTGCGTCGTAAGCTCATGCAGCGTCTTTCTATAGTTCTTCATGGCACGCTCAGTTCTCGTGATGCTCTTCAAGAGGGTGGTGCAGCAATTGTTGCTGCCTACCTCCCTCCTCCATGGCTGATGCTTATTTACCTCCCCTTTATTCCCCTGTCTTTTTTGTGGATTCCAATGCTTTCTTTGTAATAAATGGATGTATTATATAATGGATAATATTGTCCAATCTATGACAACATTATCCACTCCTCCACAAAGTCCGGACAAGATTTCGCACCTTCGCAAGTAAGAAATATAATCATGCGTCAATTGTATTGACAAATCTCCTGAAATTATAGGAATGCTTTGGCCCCCAAGATGGAATGCACCGACAACCATGGGGGGCGCATTCGAGCACTGCCGGGCTTGTGTACTTGGTGTTATCGCGCCCGCACCCGTGCGGCACGCTCTTTAAAACAATCGCCGCGCTTGTTATACGAAAAGAGTACCAGGCGCACAACGCCGAAATATGAATGCTTATGCGACGGTCGCGCAAATACAAGGCATAGGCGACGCAGGGAGGAGGTGTTGGGCATGCCGATGTGTGGGAAACGCTTGAAATCGCGTATGTAGACTTACCACCGATATGCGCACAACCCAAGGGCAAGTTGCTTTTGGTTACAATGTTCAAACGATCGTAACTTACTCAAATATGGTCAAAACTTTTTCAACATGTACAATGGGACTCGTATTTTCAATGCGCGTCGAACGCATAGTTTCTAGAATTCAACCACTCACAAACAAATTTCTGTGAAATGTTTTAACATCCGCGTTATTCCGGCAAAGCTGAGCCGCAGTGCCAAGCAACACCCATCGAATTCGGCTCACCTCATGAGGCAATTTGTGCGGGGGTTGTCGATATATGTTAACCATTCGTACTGATTTCATTCGTAATGATTTCCGACCCTAATTCCCGACGCGTGGAGCGGGTGTGGTTGACACAAGCACATACCCAAGGATTCCAAACACCACCGTCAACGTGATGCGTCCCTAACGGCCAAGTTGGACCTCGTCCCTCACCAAAGCCAACCACCCTCGCATCTTCACAGCGTGCAGTGTGTATCCAAACCTGCGTCAATTGTGTGTTTTTACTTGCTTTCCAAAAACATCACTCGTGCCCGCGGCGCGTGAACTTCCGTCCTCTATTCACCCACCCGCAAACCAAACCTCGCGCATTGAACACGGCACCCACGCGTCCATAACCCATCCAATAAGTGCCCAAAATGCGTTTATGTGGAACACGGAGTAACATGCGCTTGAGCAATGCCCAAGCGTGGCGTTCAGAACGACGTGTGTAGTTCATACAATTACATGGGAATTTATGGGCTTAATTCTAAAAACTCCACCGACAACACTTGCTTTAAGCTGAGGCCTAACCACACCGGATGACGGCCAACTGCTTGCTTCCCGGCTCTCCTACGATTGGGTGGTACTCGGGTGTCGTCGTGCTTGACGTGATGAGAGGGGAGCGTGTTCTTGACTAGCTTATGTTAAACATAATGCATGTCCGGAAGTTTTTGGAGGAGTGCATGATATATGAGACGATATGTAGATGATGTATGTGATTTGATGCAATTTTTTGGCGCCCCAGGGATATTGGCCTTGCAGGTAAATTGGTACCGGCACCGGACAAATTTAATGCATATCGTCTTTTTATTGACCCTTTTGGCAATTCTCTTTTGGATTTGATAAATAAGATATGAACAACGAAATGTGTCCCAACCTAGGCAATGGTGTAGCTCCGCGGTCGTGTCAATACTGAAAAAGGGGGCGGACGTGACCGTCATGGGTAATTATAGGGGCATTTCCATTATGGGGGCTTTTATTAAAATACGTATGATTGTCGTAACCCAACGTCTTCAAGATGTATGCGAAACGAATCAGATAATCCGCCGGTGGCAAAGACGATTTATACTGGGGTGAGAGTGCCCCTTGCAAGTCGCGAGCATATTTGATATTGCGGGCCGCCGCCGAGCGTTAGGGTTACCCACGTATGCGGGGTTTATAGACGTACGGAAGGCATACGATACTATCCCTCGTGAACTTCTATTTTCTAAATTAGAGGCAATTAGAAAACAGATGGGATTACGGGACATCTGCGATCCGTCCTTTAAGCTCTATATAGGGATAGCACTGTCCAAGTAAAAATAGGGGATGCCCCGGACATATTATCCGACCCCATCCTAATAGAGCGCGGACTGCGGCAAGGGTGCCCATTATCCCCAATTCTCCTTGAAATATTTATTAATGATATATTTGACGGGATAGAAGACTTGGGGTGCGAGGTGCCGGGTTGCGTTGACAAGCTTGACTATAGGCAAATGGTAAGGATGCCGGGCCAATTATTTGCCGACGACACCGTGGACATTGCGCCGTCACTCGATAACTTGCATGCCATATATTCGCTCACTTTTTCCATGTACGCACCTCGGTGCTTCAGACTTGCATATTGCCGGTCCTTACTTACGAAGAAGAAGTATGGGGGGCGGAATCGACTAGAGGCGTCAATAGAACACAACCTATATTAAATCAATATTTGAGGCGCCTAGTTAGGGTCGGTGCAAAGGCACATGGGGTGGCCTCAACGCCGCTATTACGGGAGCTAGGAATAGCGCCCATAGAAGCAACGACATCAACGGCTAGGACAAGGGCGTTCCTTAAAGCGCCCACCCTAAATACTAGTGGTGGGGATCTAGTGGGCCAACCTAGTTGTATGCGCCCAAATACTTGGAAGTCTGGGACCGTGCGTTGGCTTGAACGTATTGCTGGGGAAAGCGCGGAATTAGCCCAAAACGTACGCGTCCCATCCGCCTGGAGGCCTTAGCAACCACGCGTTGCCTCCAACCTAGTTAAAGCAGCCGGCAGCGGTATGGGGTCGATTGGAGACATCGTCGTCGGCATGTACTAATACGTTGAGTATTTATTCTTGTGCTTCATATGTTGGGAACCCATTGCCACAATACGGCACGTGCACTACGCGGGGGCCGTTGCATGGTTACACATTATAATTCAATTTCGTACGCGTGTATTTCCCACAACCCGTCGTTCGGCCCGCATTCATGCCATGGGTGAATGTTTTCTCCATAATTTATATGCGTGCGCCGGGGATGTGCATGAATCTATAGAGCATATCATGCATAAGTGCCCACGTTGGAAGTGCCACCGTCGTAATTTTGGGACACTAGCCCAATAGTTCAATGGTTTGCAAGTCAGTTCGCTACCTCCCCCGAAGATATAAATGCCTTACTTCAAGGCGGTGCCCCCCCTTCCCTTCATGGCGCCATTCATTTTATAGGAAATGGGAGGTTTTTCCTGTAAGGGCGCGAAGCCCTCCCTCATCTTGCTTTCTTTGTAGTTCACGTATCGCACTCCCGAAAAGATTTTCTCCGTGATATGGGCCTTGCTCCTTCTCGCATTACTCGAATGGGCCGACGCCCGGACGGGTAGGACAGACCTATCGTGGTTATAACCGGGAATGCATTAATGTTTGTTTGCATGTAATTGGGAGGTTTTGGTTGGTGAAACTCCAACACTTGCCCCGTGTGGGGTTAGTTAGAGCAATATAATACGGTTCTCGCAAAATGGTACGTTATGCACTCACACGAGCGTCGCCTACCCGGGAGCATGACCGATGATGCGTTTGAGGTTTGTTTAAAACTTCTGCTCTCAGTCGTGCTTGCAAAACGCCGCAAGTAGAGGATGCAGGTGCAGGTTTACCTACCTGTCGTCCCATATTCCGGGGGCGGACAAAAATAAAATAAAAAATCATCTGACCGATGACCCGACACGCTTCCGGTACTGTTCCAGCACATGTACGGGTAGCTGACACGACCGCGAGCAGATGTCGTCGTCCCAATCCAAGCCTATACAGCCGGCGCTTCACAATCATCAGTTTCCCCCCTCTCTGTCTCTCTCCCTCTCTGGGAATTCGACTGTTTTGATTCTCGAGACGATCTCAAATAACGCTCCGTGATAACGACACGGCTGCAGAAAGAATGTAAGGATTTACTAGTCGGTGTGAAAGTGCGCCCCAAGGTTGTTTAAAGAAGTTCCATACCGAGTCGTCCTGCTAATCACTTTCGTCCATGTAGTGACTCCATCACCAATATAGGAGAAAGGGAAATCACATGGGGCGTGGACTCTCTTTCAACCTCGTGCACCAGCTGGCCTTTTATGGAGCGTATCACAACAACAGAGTGAACCAGCTAATTCATTTTGTATTCGTAAGTTTTGTCGTCGACTGCGCTGCGGATTGGAATGCGCCCTTTCACTTTCGCATTCCTAATTTGTGAAGAATAGAATGCCACCGCGTATATTTAGTCTTACAGCTCACTGTGCTGCACTCCCACTGTAAGGTGCCGCTCATTAGCTGGAGCCTTCTTGTGTGGGCTTGCCGCGTGGAGCTCGTCGATACTGAGGGACTCTGTTCCGATGTCCCGCTCATTCCGCGAGTGCTAACAAAGTACGGTCCGCGCCAGTTGGCACTTTCCTCAGGAGCGTCTTTCGTGTGTTGCTGTCGATCCTCGATCGCACTGTCCGCATATACCCTGCAACTGTGCGCTACTGACAGTCACCAACTTCCATGATGACGCCGCGCGACAGGAACTGTGGTGCTGATCTGGCGGGGGCGCTCGTCGCTTGCATGTCGCTGTTCTACATCTGCATCGAGCCCTTCGCTGGCCTCACTTGGACCGCAGCTTTGGGCCTCCCTCTACTCTATGCAGCGAGAACCTTCCGCAATGTGAGTGCTTGCATTCATGCATTCATAGCACTGCTGCGTATTGCTCGGACGGTGAAGCGCTAAGACTGTGCTGCACGCATTGTCACGAGCCGCCCGTCGAGGTTGATATTAGCTCGCGGTCGGTTTGATTACTGCTATATCTATATCAATCCAGGTGGAAAACTCTGGTATGCTGTCGTTGGCAGTGCATGTGTTCAGCTGGTACATGCAGATCCATCCGGGGCATGCGGTATTCGAAAAGCGGCGACCTGCCCTGCTGGACTCGTTCTTCCAGGTGAGTGTGGACTTCGAAGGAATGCGCATTCATCGTGCAGATGGCTTACTCAGACAAACGGCGGAAGACCTCTGCCTCTCGTTGACCTTGTTATTTATTGGCCTTATCAACTGTGTCGATGTGCATTTGCTTGTGCCATGCAGAGTCTTGTGATGGCTAACCTGTTTGTCTGGATGGAGCTGCTGTTCCTGTTGGGATACCGTCCTCAGCTGCACTCTCAAGTCATGCGCTTCGTCGAGGCCGACATTAAGGCGCGTGCTTGACTCCCACTCATACGTCAGCACAAGCACTCCCCACTCCCAACCGTGCTTTTCGGAAGATCCTGCTTTCATGTCTCTACACAGTGCGCGCTGCTGTATTGTGCCGTGCTTAATGATACCGCCGTGCTGCGCTACCAATACGTTGCAGGCTTGGAAGGAAGGGCGCTCGAAAGAGTCATAGGAATGCCTCCCTGCCGCTTTGTTACCAGGTAAGATAGATACATGCGCTGGAAAAGCACTGGCAGTCTAAATGTGTCCAACAATCATGGGGATGAGACGCTGAGTATTGTTGAGATTGTCTGTCGTGCGCTAGTCCCAAACGTAACTGCGCAGCATGACAGAAGCACATCTTACGAAAACTGAATGGAGCCCGGTGTCATTTTCGCTCGCAGGATTGGGCTCAACTGTGGGGCAGTGCTCAATAATCTTCAGGCGCTCGCTCAATGTGTTGAATTATGGTCGGAGTTTCACTCCTGGCGGTTGTCATGTCATGTCATGCTGCACCCCCTCCCCTCCGAAATGAGCTGTCGCCTTCCTCGGCGATGCGTGCAGGAAAAGTCTGCCCGGGACGATGTAGGCCCTCGATACCACAACCAAATCCTCATTCAAATTCAATCATGCGCTACTGTGTGCTGTATGTGTTACTTTCACTTTAACATGTACTGTAAGTTTGTGCCTAATGTACTTGCAAAGAACTGCATATACATACACACATATGCAGTCTATTTCAGCACAGTGACGGAAGTGGGGGCCATACACGTGCGTACGCCATCAGAGTGCGTCGAGTCCGGAGACTTGCTTGGATTGCGAGTCAGACTTCGTATGTATGGTGCTTTCAGTACGTGATTTGCTCGTGAGAATTCTGGCGCTACAAGACTCCGATTGCGTGGAAACAAGGTCCGCTAACAAGAAAATTGTAATTGCTGCAATTTTGCCTGCGTGGTTAGTAAATAACCCGACCACCACAAAGGTACAGCTGCGACCGCAGCCCGTGCTCATCCCAGTGAAAAAATGAATGTACTTTCGGCCATCAAACGTTACGCCCCTGCTGTCGCGCCATGTGGGATCCGAGAGGGCAATAACACAAGCAGCAGCTGCGCGGAAGATATTGAACATTGATTAAGTGCCCATTTTGATTCTAGTGATGCGCCATGCATTCGATATGAAAGCTCTTATTGTGTTGACGTGGGGGCAAATGGCAAAAAAGAACCTCCCCCCTAGCGCTGCATCAGATTGAACTCAAAACATTTTGTTCCACATGTGTGCCTCATAATATTCATTACGATTATGGCAGAGGTTAATGAAACACTTGCTTACATTGTAATGTCGCGTTGTGTTGACAAGGGGTTCACAATTTGGAGACGTTAAATGTAGTTAAGTTTGTATTTCGGTGGTCTTAACCCACGAGTGTGATATGCTAGCCGAAAAGGCCATATTGATTCAGTTTTGCAATGGAAGTATGCGGTACAGTTCCTGTGAAATTGTCTGAACCCGACATTGACATGACATATTGTGACTCAACACTAGCCAAAGTCGATGTAAGAACACATTTCTTGATCTATCACAATGTGAGACCCGACATATACGTGTGGCCTCTCATCATCGCCCGATTACCGTCGAATACTAGCTAGCGCGGATCCCGCTACGTGGGCTTCCCTTGACAAATGATTTACAACAACACTAGCAAGTTGGACCGGATGTTGTCTAACGGCCATCATTTGCTCAGCCATATTGGACACTTAAGAGCAAAGATTGGGCCGGGTACTCTTCGACTACGTACACCTACCGACACACGTATCTACAATGTGTGCCGACGTTCCTCGGGGGTTAAAAACTGTAAGCAACCGCAGTAATTGCCTCAGCCCCCCCGCCTAAGCAGTGACGAAATAAATAATTTTTTAATCACGAAAACATATCCGAAAGTAAATCCACTTGTCAAGAATGCATAATGAAACTGCTGCTCGACCTTCACGATGCACGGCCCGCTCCGCCAACCGAACCGGGGTGCCGATCGGCCTAGGCCGATCATCGTTCGAGAGGGACGACGGGCGAGCCTAACCTAGCTCCCGCGCGCCTTCGTACTTGCCGAAGATAGGAGGGGAAAGGCTGGCAAAAACCCTCCTCACATAGTCGCTTCTCGACCCCGCCGTCGCATCCCGTAGACCTCGCCCCAATGTCATTGCCGCTCCTCCCGGCGCGACGCTCCTCCTTGTCGAGGTCCCCCGTCACCTCGAGGGCAAATGGGGGGGACCGAGACACACAAACATAGTGGAAATCTTGCGCTCCTACCTCCGGGCCTGAGTTTTTTCCCCTCATTTCCCCGGCTTTTCCGTGTCTGGTACCCGGGTACCTGCATGGCAGCCCGTCTTGCGCCCTTGCCCTCTCCCCTCCGATCGCGCGTCCACCAAGCAGCTTTGTTTTGAGCGTGGGCCTCCGCGCTAACCCGGCCCCGCACTCTCTAATTTTAGGTGTGCCTAGCGATATTGGGTGTCGATAGGGCGAGGGCAAGTCACCGTAGACGAATCCGACGGGCCGCGGGACACGAAAATTTCTCCGTGCAGGGTTTTCCGGCGGCGGCCGGCCCGGTGGGTCGTCGCCGCCAGATCGTGTCGCTCCCCCCTTTGCGACCAACTTTCTTGCCGCACATGCGTACTCCTCCCCCCGGGAGATGTATCTTGGCGACGTAGTTAGTTGCCATTGAGCGCCCTTCCCTTGTGTTGCTTCCCGACTAGCCATAAATCCGGCACCGTAGATACGCCCGTACCCTCCTCACGTCCCCCCAAAGAACACTTGGCCCACCCGTATCATTCGCATGCATGACGGTAACCATTCTCGTATATCCACGCATACGTTTCCGATCTCTGTTGGGAGAACTAAGGGGGATCCGTGGCGTAGGGCAATGCAATACCCTCTACGCCGGGTGCGGACATTATTTAGTTTCTGAAAAAGCCCTCCGTAGAGGGCTTCCCGGCGGCGGGTGTACCCTGAGGATCGCCGCCGCCATACGGAGCCGTTTCTCCGTCTGCGACTTGACTCATGCATGCGTCACGCCGTGCCTCACCCCCCGGGGACGGCGCGCATGGCCCAAGGATGGTCGACGGCTAGCGAGCGCCCTTCCGTGGCGTTGCTTCCCGGCTTTCCGCCGCCAGATCCGGCAGCCGCGTCCCACCGCTCACCCGACCGTACCCTCCTCGCCACCACACGCTCCTTCGATACATGCCCCACCCCCCCAAGTAGAACGGCATCCAATAGTATCTAGCCACGAAAAAGCATATCGGACGGCCCGAGCGCGGGATCTTGGCGCAGGTAACGCACATACAATTTTAATTCAAAAGCCATGTGTAGAGGGCTCCCCGACAGCTATTGATCGCGCGGATCGCAGTGCCGCCCCTCTTAGCCCCCTACCGTGCCAAGCATGGCACGGCTACGGGGTTTCTAGCGCCCACCACAGGGAGGTCAAGGGATGCCGACGGGCATGCGAGCGCACCCCCTCCAGGGCCGCCGCCAATCCGCCGCCGGCGGGCGCCGGCTTCCCTTGGCGGGTGTTGGAGAACACGTCCCGGTCGAGGCCCATGCAATTGTGGGCCTTCGCGGGACTATATAGCTAATTAGACGTCGGTTTGTGCCACATCTTCCAAGATACGGAGTCTCTCCGCATACGAACAAGGACACCTCTAAAACTAGTACACGGACGCTCGTTGTAGTGCACTATGATAACCTTACTGCGCGTTACGACCAACTCCAATAGTACGTGATCGAATGGCGCGACAAAAGTGTTATTGTTGTGCTTGCTAATTGTGCGGTGTTTTCGGCATTTCAATGTCATTTCATCGGGGCGGTGGCGTGCCGCAGTTTAAAATTGAAAAGATAGTATCGGGGCCAACGATGAGCGTACTCACGGGCCCGTCGCGGTGATGCTAGTAATGTGGCTTTAATACCACTTGCTCGCCTAGGTTCATGCTCAGAAGTCCACTCGCCCACACCCGCCACCACCGCACTTAACAGATGGGCCATACGCGAGGACCTCCTCACATCACTCCGCAGCACTTTCCACATCCATACGGAGCTCTACTCAGACCCCCTCAACAAATCACTTAACTCGCACTCTTACCACTCACTCTACCCCGAAGACACAGTCTTCTCATCCAGCGGAAGCAACGCACCACACACCTGGCACGGCACTAACATCGCCAACCCGGAATACGACCACAAATGCATGCGCCGCGCCATGGATCATGCTATCACTAGCGCCCACTCCACAGCCTCACACTCACCCAACGCCACCACCCTCATACTCCCCCAATGGGAACACACACCATACCGACATTCCAAATCCATAAACTCTCCATATACCCACCACCTCTACACCCTTTTCAACGAGGCAAACACCTTCCTACCCCCCGACCAACGCACAGGCAACCCCACCCCCACCCCATTCGGCACACGTTGGATGGTCGACATCTAACTCATTGCCAACCCCCTCGCACTCTCCGCCCTACCCTCCTCGCACACAACCATGACAGCCCTCCATAACACACTTGAATCAATCTACAACACGCACCTCCCCAACCCCACAATTACCATCCCACCCCCGCACCTCCTCGACAGCAACTCCCCACACTCCGCAGGCATCTACCATCTCCCCCCTAACCCTACTCACCCCATCACTTTACCCCTTCCGGAACGCAAGACACTAACATACTCGCCCACCAGCGGAGAACTTGCTTGGAATTGGTAGGAATTCGTATACACAGACGGCTCCAAGAAGGGAGGCCCCTCCCCCTTTGGAGCGACCGCCACACACCCCGCCTCGGACACACGCATCAATTTTTTGGTGACCTCCACCCCTCCCTCACACACCATTAATCGCGCGGAGCTTGCGGGCATAGATATAGGACTCCAACTCGGCCATACCCACCTCCTTACATACAGTGTGTGCTCCCTCCGCCTAATACAAGGCTACATGAACTGACCATCCGCCTACCGACACAACATTCACCGTGACACGCTCCTCTCCATCACACGCACCCTCAAAACCCGCTGCGAGTCAGGCATCCGCACACACCTCGGCAAAATCAAAGCACACAACCACTCATTAGGCAACGACCTCGCAGACACACTCGCCAACCAAGCTTCGGACGGACACCCACCCGACACAACACGCACAGCATGTTCAGACATGTCGATAGGCCACTTGACTTGGCCGTACACCCTCAAAGCACAAAACCTAGGGGACCCCATACCCTACAGATACACCAACCTTAAAACAAACGCACACACATACAACACCAAATACACACACACACACACACACACACACACACACACACCCCTCTCACAAACAACCAAACACGGTGCCCTCCTCGCCCGCGCCGCGGAGGACGGCGCCGACTTCACATTCCACAAAAAGCACACATCCCTCACCAACATCCAATTCACTCACAAGCAAGAATTCATGTGGGGCGTCCACAACACCCGCCTCCTCACCCACAACCCCACCCTGCGTTGCCCCATGTATGCCCAATTCACCAGCCACGGCCACATGGCCGGTAATTGCCCCACCATGTCTGGCCTAAGACATGACCGACGCAACAGCGCGCTACAACTCCTCCTCGCTCTCTCATGGAACGCCACAACGGAGGACGATGGGAGACCATCACCGCAGACTTTGGTAACAAACCTATCAGATTCCCCGCATCCCCCACACCCACCCACACCCCTCTTGATTGCCATACCCCTCACCCCACCCACATGCCCACCTGCCTTATTGCCGTTGACGAAGGCCTCTCACCCGACTCCCTAACCTCATGCCTTGCCATCCTCCCCACCGACATTCCCCCCCCCCACTCGGCGCAACGCTAGTATTTCATCGTCCAACCGACACAACGCTTCGCCTTCGAGCTAGTTGTCCGCGACTATCCCACCATCTCCCACGTAAAAAGGAGAATAGCGTGTGTAAAGCGACCGGCACCACGCTCGCCCCACCCAGATTTCAGTCTCACCTAGCCTTCAGCCCACCGATGTTATCGACCGGATATGGTTGTTTTAAACCGACACGCGAAAATTCGGCCCGTGCGTACTTTAATTAGTAGTGTTATTGTTTTTTCCCGAAGCAACGCCGCAACGCCCACCTAACTTAGCGAGGAGCTAGCCTCTCTCACGGCGAAAGGTGGGAGTCAAACGAGGAGCGCCAATCTATACTTTTGCGTGCCTACATGCTCCTCACAGCCTTGTTGGCTTTGCTTCTTCCTCGCCGGTCGCTCTCATGCGTCGGCTAATTCGCCCGTGGATAGTTTTTCCTGCTACATCTCAGAATAGTACATTACGCAGTACATTTTGAACCGCTTCATATCGGCAACTCGCCGGTAGCGGCACGTTCATATGAGCGCATGTCGCTACACCTACCCGGCTTGAGACACACGCTTCAAGCACTGCACCTTCGACCAAGATGGCACCTTCCTCGACGCAAGCTAGGACGGCATCAAGACCTCGGCTACGTCGAGGGGGGGTGCTAGCACTAGCATCCCGTTGCCTAGTGCTTATGTACAAGGTAGATATTTGTCATCCTAGTACTTAGTGATATGCTATTAGCTATACTCTATTCCCTATTAGTGGCGGCCGGCCGGCCGTGCCGGTGCCTTCGCCGGCCGCCATCTCACTCCCCTCACTTCTCTAGTCACCACAGCAGGCCCCCTTATGGGGCCGGCACGACTTACGTGTAACTATCCGTTCCCGATTCCGACTCGTTATGGGCCCTCTTGTTAGCAATAGCATCCCGTTGCCTAGTGCTTATGTACAAGGTAGCTATTTGTCATCCTAGTACTTAGTGTTATGCTATTAGCGGTGCTCCATCCCCTATCAGTGGCGGTCGGCCGGCCTTGCCGGTGCCTTCGCCGGCCGCCATCTCTCTCTTCCCACTTCTCTAGTCACCACAGCCGGCCCCCTTGTGGGGCCGGCACGACCTCCGTGTAATTATCCGTTCCCAACCCTAACCGGTGATAGGCCCTCCACCAAGTTACACTAGAGAAGACCGTGTGTAAAGCGCTCGGCGCCACGCTAGTCCTACCTACTCCCACGTTAAAAAGAGTAGAGCGTGTGTTAAGCGCTCGGCGCCACGCTAGTATTTTATCGTCCAACCGACACCACGCTTCGAGCTGGCTATCCGCGACTGTCCTACCGTCTCCCACGTAAAAAGGAGAAGAGCGTGTGTAAAGCGCCCGGCGCCACCCTCGCCCCACCCAGCTTCCAATCTTACCTAGCTCACAGCCGGCCCTTCAGCCTACCGATGCTCTCGGCCGGATATGGTTCTTTAACACATACCCGCGAAATTTCGGCCCGTGCGTACTTTAATTAGTAATGTTATTGTTTTTTCCCGAGGCAACGCCGCAACGCCCACCTAACTTAGCGGGGAACATGTTGTAAGCAATTTCAATTTCATTTTCAATTTAAATTAGCGGGGAGCTTACTTTATCCACGGCGAAAGGGGGGAGTCAACACAAGCAGCGCCCGTCTATGCTTTCGCGTGTCTACATGCTCCTCACAACCATGTTGGCTTTGCTTCTTCCTCGCCGGTCCCTTTCATGCGTCGGCTAATTCGCCCGTGGACAGTTTTTCCCGCTACATCTCAGAATAGTACATTACGCAGTACATTTTGAACCGCTTCATATCAGAAACTCGCCGGTAGCGGCACGTTCATGTGAGCGCATGTCGCTACACCTACCCGTCTTGAGACACACGCTACAAGCACTACACCTTCGACCAAGATGGCACCTTCCTCGACGCAAGCTAGGACGACGTCAAGACCTCGGCTACCTTGAGGGGGGGTGCTAGCACTAGCATCCCGTTGCCTAGTGCTTATGTACAAGGTAGCTATTTGTCATCCTAGTACTTAGTGTTATGCTATTCGCGGTACTGTATTCCCTATCAGTGGCGGTCGGCCGGCCGTGTCGGTGCCTTCGCCGGCCGCCATCTCTCTCTGCCCACTTCTTTAGTCACCACAACCGGCCCCCTTGTGGGGCCGGCACGACCTCCGTGTAACTATCCGTTCCAACTCTAACACCTCCATCAAGTTACACTATAGAAGAGCGTGTGTAAAGCGCTCGGCGCCGCGCTAGTCCTACCTATTCCCACGTTAAAAGGGTAGAGCGTGTGTAAAGCGCGCGGCGCAACGCTAGTATTTCATCGTCCGACCGACACCACGCTTCGCCTTCGAGCTAGTTGTCCGTGACGGTCCCACCATCTCCCACGTAAAAAGGAGAAGAGCGTGTGTAAAGCGACCGGCGCCACGCTCGCCCCACCCAGCTTTCAGTCTCACCTAGCTTTCCATCAGCCTACCGATGTTGTCGGCCGGATATGGTTGTTTCAAACCGACCCGCGAAAATTCGGTCCGTGCGTACTTAAATTAGTACTGTTATTGTTTTTTCCCGAGGCAACGCCGCAACGCTCACCTAACTTAACGAGGAGCTAACCTTTCTCACGGCGAAAGGGGAGGGTCAACACAAGCAGCGCCCGTCTATACTTTTGCGTGCCTACACGCTCCTCACAGCCTTGTTGGCTTTGCTTCTTCCTCGCCGGTCGCTCTCATGCGTCGGGCTAATTCGCCGGTGGACAGTTTTCCCCGCTACATGTCAGACTAGTACATTGCGTAGTATATTTAGAACCGCTTCATATCGGCAACTCACCGGTAGAGGCATGGGCTTGTGAGTGCACGTCGCTACACCTACCCGGCCAAAGACACGCGGCTAGGTATAAGTCAAGGCTGCGAACAATTCTAAAGTAGCGCTAGGGTCTGGCGCTCTCTCGACGTCGACCACCATGCGGACGTCGAGCCGGCCAAAAGGGGGCAGCACGACACGAACAATGAGGAGTACTATCGCGACGGGAGGAGCGGCGAGGCTTGGCGGGGGGGTATTAATGAGGATCAACCGCCGCCGGAAAACCCGGTACATAGGGTTTGAATGATTCCCGCGCCCCAGCGGCCTTTTTGGATCCGGCCATTGCGAGCTTGCACTACTCCGCCGCTACCCAATATCGCAAGGCACACGTGATATTAGAGAGCGCCAGTCCGGATAAGCGCGGAGGCTCGCTATCGAAACAAGTGTGCTCGATGGACGCGCAAACGGTGGGTGGAGGGTGCGATCGATGGTTGACTTTCCAGAAAGGCACCCGGGTACAAGTACAAGGAAAGCCGGGGAAATGGCCGGGAAAACTTTTCATCACGGCGGCATGAGCGCTAGTTTTTTTGTCTGGTTGTGTGCCCCCCCCATTTGTCCTTGAGGTGACATGGGACATCGACTAGGAGGAAAGTCGTGACGGAAGGAGCGGCTACGACCTTGGGGCGGGGCTTACGGGATACGACGTCGGGATCGAAGAGCAACCGCGCGAGGAGGGTGTTTTCGCTAGCCTTTCCCCTCCTTTCTCCGGCAAGACCGAAGTCACGTGGGAGCTGGATTAGGGAGGCCCGTCGACCCTCTTGAACGCCGATCCGCCTAGGCCGGTCGGCACCTTGGTTATGTGGGAGCGGACCGTGCATCGTGAAGGTCGAGGAGCAGTTTCATTTTGCATTCTCGACAAGTGGATTTATTTTTAGATATGTTCTTGTCGATTACAAAGTCATTTCTATTGTTCCTTTTTAGGCAGGGAACTGCGGCAATTACTGCGGTTGCTTACAGTTTTTAACCTCTGAGGAACGTCGGCACACATTGCAAATAGGTTTATCGATAGGTGTACATGGTCGAAGAGTATCCGGCCTAATCGTTCTCCTTAGTGTTCTTGATGGCAAAGTATTGATGGCCGTTAGACAACAGTCGGTTTAGTTTGCCGATATCGTTATAATGTAATTTCAATTTCAATACAACGTTGCCGTCATCATCGTTTTCGTTGCTAGTGCCGTTAGTGCGCGAATAGACCCAAGTGTCCCATAAGCCGGTAGTGCCCTTGATCAACTCCATGGCATGCTTACGGTGGGCGCCCAACATGCAAAGCTTGATACGGACTTTGTAAGAACTAGCATTGCATTACCTAGTGCTTATGTACAAGGTAGCTAGTCCTTATATTAGTACTTAGTGTTGTACTAATAGCAATACTCTATTTCCTCGTTAGTGGCGGTCGGCCGGCCCTGCCGGTGCCTTTGCCGGCCGCCATCTCTCTCTTTTCACTCCCTTTGTCCCCAATGTTGGCCCCCTAGCGGGGCCGGCTAGATTACCCGTGTAACCATTGTACTTCCAAACTCCAACAGGTTATGGGCCCTCTACAACGTTGCCCGGGATAGTCAGACCTCCGAAATACGGCAGCCCCAAGTAAGAGAAGAGCGTGCAACATGAATACTCGCTATGAAGTAAACACCGACGCTAGCCGCCCAAGGTCCCCCGTGGCCACCCTAGGCTAGCAGTACCGCCTCCGCCACCCAAGGAGAAGAGCGTGCAACTTGGATACTCGATTGAACTACCACTACCGACACCAACCGCCCATGGTCACATATGGCCGCCCTAGGTTGGTTGCCTACACCACCCTGCTCACAGCTCACCGATGCTATCGACCGGATCTGGTTTCAAACCAAATTCAAACCGATTCGCGAAAATTCGGTCCGCGCGTACTTTAAATAGTAATGTTTTTGTATTCTCCCGAGGCAACGCCGCAACGCTCATCTGACTTGGCGAGGTTCTAACCTGGCCTACGGCGAAGGGGAAGGAGTCGACACGATAGCGCCCGACGCATTTTTCCGCACCGGTACGCATTCGGTTTAGTCCGTTCATGACTTCACACCCTTTATTTATTCATGAGGTTTTGAGGATGGAGCCGGACGTTGTGATTTTCATGTGGGTTCATCGGTCTACCTCGTCTCCGTTCCGCCATTTTTTTGTCGATCGATGTGCGCATATAATTTATGCAACGTCTTTATTTAACTCTTCATGGCACATTTGGTTCTTATCGGTGCGATGTTGTGCAAGGTGGTTGTGCTCATGTTGTTGCCTACATGTCTGTTTTATTTTGTGCTCGACACGCTCGTCGTAATGTCTCATGTGTTTTCTTGTTCCGCCCATGTTGGTTTTTTTTCACGGATTTCCTTTAATTTAGGTTTTATCGGTATCGGCGCCCACCGGCGGCGCAACGGCAGCGGACCCGGAGGGAAGTGCGCTCACATGCCCGTCGGCACCAACTCCCACCTCCACGTGGTGGGCGTTGGTAACTCTATTGCCGTGCTATGCATGGTACGGTAGGGAGCTAGGCGAGGTGAGCCAACAACTGTGATCAACGCGATAACGGAAAAGCCATTTACATAGGATTTTTAATGATTTATGTGCGCTACCGGCGCCAAGATCTCCCGCTCGGGCCATCCGATGTATTTTTCAAGACCGAATACGTCTAAGATACCGTCCTATTTGGGGCGGTGCTGCTCGTGTTGACTCCCCCCTTTCGCCGTGAGAAAGGTTAGCTCCTCGCTAAGATAGATGAGCTTTGCGGCGTTGCCTCGGGAAAAAAACAATAACAGTGCTAATTCGAGTACGCACGGGCCGAATTTTCGCGGATCGGTTTAAAATAACATGATCCGGTCGACAACGTCGGTAGGCTTAAGGCTGAGTGAGAAATTTGAAATTTGAAATTAAACACTCCAATACCAGTAAAACCGGTTGGAGTCTCTGGCCCCCCCTTCTGCTACGCCTAGCTGGACTTAGAAGCGTGAGGTAGACCGTGAACCACTAATCCCAACCTCTCCAATGGCAGTGACGATACTGTCTAAAACATACCCGTATCCGGGTATTTATTATCTTCTGATCTATACGTTTTATTTTTTGGATACAGTATGAAATAAAAAATGTCACTAGTCTCCACGATACACGGCCTGCTCCAGCCGCTGCGGGGTCGCTGATCATCAAGGCTGTTCAACTTGAGCTGGTCGAGGCGAACCTGCCTGACCTCGGCTCATGTGCGACTCCGGTCGTGCCGGAGCTTGGGGGGAAAGGCAGGTGAAAAACCCCCCTCGCATAGGTCGTCGTCGGTCCCGCCTCGACCCGTGCTCAACCCCGCCCGAGGTATTAGCCGCTCCATCCGACGCAGCTCGCCACCTAGCCGAGTCTTCTCTCCTCCTTCTGGGGCTGAGAAGAGAAAAGAACTAGGCTGCAGACGGTGTCCGGCTGGCTCTCTTGCCCCCGAGCCAGATTTTCTCATGTCCCCTGTCCTTTCCCCGTATGTTTCCAACACCTATATGATCGCGCTGTGGCCGTCCGTACCCTCCCCCGGTGGTTTACGTTGTTAGGGGGCTGCCTCAGGCAGTGTGCCGTTACAATAACCCTAGGCACACTGCCTGAGGCAGCCTGTCGATAACCGGGTACCGACTAGGGAAGGGGTTGGAAGTCGCCGGTCCTCAAAAGATGGTGGGTAGGGAATTTTTCCAAAAGCCCCCCGTACCGGGCTTTTCCGGCGGCGGGCGATCCTAATGACCGCCGCCGCCAGGCCGTGCCGCTCCTTCGGCTGCGACCCACCTCAGTCTTGCGTAGCATCAGGCCTCGCCCCCCAGGGGAGACCTAAGGCTATCGCAGGGCCGGCGACTGCTAGCGAGCGCCGTGCCCTAGCGCTGCTTCGCAGCTGTCCGCCGCCAGCTCCAACACCCTCGTCCCTCCGCTGATCAGTCCGTACCCTTCTTCGCCAAAAAATATTTCGGTGTCTTGCCAGTGCATGTCCTGTGAGGAGTTTGGTGAGCATGTCAGCGTCGGCAAAGCCTGTGACTTGGAGGTTGTGGTCCAGGCCCCCGCCCAACGTCAGGCGCATGTCGATGGTGCCATGAAGGTAGCGGAGGACCTTTTGCAGAGCGTGCCAATGTGCCTCCGTGGGTGAGGCTTGGGCGGAGCCAAGGATGCGCAAGACCGTGGAGACAGCGGGGCGCGTGCAGACGGGGGCGTAGTGGGGGTTGCCCAAGAGACTGGGGTGGACGTCTAAGTCAAAGTCGGGGGTTGCGTGTGTCGGTCGGCCGATGACTATGGGGTCAATGGTGGGGCGACGACGGCCACGGGGGGTGTGGTCGCCACGCTGGGCTGGGGAAGAATGTTGTCCGTGGAAGAGAAAAGGTGGGCCACCGGGAAAGGGAGAGCGGCCGGCCATGGAAGGCGGCGGGGCGTACGGATGCGGGTGGTCACGGGAGAGGGGGACGCCGTGAGAGGGCGCCTCCGGGATGAGAGGTATGGGGTGGTGAAGGGCATATCCAGCGGGGGGGTAGGGGGGGGTGGCGGGAGTTGTTCAACCGCGATGTCGTGACGCGAGGGGTCGCGGTGTAGGGCAGAATCAGCGGGGGGGTATTGGGGGGGTGGTGGGAGGTGTTCAACCATGAGCTCGGGACGCGAGGGCTCGCGGTGCGCATCGGGACGGCGCTGTGCGACGGCGGGGTCGCCAACAGGAGATGCAGCGGTAGCAGCAGACAAGGCCGACTGTGCGTCCGGTGGGGCGTAGCCAGGATGGGGATGCACAAGCAGGGGGAGGGTGTGCACGTCGTGGCTGTCCCGAAAGTGTCCGAGCTGAGCATCGTGGCGGCGCTGAGCGACAGGGGGGTGCAAATTAGCACCCGCAGCAGGAAGAGCAGCAATGGCGGCCGACCGCGAGTCGAGGTACGCTTCAAGGCGCGTCATTTGTTCAAGGAGCAACGCGAGAATCCCCTGGGTGGTATCGAGATTGCTCTGCTGAGAGCCTGGGTCTGGGGAATCAGGAGGCGAAACAGGCGGAGAGTCGGCAGAGCGAGTTTTCGGCGCCATTTCGACAGAGGGCGAAAAAGAAAGAGCTGAATAAAAAACAGGCAACGGTAAAAACCGCTAGCCGGACTCGAGCCTAACAGCGGTTTCAGAGAGACGGCCTGATGCCCGCCGACCCCTCGGCCTGTAGCCCCGGGGTGTCTCAGAGCACCTTCGCTGTATCCTCCACCCAGTGTGGGGCACAAGTCGAGGCCAAGGCCAGGACATGTGGAGCGCTGCGCTGGCGGCTGAGTCGCTAAGATAGTATAAAAATTAAAAAGGTAAGCTACGGATGGCTTGCAACATGTGGATGCGTATTCACCCGACAGTGCGCCCCCCCGTTCTCCAGCTTGGACATGTGTGCACCCTGCCCACACACGACGAGTGCGTCGGTGTGGGTGGCTGGCTATCGCCGTCGAGTGGCTGACTTAAGAGGGGTGGTGGCGGGTTTTAAATCGCAGTTTATACTGGCGATACCGCCGACTACAAGTTGAAAGTACTAGGTGTCTAGAGAAACTTGCCTTCTGCGGGAGAGCTGTCGATCGCAGCTCGTCGAACCAGGTTGTCGCGCGTGAGTGGCGTGAGGCGGGGGCCCATAACCTATTGAACCATGCAAACACAGTTAGTGTGGAAGATAACTTACGCAAACGTAGTTGCAGTCACAGTCCCGCAAACGGAACAGTTACGGCGACAACCAGCCTACATGCATGGTGTCGGGACAACAGAAGTGTGAGAGCTGTAGCCTAGCGACAACTCTGTACCGAGTCAAACAGTTTATCGGTATGTCCGATCTAGACATGTACTAATCATATCTAGAGTAGCTTACAGTAGCTATCTGCAACTAATTGTATGCGGTATTACTTACAACAGTACGGATATTATGTTTTTCCAAAAACCTCCGTACATGGCTTCCCGAGAGCTGCTGATCCTGCGGATCGCAGCTGTCGGTACCTCGTTCAGCCCCCTACCGTGCCAGGCCTGGCACGGCTATGGGGTTACCAACGCCGACCGCGTGGAGGTAGAGGTAGGTGCCGACGGGCCTGCGAGCGCACCCCACTCCGGGGCCGCCGCCGCTACGCCGCCGGCGGGCGCCAGGCTGAGTGAGACTGAAAGCTGGGTGGGGCGAGCGTGGCGCCGGTCGGTTTACACACGCTCTTCTCCTTTTTACGTGGGAGATGGCAGGTTAGTCGCGGACAACCACCTCGAAGGCGAAGCGTGGTGTCGGTTGGACGATGAATTACTAGCGTGGCGCCGAGCGCTTTACACACGCTCTTCTCTTTTTAACGTGGGAATAGGTAGGACTAGCGTGGCGCCGAGCGCTTTACACACGCTCTTTTCTAGTGTAACTTGGTGGAGGGCCCATAACGAGTCGGAATCGGGGACGGATAGTTACACGTAGGTCGTGCCGGCCCCACAAGGGGACCGGCTGCGGTGACTAGAGAAGTGAGGAGAGAGAGATGGCGGCCGGCGAAGGCACCGGCAAGGCCGGCCGACCGCCAATAATAGGGGATAGAGTACCGCTAATAGCATAACACTAAGTACTAGGATGACAAATAGCTATAATGTACATAAGCACTAGGCAACGGGATGTTAGTGCTAACAATAAGCGCTAGCAAATTTGCTTGTCAGTTTGGGACTCTCCCGCCCTACCTCGAGGCGATGGGTAGAAAGCTTGAAGTATTGGTGGCTAAAAAGAAATTGTTTACAACAAAACCGAGTTGACGGCTGATGTCTCTCGGAGGTCCCTTAACCAACCATCTCGATTTTTTTGGATTAGTGCCTAAGCCGTGAAACACATGTTCTAAACCGTGCAGTTTCTTTTATAGTTTCTAATTGTTCCAATAGTGTATAACTTCCTAGCTAATGGGAGTACACCACCGTCAAATTCATACAATACATTGGCTATTGATACATACATTTTGTATCAAAGCATTTCCTTCTATATTTATGCATTTTAACTTTATGATATATACATTTTCCGCATGCTTATCTAAAAAAAAACGTGTCGCTAGTCTCCACGATGCACCACATGCGCTAGCTGTTGCGAGGGCGATGCTCAGTATGTGCTTGTCGAGACGGACCAACCTGACCTCTGCTCATGTGCGACTCCGGTCGTGCCGGAGATGGGGGGAAATACATAGGAAAAAACCCCTCGCACATGTCGTCGACGGTCCCGTCTCGATCCACTCTCACTCTCGCCCGAGATAATTATTGTTCCTCCCGTCGCATCTCGCTTTATGGCATAGTCTTCCCTCCTTCGGGGGTGGGAAGGAAACATATTTCGTAGCCTTATATGGTGTCCGGGTGGTGCTCTTGCCTCAGCCCAAGATTTTCTCATGTCCCTATTAGAAATGCCATGAGGGGGGTTAGAACCGCCGCCTCCCGGAACGGAACTGTACTCTTTATCCAAGTACCGCCCCAAAAGTCGGTACCCGATTGGAACATATTGTGCATATGAATTCCGCGCATCGTGCATACACTGCGACCACCTATGTGTGGAGGGCCAAGACTCCCCCGGAGTCCAGCGTACATATGTGTCCATGAGTAGCCCTACGGAGGGATATTAACAGTCCCATGTCTATCACAGTCTGTTTTAGAACACATGTCCGATCACGTTGAATCCGTCCGTACCCTCCGCAAGTGGTTTACGTTGTCAAGGGGGCGGCATTATAAGCAGTGTTCCGTTGCGATAACCATAAGCACACTGCATGAGGCAGATTATCGATAACGGGGTATCGGTTCATATCGGGGTTGGTTAAACTCATGAATAGAGGCGCCGTTCCCCAAAAGGTGTCGGGTACGGAAATATTTAGCCGAAAACCCTCCGTACCGGGTTTTCCCCACGGCGGTTGATAATGTGGACCTCCGCCGCCAGACTGTGTCGCTCCTCTGGCTTCAACCCTCCTCCGGTCCGCGTAATGTCTCGCCTCTCCCCCAGGGGAGGCTCGAGGCCCATATTGCTAGTCGACGGCGAGAGCTCGCCCTGCCTTGGTGCTCCTTTCCGGCTATTCCTCCCCCTCTCTAATGCCCGCCGCCAGCTCAAAAATCCGCCCGTACCCTCCTACTCGCCGCCAAAAAAATTCATGACATACATGTCCCGTCCTTGAGCATGATAGTATTCAAGGAGTACCTAGCGCTGAAAAGAGATATCGGACTAGCGTTGGCGTACAAATCTTGTCTTAAAACCCACTCCGTTATGGGCTTTCCCGACATCTACTGATCCCGCGGATCGCAGCTGTCGGCTCACCCCGCCTAGTCCCCTACCGTGCCAAGCGTGGCACGGCAATAAGATTACCAATGTCTACCACGAGGAGGTGGGGGTGAGTGTCGACGGGCTTGCGAGCGCACCCCCCTCTAGAGCCGCCGTTGTTGCGCCGGCAGGCGTTTGATGGCTGAATATAGGTGGTGTGAAGATTGTATTGTAAGCAAAAGCAAGTGAACTGTGTTTCGGAAATGAAGCGGAATGATTATTGTAATAAGTTAGGGCGCGCAGTGCCTATATGCCTCTTATAGTGCCTATGTGCCCATCTCCGTACTAGGTCACGCGCCAATGATATGCTGGAGCTAGGGTAGCAAAGCTACGATCATAGCTACGGCATATGGTGTCATGCTAGCATGTACATGTACATATTATCGGAAGCTAAAGATAATATCAATGTACCCGTGCAATGATAATATGTGGTAACGTTGTTGATTGTTGTACATGTAATCGTGCGCTAGCTAGGTTAGATGTAGGACCTAGCAATGGGGGCCCCCGACAAGGTGGAGCTGCATCAGGAGGAGCGCCGGTGACCTTGGGGCGGGGCGCAAAGAATGTACCGATGGGATTGACGAGCGACTACATGAGAAGGGGTTTTACAAGCCTTTCCCCTCCTATCTCCAGCAAGACCTGAGTCATGCGGGAGTTGGATTAGGTAGGCTAGCCCGTCGCCTCTCTCGAACGCCGATCGGCCTAGGCCGGTCGACACCCGGTTTGGTGGGAGAGGGCCGTGGATTGTGAAGGTCTAGCAACAACTCTCGTTTTACATTCTTGACAAGTGGATTTATATTTAAATACTCACTTTCGTTATCACAAATTTATCTATATTATTACCGCATAAGCGGGGGGACTGTTGCAACTCATGTGGTTGCATATATAACTATTTTACCCCCGAGGAACATCGACACACATTGAAGATGGGTGTGTTGATGGGTGTACATGGTCGCAGAGTGCCCTGCCCAATTGTTGCTCTTAATTGTGCTAGATGGTTGGGCATTTGATGGCCGTTAGACAATAACCAATCCAATTCGCCGGTTTTATTGTATAGATCATTTTCACTCATTTTAATTTAGCGATGTGTTAGAGTTGGGAATGAATAGTTACACGGAGGTCGTGCCGGCCCCACAAGGGGGCCGGCTGGCGTGACTAGAGAAGTGAGAGCAGTGAGATGGCGGCCGGCGAAGGCACCGGCAGGGCCGGCCCACCGCCACTAATTGGGAATACAGTACCGCTAATAGCATAACACTAAGTACTAGGATGACAAATAGCTACCTTGTACATAAGCACTAGGCAACGGGATGTTAGTGCTAACACCCCCCCCCCTAAAGGTAGCCGAGGTCTTGACGTCGTCCTAGCTTGCGTCAAGGAAGGTGCCATCATGATCGAATGTGTAGTGCTTGTAGCGTGTGTCCTAGCTTGCGTCAAGGAAGGTGCCATCTAGATCGAATGTGTAGTGCTTGTAGCGTGTGTCTCAGGCCGGGTAGGTGTAGCGACATGCGCTCACAAGAACGTGCTGCTACCGGCGAGTTGCCGATAAGAAGCGGTTCCAAATGTACTGCGTAATGTACTAGTCTGACATGTAGCGGGAAAAACTGGCCCCGGGCGAATTAGCCAACGCGTGAGAGCGACCGGCGAGGAAGAAGCAAAGCCAACAGGCCGTTAGGAGCGTGTAGGCACGCAAAAGCATAGACGGGCGCTCGTGTTGACTCCCCCCTTTCCCCGTGGGAAAGTTAAGCTCCTCGCTAAGTTACGTGAGCGTTGCTGCGTTGCCTCGGGAAAAAAACAATAGCAATACTAATTAAAGTACGCACGGGCAGAATTTTTGCGGGTCGGTCTTAAAAGACCATATCCGGTGGACAACAACGGTAGGCTACATGCTAGGTGAGACTGAAAGCTTGGTTGGGTGAGCGTGGCGCCCGGCGCTTTACACACGCTCTTCTCCTTTTTACGTGGGAGATGGCAGGTTAGTCGCGGACAATCAGCTCGAAGGCGAAGCGTGGTGTCGGTTGGACGATGAATTACTAGCGTGGCGCCGAGCGCTTTACACACGCTCTTCTCTTTTTAACGTGGGAGTAGGTAGGACTAGCGTGGCGCCGAGCGCTTAACACACACTCTTCTCTAGTGTAACTTGGTGGAGGGCCCATAACATGTTAGAGTTGGGAATGGATAGTTACACGGAGGTCGTGCCGGCCCCACAAGGGGGCCGGCTGTGGTGACTAGAGAAGTGAGGGGAGTGATATGGCGGCCGGCGAAGGCACCGGCATGGCCGGCCGACCGCCACTGATAGGGAATAGAGTACCGCTAATAGCATAACACTAAGTACTAGGATGACAAATATCTACCTTGTACATAAGCACTAGGCAACGGGATGTTAGTGCTAACACGATGTCGTGATAGCGCCAATCCGACCGGTAATGGTACATTTAATATCGCTAGGTAAGTCACAACATGACGACATGGAGATGTGGTGTGGCTAGGATATATTTCATGGCCCCGCATCGTCACCTTCGTATTGATGTTACGGTCACTAGTGCTCGCACGAAATCCAATGTTTTGGCGGTGGGGCTCCCCTCCCGCTTCATGGTAGTAGCCATGCCGCGGCTGCTCAAAAAGGTAAGCTTTATGATGACCTCCGCACTTCGGCGTCCATGGGCACGCCCTCAACTAGCACTACCCCTTCGCTTTTAAGGAGGGGGGCCGCCGGTTGGCACCTATGGCGGCTGAGCCTGTGGGTCATTTGCCGATTGTGGTAGTTGTTTGTCGATTCCGTGGCTTACGGGTTGTCGATTATCATTCATTTCGTTTCGATGGCTATTATGTCCGCATTCATGAATTTGTTCGTCGGTATATTTATATCCCTTCATTACCGCCGTAGATTTTGGTGCTATATGTTTGTCTGCGCCGGGAATTCATTCACCGTCTGTCTGTGGTTTGTCATGGTATTATATATTATTTTCGTCGAGACACTTTGCATGAGGGTGGTGTTGACGCTTTTGCATGACTCCGTGCTCCGCGGGATGAACCCGGGAGGGCGGTTTCGTTTCTGTTGGCTGGGCGGGTTTTCAGTTTCTAATGATTTTCCTCTAATACAAAACGATAGCATCGATCAAATGCGACGCGAGGATATTATATACGCGACGCTTTTCAGGAGGGCAGTGCCGATGCTGTGGCGTGCCTTCCTGTTCCTCGGGCTTAAGTTTTTTCCTCTTTTCTTCTTTTTGCTTGGTGGCCTCCACTGCCTTTTCTTGTAAGAATCTTTTGAAATATATATGTGCACATTCAGCGGAATGATGTGACCGGGGCGGACACCAAGAGACCCGACGAAATGCAAACGTTATTATCAAGTAAGTAGTAGCAAGCGACTGAGAAACTACGACCGGGAAAGTCGACTGAAAAGGGGTGCGGCTACTGACCTTGGAGGTGTCTGTGTCGCTGACTTTCACGTGGTCGATGGGGATGCCGAGCTCGTGAGCGGCCGCCTGTCGCGCGCAAAAGGGGGGTAAAAATAAATGGAACGACAGGAGCACCGTTGACAAGGGGAGAGGTGCGGCAAAAATCGTATTGGAACGGGGGATGGAAGGGGCAGTGCGGGAAAAAAGCTTGGGACGTGCGAGGAATCCACGAGGTTGCCTAACCGGCCGCGATGCAAATCGACGGTTCTAACAGCACTTGGGATAATTTCCATCGACATCCATTGCGGGGCTGTGACTAAACTCGAGCTGGAAAAAAAAGGCATAACATCAATAATAACAAAGGTTGGTATCCGCTTTATTTCCAACTTTGTCTCAGTTTATGTATTATTGAATACATCATTCTTCACCAATATTTCACAATAATATATAAGCCTATCATTTTGCGGACCAAACAATAAAAACGAAAGTCCTTTTGTGTACTGTTCAATGTGATCCTTGTGCGTCTCAGGCGATGCCAAATACGATTGCCTGATCATATTAAAAAAGCCGCGTTGAGCATTAGACCACAATTCATTTCTTGCGGGAAATTCAACATAATTAGCGCAACATTCCATCTTCACCTTCAAATTTGTGGCCATCAAGAACCGCTGAATGTGCACATAGGAATGAGATGATGTGAAAAGTAAATAAACACGTACCCGTAGTCGAACCTGTACCCGAAGTGGCAATAATCGCCGCGAGGGTGGAGGTCTTCAATCACCTACTGTCGAATGAAGCTCAGCTTCCATCACCGAATCACTACCGGTAGCCATTATGGAGAGGTACACACTTCTTGGTAACTGAGGATCATACAGTTCAATCGCTACGCTGTAAGAAACACGTGACGTGTTACATCTATGCATTGGTGGCATGTCTGCAACGCGGTGGTGGCCTTGTTCGGCCTCTTCTAGCCAGTTGATCGAGCGAGTTGGCTCCCTCGGTCGGCCAGCGCATTTGCGTTCCACAGCCAGCACCACAGTGCGGAGAATAACAGTATCCAGAATACAGAAGCAACGTTCACCGAGACTCGTTGCCAAAGCTACCAACGACCCGCAGCGCACAGGCGACAGAAAAGGACCAGAAGTAGATCCGGTGGGGTCTGCTGTGAAAGCTGCTGAGGCTGCGCTCGAGGTGCACTGCCATCAGCACCCGTATAAATATTGTCGCCTGTACGCAATTCTTTTATGGCTGCACTGCCATCATTTTCACCGGCCTACCGTTAAGTACGCAAGCGGTAATTCCACCTGGCATATATCAGTCAGCACGGGACCGTCGCCATGCGCAGTACGCTAATGCCCCGAACGACTCAACGTTGTGTTTCGTAAGGCCGCAGAAAAAGAAGTGCAGTCCAGCGACAAGCTTCCTTCAGCTGTGGACGAGAATTCTGCAGGGTTTCTGGTATTTTCTGCCACCCCGTGTGATGAGATCCCGCCGTGCTGCTTCAGTGCTGCACATAGTAGAACGCTGTGTGTGTGTGTGTGTGTGTGTGTGTGTGTGTGTGTGTGTGTGTGTGTGTGTGTGTGTGTGTGTGTGTGTGTGTGTACGTGTGTTTACGTGTGTGTGTGTGTGTGTGTGTGTGTGTGTGTGTGTGTGTGTGTGTGTGTGTGTGTGTGTGCATCTTTGACTTTGAGTTCCTTGTTGCTCTGGGTGGCAGCTGACCAAAGAGGAGGTGAAACAGAAGAATATGCTGCGGAGGGCGGTGAAGCTGGCTGTGGCTGTCGGAGCGGTCGCGTTGGTGTATATTGCTCACATCGGTGAGAGTTGGCTTCTACGGGCTTCCCTCGCGGCTGCGGGTACGTCGACACCCTCACCCACTGTCCGCGTACTGCAACCCGCATCTCAGACCCACGCCCGTGACTCTTGCCTTCGTATTGCCTTAACTGCAAACGAGCTGCTGACTGCTTCGCAAACCTATCTTCCTCGCGGTGCTACAACAGGGGGCGTCACGTTTGCGCTCGCGGGGTTGCGAAAGAACTCGCTCTCTATTTCGGGCGCTTATGGGGCAGCTATTGTCGGTGCTCTGACTCTTCTCTGCAGCTTCAGGTGATTTTCCATATTGATTGACGCTTACTAGGGAACACGTGGAATTTGGTGTGAACTGTGTCCGGAGAATGTGTGTGTGTGTGTGTGTGTGTGTGTGTGTGTGTGTGTGTGTGTGTGTGTGTGTGTGTGTGTGTGTGTGTGTGTGTGTGTGTGTGCGTGTGCGTGTGTGTACGTGTGTGCGTTTGTCTGTCTCTGTCTGTGTGTGCGTGTGTGTGTGTGCGTGTACGTGTGTGTGTGTGTGTGTGTGTGTGTGTGTGTGCGTGCGTGCGTGTGTGTGTGTACGTGCGTGCGTTTGTCTGTCTCTGTCTGTGTGTGCGTGTGTGTGCGTGCGTGTGTGTGTGTGTGTGTGCGTGCGTGTACGTGTGTGTGTGTACGTGTGTGTGTGTATGTGTGTGTGTGTGTGTGTGTGTGTGTGTGTGCTTTGATGGGTTGCGGAGCTGCATTTCGCACGAATGTCAACTTTGCCACGTGTGACTTCGCCGTATAGGTATAGTAACGATATGCGACCTACTTATGCACAGCTGTTGCCGATTTGCAGATCCACAGTGGTGCTCCTCTGTTTTTTCTTTGCCTCATCCGCTATCACAAGAATCGGGGAAGAGCTTAAAGACATTGACGAAGACCACAAAAAGGGAGGGCAGCGGGATATTGTGCAGGTGGGTCCAGCATCCCTCGCAAGAACGCGCGGCCGCTCGGTCTCCCCCCCTCCCACCCTCTCTCCCTTCCCCTCTTCGCTTATGTCTCCGTCTGATCTATAGTTAACTGCGCCTCGCCACGAAGGTTCTCTGCAATGGAGGTGTGCCCACAGTGCTGGCTGTCCTCATTTGCCTGGCATCTGGGGGGGCTGATTTGCCGATGGCAACTTCAAAAGCGGCGGCAATGCTGTCCACCGCGTTCATGGGCTATTACGCGTGCTGCTGCGGGGACACGTGGGCGTCGGAGCTGGGGGTGAGACCTGTTCGTGCAATGCACTTTTCGAGTATCAATGCATTAGAGAACATGCGTTGTGTGTGCAGCCTTCATCATATCCGTTACACTGACGGTTTGCTACTCATGCTACGCCTCCGTTTGCGCTCCCCTAATAAAATTAATTTGCAGACATTAAGTAAGCAGCAGCCGCGGCTCATCACAACTTTCCGGCCTGTGCGCCGTGGCACAAACGGCGGAGTGACGCTGCTGGGCTTTGCAGCCTCCCTGGCCGGAGGAGTCTTCATTGGGCTGTGCTTCTATGTCGCGGGGTTGCTCTCGCCTGGCAAGGCAGCGGTCGCACACCGGCCAGAATTAATAGCTGAACTGCCGCTTGTTTTACTCGGGGGTGCAGCAGGTAAGGGCCGTCTGGAGTTGGAAAGACATGGGAGAAGCATATTTTCTTTACCATACGCCTAAGGGATGTTGTTGAGCCGGCGCTGCGTTGGGTGCAGGTTTGTTGGGGTCCATAATCGATTCCATCTTGGGCGCCACGATTCAGTTCACTGGGTACAATCTGGACACAAAGAAGATTACGAGTAAGAGAGGCGACCGGGTGGCGCAGATAAGCGGTGAGTCCCTCCCGCCAACCATGGCTGCATGATTTCTAGGTATCAGTTATGAAACTGACCTTAGTCTACTTTGCTCCAACCACCGCGTAGCCCTCAGACCCCCCCTTGTGCTGCATTCCACACCCTGCAGGCCTAGCAATCTTGGATAACAACGCCGTGAACCTCGTGTCTGCGACAACGACAGCGTTTATAACTGCCCAGGCAGCGGCGTTTTTCGTATAGCCCCACCACTCTCTCCCCCACGTTTCCTCCATTCGTTTGCTGTCAATTCATCGACGTCAAACACTGCTTTCCATCCGAATAAGCAGTCATCAATCAATGACCTGAAGCACCACCACCGGGTCAGCTGTACCCTCTGCCTTCTCCCTCCCTCGCTGCTGATGTGCCCTCCCGTCTTATTCCATGACAAAAGCGCCCGTGATAAACCCAGAATGGCCGAGCGAAATGAGTTTTTATACCCTTTCTGCAAACTCTCCTCAACATCTGCTATGAGACCGCAGTACAGCGCGGCAGGTGTGGCGTGGCAACCTTGGAGGGCAGCGTAATACAGAGGCTTGAGAATAATATGCGCGCGTCGGTGATTGCGAGCCTGGCGAGATTGTGCGTCAGCACTGGCTATGCGTGAAGTTGGAGAAGCAACGAGCAGGGCCACATAATTGCACCAGCCTGTACTGCTGCAATGGGGTTAGGTTAAATTGGTCTGTGGTTAATTGCTGTGCCTGCCCCTCCCCTGCCTGGCCTCCTACGCCGGCGCTAGTTGCAGTGGAGACACGCCTGCCAGTGTGAGAATAGCCACAACCACTGCAGCCACCCCAGACCCAGCAAGAAGCCCGCTTCCCACTTCCTGCCCCGACTCTGCATGCCCAGCCGGGTTACTCAGCATCCATAGCACGGCAACGAGGCCGCCAGCCGCGATTGTGAGGCTGGCAGACGGAGGAATGATAAAGGCGATGCCGACCGCCAGAGGCGACGGGATGAGCTCATTCCAGTGGCTGTTCCTGCCAATCCTCTGAGCAAGTGAGAGAACCGTGGCCACGGCTGCCGCAACGGAGCATACGCCCAGGACGCCCTCCGGCAGGGAGCCCAGCCCATTGGCCAGCAGCTCAGCGACACCTTTCCACGCAAACGCGGCAGGCGCGGGGCACTGCTCCGAGCCGATGCCGTAGGCGGCCTCAAAGAGCTTGTACGCCAGGACGCCAATTACAGCGCCAAAGGGGATGCCGACCAGCTGCGCCTGGAACTGCTTCCACGGTGAGGCTCGCAACAGGAAGCCGGTCTTGAAATCGGTGGACATGTCTCCCGCCTGCCGCATCGTAATGGACACACACACACACACACACACACACACACACACACACACACGCACACACACACACACACACACACACACACACACACACACACACACACAGACACACACATTTGTCACTCACAACATCAAAAGGCAGTAATGCGTGACGCACGTTGCGACGACCCACTTTCTCATCCCTGTTATATTTTGGTTAGTGAAGTGTCAGTGTGAGGAATATGCTTCATGCGTGGTCACTCTGCTGTGTCTAACTTGCCTGTGAGGCGCCCGCCGCTGCGACGGTTGCCTGCATCACGTTTGCGCTTGTGTTGCCTGGAGCCAGAAACGCAAATAGAAGCTGCGCGACCTTACCCACGCCCCCGATGGGGTTGATGTTGATCTCGCCCACACAGCGCACGGCGACGTAGGACAGCCCCGTTGACAGGAGCAGCGAGATGCAGGTCTGCCAGACAGGGAAGCCAAAGGCGAAGCGCATCGAGAGCACCGCTCCCGCAGCCGCCAGCAGCAGGCCGCCCTTCACCACCGCGGGTGGAACCTGCTCGGGGTGGTCCTCTGCCGCTACTCTCGCAGGCTGCGGCCTCACGCTGGCCACAATCAGCTCACCCAGCGCAAACACAAGTTGAGCCAGGGCACCAACAGTGAGGAGAGTGATGCCAGGCCACAGAATGAAACCGCGTGCGCCCGTCATCGCCATCGCTGGTCCGGTGACGAGTCCAGCGGATTGGACGTAGGGCGCCAGGAGGCCCCAGGCCGCGATCGTACCCAGCCCCATCGCAAATGCTGTGTAGGGGCCGATGAGCATGCCTATGGAGAAGAGCATGGGGTCCAGGGAGACCTCGAACCCGAAGGGTTGCATCTTTTTGGGCACCGGCAGCGCGAAGCCGCTGGGCAGGTTCTGCTGCAGGAAGTACTTTGCGATGGTGAACGTCGAGGATGCCAGGAACCACTGCGCCAGCACAAACGCCTTCGTCGCCATCTCTGTGCTCCGCCCATACAGAGCTTTGATGGTGTTGGCTGTTGTGGTTCCTGCCATCACCCATGCGCACGCAACAAAACGCCCCACGCCATATCAGAATTACATGATATGCTGCTACAAAGATGATAAGCTCACTCATACTCATTCGACACTACTGAGCATGCCTCCCACTCAGCTTACACTTAGTCAGCAGCGGGATGGGGGAGGTGGCATACCTTCCGGGAATGGATAGTTGGCCTCCACAATCATGGGCTTACGGAGGGGCACACCCATGAAACAGCCGAGGAAGGCGATGGAGAGCGCAAAGCCCACCAGCGCGGGAATGGAGTGGGAGATTCCGAGGAGCGATAGCGCGGGGATGGCGCTGGTGAGGCCACCGGCAGCGACCATGGTTCCGCATGCAGAGGCGCAGGTTTGTGCGATGTTGCACTCGTATGCGGTGAAGGGGATGGCGGGCTTGATGGTTTGGAAAATGGCGTACGCCGATATCGCCGCCGTCACGCTCCCGCCCTGCCCCCACCCCGTCTTCAGTCCCAGCGACACATTCATCGCCGCAACCACCGACCCCACCGCGAGCCCACAAATCAACGCCCTGGGTGTAAGGCAGTCGCTCGTGTCCCACTCGGTAAAGGTGAGGACGTCGGTACTGGTAGTCGTCTCGGCGCCCTCGTCGCTGCTCGACTCATTGCTAACTCGGGCGGGCGGCTCCTCCGCACTTTCGCTGGCTTTGCACGCCACGCCCCACTGCCGACCTGAGCGTCTCAACGCTTCCCTGCAATGGATACGCGTTGAACATTCGCAAAAACACGGCCCATCTCGGAAGAAAATACGTTGCGTTGTCGACTAACGCTAAAAAATGATGCGCAGCCAATGCTGGAAAAGTACCCGGTACATTTGACTGTTTCCGCTCAGTTGAGCTGATATGGGGCCCGCATCGTAACAATATCGTATGGTGCTTTCACGGGAAGAAGGGCAACAAGGGTGGGAATGTCACTTGAGTTTCGACCAAACGTTCTTCACGACATATGCGTGGTTAGCCTCGCGTGGGTCGCCCTTACCTGGCCTGTGCCGCATTATTCCCGATGCATCCGCCGCGCGGCAGTGCCGTTGCGGCGGTGAAGCATCGCGAGGTGCCCCGGCGGAGCAGAGGCGCGTTGGTGTCCCGCGTTGCTGGCCGCCTGAAATAGTGAGGTAGCTGCGCTGGAGTTGCGACGGAAGCTGCTGCCGTCTTTGCGGCCATCTTATCGCCGTATGGATAGCGGGTTGCTCAAATTGACTACGCACTACTGCCCACGAGACCGCGAGCCTACTCTTCATAGATATACATTCCCGTCATTGGAAAATTGAGCGCATCAGGTGAAGGGACGGTTTTCGTTATTGCAGCCGTGCTGGTACCCGTATGCTCGCCGCAACGGCAGCAGCCGCGCGCGTCGCGGCGATCAGCACCTGTATATGGATTATATTTATTGCTGGCTGGCGTGGTAACGGTACCCATAGTAGTAGTTCAGAGTTGCTATATATGGACGCGTACTGTGACGTATCCTATATTCCTATCAAATTCTTACAAGAAAAGGGAGTTGAAGCCACCAAGCAAAAAGAAGAAAAGAGGAAAAAACCTAAGCCCGAGGAACACGAAGGCATGCCATAACGTCAGCACTGCCCTCCCGCAAAGCGTCGCGGAGATAGGAGAGAAGAGAGTACCCAGAGTACCATGAAGAGCAGCAGAAAGAGGTTGCATATATTCATCAAGGCAAATAATCATCTTCTGGCACAAAAAGCAATGGAGGCCACCAAGCAAGAAAAAGAAAGAAAGGAAGAAAAAACCTAAGCCCGAGGAACAGGAAGGCATGCCACAGCACCAGCACTGCCCTCCTAAAAAGCGTCGCGGAGATAAGAACCCAGAGTGCCATGAAGAGCAGCAGAAAGACGTTGCATGAATTCTCGTCGCACATCCCCCAAAAAACGCCGAAACGGAAGAGAAGTAGATCGACGAACAAAATGCTGCATACGGACATAACTGTCAGAGCGCAAGGAACGAGAGTCAGCGGCCCCCATGCCAGGGAAGCGACGTACAACCACCAAAATAGCCAAGTGATCGACCAACTCAGCCGCCATCGGCGCCAACCGGCCCCCATCCTCCATGGCGAAGGGGTAGTAGTCATGGACCGACTAAACCGAAGGCGTGCCAAGCAAAGCGGAAGTGCGGAGGTCCGTATCAAGTTTGCCTTGCTGAGCTCCCAATGCAAGGCAGCCATGGAGTGGAAGGCGAGCACCTATACGAGGAACGTTGGTGTTCGTGCGAGCACTTGTAACCGTCACATCAACAACAAGATGGCGGTGCGGAGCCACCAAGTCCAACCAAACCACATCCCCAGGACGATCACGTGAAGCTCCCGACCGAATACGGCGGACCTCCAACCGCAAGTCCCGGCCCTTAGTAGCCCCCGCTTCAAGCATGAACTCTTCAAGCACGTGGACAATGCGGTCATGGAGTTGAATGATATACCAAGAGCACGGGCACCGGGGGATATGGTCCATGAGCATAGCGGCTGTTTAGCGCTCACCCGACATAAAGATGCCCGATACCGTCGACGAAGATCCATACCCGCGAGATTCTGAAGGGGCCTCATTGCACCGAGGGCATTTTCGAACATGAGCGGCGCGCTCCGCAGTCAAGCCAAGGACCCGGTGGGCTGCCATCATATAGCAATCGGATGGCACCTTGAAACTGGACTCATGTGAAGCGAAAAAGAGAGCCAAAGCCCCGCGACCCGTACCCGAAGTCACCCTCATATAGTCCGGTGGGGAAGGTCTGCAGAACGCCAAGAGGTCAAGGTAGGCCCGGGCACGAAGAATGCGCGAAATGCCCCGTTGGATGTGGCCCCCAGAATCTCCCAAGCGAGTAAGAGCATCGGGAGTCGGAAGTTGTAGGCTAGTCACTTGGGTAGCGGGTGCCACCGCATTGTTGACCGTAGATACCACCAACTCGATATCGGGCCCGGCATAATCAGAAAGGTTTTGGTTCATTGTGTTAGTCAAAACCACAAGCTCCGATTCCGAAAATCCGCCCATAGTGGAGATAGAGTCGTACGAATTGCGCAATTGGACCGCCCACGGTAAAGTAAAAGTGTGTAGAATCAAGTTGGCGAGGGTCGCAGTGAATGAAGCATAGTGAGCAGGTTCGGCGTCGAGCTCGAGGGACGGTACATTAAGCCCCCCAAACTCCGCCGGGAGGGAGAGCTGTCGTTTAGCACAATTCAGTTGATCGAGTGTTTGTGCGTCCAAAGAAACGCCCAAGATTCGATAAACTGCCGCACGAACGGCCCTATCTGCATTAGCAAGGTACGGTCGGCAGATATCTGGGGGGAGGGTGCGGAGCAAGAAACCATAGCGGCGTACCGCACACGTGATCATCAAGCGGAAAGCGGCGTGAGTCCCTCCGAAGTCCGACATAGCAAAGCATACAATCTTGTCCAAGAGGAGTTGATGAGCCTCAACGGTGTCTTGCAGCCAAGAGTGAACATAGTTCTCGTTATGAGACGCTGGAGGGCCGTCTGCCATCGAGAAATCCATCGCCAAAGGGGCTCCAAGGTTACTAGTACCCGTAACAACGGGGACCATCGCCCGTATCACCTCGACAAGTTCAAGGGCCGTATCCGGAGGTACCATGCACGAAGATTTGATTGGTTGAACATTCGAGCAGACTTTCCCCATTTCCTCCGTAGCCACCGTAATCACAGTCGGGACGAAAGGCGTTTTGATCAAATACTTGCCATCATCAGAAAAGGCTTGGATCGCCGCTGAATCCTTGCACCGTTCTCCAATATTCCGGAGGGGGGTGCTTATCGCGAGGTTGAACAAAAGCGGGCCAAGAGGATCTCCTTGACGGACACCCGTACGATATTGAACCGTGCCGTGTAGGAGCGAAGCATCGTTGGGGTCGAAGTAATACACCGTGGAGTCCCGTGAATATATCATCTCAACCAACGGGATAATGGGATGCAAGTCAGGGTTCTTGTACAGCTCCGCAAGGAAACTCCGGCGGGAGATGGTGTTGAAGGCGTTTTCCAGGTCCAAGCTTAGAAGGCTGCAATCAGGAATAGCTTGTAGGCCAATGCGAGTGGTATGAATGGCTCGCTCGATACCCGCTTTGGTGAAAACCGATCGTTGTACAGGGCCCAGGTGGTCGGCCGCGACAGTCGCTATCCGCGCTATGGCGTGACAATGAGCTAACCGCGACAAAACGCTGCAAGCAGCCAACGGCCGGACTTTAGGAGCCTCACCTCGAAGGCGAGTGGCGTCGCGGTCAACCCCAGTTTGCTTGTGAAGAGCCCACCCGATCGCACTCGCCAGAAAGTCCGCCGCAGCCTCGGGAATGTTTCCCGCCGAGTAGCGGTTAACCCACTTACGCCATGCCGGAACATTCAAGTCACGGACATGTTCCCATCGCCAGCCATCAACGTGGGGGGCTGACAAGCGAGGTGCTTTTCTCAAGACGAGGAGCATAGACTCCTCCCATATTTTGAGGCTGTCACTGTCATCTAAATACGTGAGGGGTGGGCGCGCCGGGGGGGGCAGAGGGTCGGGGAGATCACAGTTTGGATGGGGAGTACCGGGAGGAGGATGCAACCGCTGAAGAGCGGCCAAAGCCGCGTCCGCGTCCTCCACCATTCCGAAGTCGGCTCCGTCTAGGGCCATCCGGGCCCGTCGCAACTGGCCAACTTCCACTAGCTCACGGGCCCGACGGAAGGCAGCATGGCGTCGGCACAAAAAATAGACTATTCTTATGGTCATATTGATTTAAATATACAGGCTTGCAAACCCAACTCCCATGTGTACGGGACAGTGACCCTAGCGGTTACTTTTACCGCTAGTAACGGCGCGTCGTACCTCTAGAACGAGTACCTTGTGCTGGCAGTTAGGCGCAGCCAACGACCAGTAGACTTCCCCAACGGTCAGCTCTAGCTAACCCTCGCCACATAAGCCGGAACTAGCTAAGAGCATGGCACTCTCTGCTTTCGCGCTCAACCAATCTAGGCTTCGCGCGAACAACTGTCTCGGCTTTAGTAGTCGAGCATGGTGTCAATTTATATATTGTCCCATACGCACTCGAGCGTCACGTGACACTTCCCCTCGTTTAGCGACGCAGCCCCGCATCATGCAGCATGAGCAGTCTACTTCCGGTCAAGGAGCCGACGCTCAAACCACCACGATCGAGCAACGCAAAGCCGGACAAATGCGTACGGCCGTGTCGGCTTTAGAACTGCGGATCACTAAGCAAATTCTGGCGGCTAACGCTGCCTTACTAGCCCAGCTCCAACCACCTACAACCACACCCGCTATTACGAGCCAACTGCAGTCCATTCCCGCCGACACGACACCAACGACGGAGGGTGGTAAGGAGGCTCTTGCGCCACCTATCGACGTGCTAGACGACGACCCCGAACCGACCGAGTCCGTCCGAGCTCGTCGACTTCGCCTGCTACGGCGAAGCCATTCATGCCGGTCTCGAACGCCGACCGCGAGATGTACATGAGTTACGCATCCTACCGTCACTAAAGACAGTAAAAAGATCCAAAGTACTACTAAAGTACTACTGACGTTAAAATTATAGGGGATGGGTCGGTAGCTCGGATGAGCAACGCCGACCGTCTTCGCTCCGGGCTTGGCCTCCCTATGAGCGATAGACTGGTGACCACAGGGCCCGTCGGACGACGGGCACCGATCACCTCTCCCCACCCGAGCCTAGCTCACCCAGGTCAGTGGATCCGTAGGCACATCAGACGGTACACACTCCAAGGCGCAGCTTTCACAAATTTGAATTCGGTTCACATGCCGGAATCTGCGCCGCCTACATCTCAAACATTCCGAGTACTCCGTCCAATACTACGACACTCGTGCGTATCAAAAAGATTACAAAAATCACTCTCCCACGGAGCCGGCGCACTCTCACGCGCCCCTCCGAGCGTCCGGACGTTCCCATCAGACGTCCGTGAAGAACAAACCCAGGTCCCATCAGACCTGGTCGTGTGCCGCCAACACACGCTGACCACCTCTAACCCTCTCTCTCTCCACTCCAAAACCACCACATACACACACATCGACACCCACCTTACGACCACTATGTCATCACCTTCTACACTCCCAGAATCATACAAACAGGTCCTCCTCAAAGACCGCCCTACACCCCTTTTCGCGGACGACCACATCGGCCCCCGTAACCGCCTTGTGGGTCACCCACTTGCTCCATTCCTTACGGCCCCACAGCTCGCAAATGCAGACTACGGACGAGGCACGCCCCTGGAACCCACGCCGGGCACAGGGCTTTAATCTCCCCTGGTCCTCTCCACCCCGACGACTGCCCCCGACCTCGGAAGGGCCGTTGACCTCTCTGCTCGCCTGATCGACTCCTACCTACTGACAGGCCAGTACTCCACCGCCCCTCCTGACACTGCCAGCTTCTGGCTCCACGGTGTGTTCCTACCGGACACGCCGTCTTCCTCACTCATGCTCATCTCCGCTTGCTCTCTCGCTCGACGCTGGCTTCTCGAAAAAGTTCACGCCCTAACCGATATCCCGGCCCGCGCGAAAAATATCATCGGTCGGGAACTCGCCCATCGTGCGCGATGGACAGCCTCAGTCACCCGCACCCCACACCCCGCCATGCCCCAGCAACACGATCTCACCCCTCTGCCAGTCGCACTCTCACATGGCCACCAGGAGGTCAAGCTGGACATCCCCACCTCCTGCATCACAGTTGGCCTACTTTACTAGCTCGCTTCACGCCAGCGTGAACTCCCGTCGGGAGGTCCGACGCCACCCAGTGCCGCCTCGGACCCCCAACTTTCCACCACCCTGAGACAGCAGGACATTCAGATTATACGTGATGTAGCCGTTCCCGCAATTTCAGGCCAACGCATGAAAATTAGCTCCCCTCTGTTCAATCATCTCTCCGGCCCAGACGTCGTTCCCCTGATACAGGCCCTCCTGCTCGATCGCCTCGCCACGGAACTCGCCGACACCTGGAACGCCAGCGCCACCACCCCTACCCCCCGAATGGAAGACCTCCCGGAACCAGCCCAACTCCTGCTCCAGATCGCGGACGCCCTACAACCTACACGGGAACCCGTCCAGGTCGTGAACGACCCCCCTGCTTCTAGATGCATATCCTCCACCCACCCCATAACCCAGTTCTTTCACAATCAGGACCTGTACATTTTCACGCCACCCTTCAAAATGCTACTCACACAGTACCCCCCACCCCCCAAAACTACACAATCACCATCACACCCCCCCCTCTCACAGGCCATGTCCCAGGCACCTCCTGGACTGACACCTGCCTCACCACAGTCCTCATCCAATCTCCCCACCCCCTCCCCTTCCCCCAACCCACGTCCACAGGTACTATCCCTTCCTCACACTGGCTCTCCACCCTCCTCCATCAAACAGCTTCAGAATACGCACAGTCACACACCCACTCCCACAGCTCCTCACCCTCCACCTTCGACATCTCACACCACACCTCCCTCAAAAAATTTCCTGACGGCTCATACTTCCGCTCCCACCCCTCCCCCTCCCCTCACATCGCCACCAGCATCCAAATCTCCCTCACCAACATAATGTACTGCATCCTCATCTCAACCAACGGCACTGCCACCATTCCCCTCCCCCACACCTACATACACCGCGGCACCCCCACCAACACCACATGCTCCCTATACATCACACCCCACCACTACTCCACCTTCGGCAGGTCCCGCATCACGGACCCCATCTTCACCACCTCCCCCTCCCCCCCTCAGCTCACCCTCACAAAAAACAAATCCCTCCTTCGCAACCCCCCCTCTCTCCTTCTCGAATGGACATGCCACCTGCATGAGACCAACACCTACAAGGCATGGCAACAAGAACCTGCGGACGGCTCCCTGCTGGACACCCCTGACGATACCCCCCTCGACCTCGACTCTCTACCCGACATCCAACTGGCCCCTTCATACTCCCCCCCCCCTCACACTCGCAATCAGCGCCCCTCCAAAAAACGTCGCTCCCCCTCCCCCGCCCCTGCTACGTACCCCCACCCCGCACACCCAGCTGACCCTCCCACCTTGCCCGCCACCACCCCTCCTCCCCCACCCCCCCTCCCCACCATCCTCGAAACCTCAGTCGACCACATGGATTCCTCCTCCACCCCCCTCACACAACCCGCCACAGCCCCCTCACACCCAACCGGCATTGTCCCCCCACCCGCTTCCCCCCCCCAACGCACAGACTCCACCCCCAACACGATACCGTCCCCCCTCCAACTCCTCCCCCTCTCCCTCCCCCTCACCGACCCCATGGACTCCTCCCCAACGGCACGCACACCAACAGACCCAGCCCTCAAACCAGCCCCCCCGTCCGGCGTCCTAAAGCACACACGCCACACCCTCAGAAAGACCCCTCACTCACCCCCACACCGCCGCAACCCCCATGACCCCCAAACCCACACACGCCTCACACACTCCCCTTCCCCACAACCCACCCCCAACTCCAACCACCGGCACCACGACCTCCCGTCCAACACACACCCCTCAAACCTTCCCCTACCTGCCTCATCCCCCGCAACCTCAGACTTCGAGCTCGAAGACCTTCCTGACGAAGACCTCAACACAGCGGAAGCCAATGAGGAACACCTCCCCTCACCTGGACCTCCCGTCCCTCCATCTGATGTCCGCTCGGCCGCTAGGGCTAGCCCCCATCCCTAACTCCACTACAGACGGGCATGCATGCCCGGAGGTTCGACCCCCTGCCCTCCCCCCACGCCCCACCCAAGATATCCGTACACACGGTGTAACCAACACACTCAAGGGCCTCACTTCCGTCACACTTCGCACCCGATACCTGCACTATCAAACTCCATAACTACCTGTTTGACCTTAACCTCGAACACGGCCTCCCCACCCCCATCGGCCACCTCGACTCCTCGGCCGTGCTCTCTTTCCAGTGGGGACACTACCACGACCTCTCAAACCTCTACTGCATTGCCACCTCCCTTGCCAAACTCCACTCTACCTCCTCCAACACCTACACTGTTATCACAAACACCGAGGTAGACACATTCCATAACCATCACATATACCCCAGCCAGTGGACCAACCTCTCAAACAGAGGCGTACCCCCGCGCCCGGGCACACCCCACAACTCCCTCCTCGTCCTCACCTGGCAGCACTCCCATTTCGGCCTCCTCCACGTGACACACGACTCCGCCACTTGGGTGGACTCCCTCCACCACCCCCCCCCCCCGTCCCTTCTTACCCGCTCCCTCTCACTTCTCGCCTCTTGGAACTCGTCTCCCTCCCCCCCACTCCTCACTCCTCGCCTTCTCAACCCCCCTCGACATAACGACTCACCTCGGGCGTGGTCCTGCGGAACCCACGTCCTCCTTCACACATACTTTATACTCACGGCACTTGCTGACCGTGCTTACGACCCCCCTCATTTCGACCCCAAACACACAGTCTATTCCCTTCACTCTCTTCTGTGGCAACACGTCTTCCGCTCCACTCCCCTCCCCGTCGGTCGCTCCCACCTCCTTAACACCCTCCACCCTCAACAGCCCTCCCTCTCCCCCGTGCCCCCACACCCCCCCAAACCCTCCCCGTCAACCTCTCCTCTCCCTCATTCCATCCCCCCCTCCACCCCCCGCCAACCCACCCTCCCCCACATCACACCCCCAAACCCGCCCCAACCCCTCACCTCCCACACCCCCCCGCCACGCCGCACAACTCCCCCTCCCAAGAACCCCCCTTACCCCCCCAACCCTCAACCCCCACCACTTCTCCCACATCATATACCACAACCTCTACACCTCATTAACCTCAACACTAGGGGGCTACACACATCCATCATGGACGTGGAACACCTCGCCACCACCCACAGCCCCGATGTCCTCATCCTCACGGAAACTAAACACGACACCCACAAATCCAGGTGGCGTGTCGCCCTCCCACAATACCTACTCAAAAGCTCCAGACCATGCTACTCATCTGTGCCCCTACCCAACGCAGGCGTTCTCTTCGCGGTCCGAAGGGAATCGTTCCACTCTGCCACTGTCCTCACCCCACCCCCCCACCTCCTCCCACATATCGCAGGCCTGAAACTCGCTCCTCACTCAGGCAACCCTTACCTCCTCCTCGGGGCCTACATGCCACAGCTCCACAGCCCCCAACCGACACGCTTATACGCGGAGGTCGCGGCGTGGGGCCTCCGCCTGATGGACGACTACCCAACTCACCGCATCCTCTGGGGCGGCGACTTCCAAACGACCACCACACAAGGTACAGGCAACCCCGCCCTCACCTCCTTACTCGAATCACACCTCCGACCCCTCCACCCCCCCTCCCCACCTTTCCCAGTAGCGGAGGTTGCCTTGACCACTGGCTCACCCCTCCCCCCTCCCCTCTCAGTCTCAACCCGCCTGCGTGCTCGACTTTCACCTCTCCCTCACACTTCTCCGACCACTCGGCGATACACCTAGTTATACCAGCCCCCTCCTCCCTCATCGCTCGGCCACCCTCGGCCCACAACCCACCTCGCACTCACCACACCACCCGCAAACTCACCTTCAAACTCCCACTACAACCGCACCACATTACATCATACCAAAGTAGCACACCCTCCCTTATCAACCACACGGCCTCCCTCCACGCAGAGATTCTCAATACAACCCCTTCCATGGCCTCTCCCGATACCCTCGACACCTTAGCCTCGAAATTTACTGCACCCCAAAATCCTCCCACCGCCGCTTAAAAATTAAAAGCGGCCTCCTCCCCGCGACCACAGCAACTACAACTCTCCACCGCATTACCAAGCCAGATAAAACCACAGCATCCTCCCCCTCAGCCGTCATTAAGGCGGTCCACTCCCACTTCACCACCGAACTCACGCGTGCCACCCCGCCCGACCTCCCAATACCCCCCTGGGAACACCCCGACAACCCTGACAACTTCAACATCGAACCCCGAGGAGACCCCACACTCACTCTCGCCGACATGATTACCCGCGATACATTCGATAAAACCCTCAACTCGCTAGGCACAGGCAAGGCCCCCGGCCCCGACGGTATCCCCAACGAAATTCTCAAGTTCCTACCCCCGGAGACCCGCTCCGCCCTCTACTCTCTCCTATCCCTCCTTGCCCATAACTCCTACACACCCCCTGAATGGTGCCACAGCACAACATGCCTATTACATAAAAAAGGTGACCCCACCCTCCTTGACAACTACCGCCCCATCGCCCTCATGAATAACCTTCTTAAGCTATGGACCGCACTAATAAAAGACGCAGGCTCGAAATTCGCCGAAACCCACGGCATCCTCAGCGACCAACAAGATGGCTTTCGACAACACCGCAGCATCCACGACGCCCTCTCCTCCATAATCATGGCCATGGAGGACGCGAAACTCCACAATAAAGACATCTACGTCATGTACGCGGACTTCAAGGGCGCCTTCAACGCAGCAGACCACCGCATCATGTTCAAACACATGAGGCAACTCGGTATGCCCTCCACTTTTGTAGATACATGCGAACACCTCTACGGAGTCTCATCCACAGACTACATCACCCCGTATGGCCCCACCCCCTCCATAGACATAAATCGAGGTACCCTACAGGGCGACACCCTCTCCCCGTTCCTTTTTACCCTCTTCCTCGAACCCTTTCTTCGCTGGCTCACTGTGGGTAGCCGGGGCTACCGCCCAGGGCCCCCCGCCACTAACGTCGACCCCACAGAACCCACAGCCACATACCCCGGACACGGATTCGCCGACGACCTCAGCCTAGCCACGGGCTCGACCCCAAACATGGCCATCCAATTAAGGAAACTCTCCCTCTTCAGCGCCTACACAGGTATGACCGTCAACATCCGAAAATGCTGCATTACCGGAGCCCTTTGGCGCACAGGCAACGCCCTCTCCCTCGCCAACATCACCCTCCTCACATCCCGCCTCCAATCACAGTTCATCACCATCAACTCCACCCCGGCCCCCATCCCCTCCATAGGCCCCTCGGACACATACCGCGTCCTTGGGGTCGAACTCAACACCTCCCTCACCTTCACCAAACACTGGCACGAACTCAAACGCACCACCACATCCCTCATCAACGCCCTCTCCTCCTCCCTACTAACCCAGTCCCGCAGAATTCGCGTCATCCGTGGCCTCCTCATCGGGAAACACTTTACCCTCCAACTCGGCCTCTTCAGCGACTCCCAATTGGACACCCTCGAAGGACAAATATGCCGCGCCCTCCGCTCCGCCATCTCCTCGGTACGTAACCTCCCCCGCACCGCCCTACACCGGCCCACCTCCGACCTCGGCTACGGCCTCCCCTCCCTCAAAGCCCATGCCGCACAACTCACTGTCTGCCACCTCCACAAAATCCTGAACTTCCCCGGCTATAGAGGCCACATGGCCAGAGCCCACATACACAACATCTCCACCACATACTCCCACTGGCCCACTGAATCGATTATGTCAGGCAGTCTATCCCCCCCCACGCTAAGATGCCTAGTGCGCGCCCAACGCGATGCCGGAACCATGTTTCACAACATCCCCCCCCTCTCCCTCACCAACCCCATTGCCTCCACAATCCGCACCCACTTCACCAGCCAGGATACCGCGCTCCTTACATCACTCAGAGACAGAGCCACACATATCACAGACCCACACACATACAAACAAGCATACCGCGAATTCTCACCCCGCAAGACACACACCTCCCTCCTTCCCCGTCTTAACCCCCTCTGGCAAAATCACATAACCGAATGGTCACAAGTCCTCCTCCGCGCCACCCCTTCCTCCATCATCCTCAAATCCTGCCAGTCCATCTCCAAACTCACGGGGTCCACCACCCCCCTCTCTATCCCAATTCGCCTTCTCGCCGCAGTCCTCACCGAACCCTCCGACACTGTCCACAACCGCCTCCCCGTCGCAAACCTCAACCCCAAACAAGCATCCCCCCCCACCACTCTCCACCCCTCATGGGTTCCCCTCCTCACTTCACACCTTCCCCGCCCTCCTCCCAACCTCTCCCCCTTTACCCACTCCTCCCGCACCAACATCTACACCCCCACTGCACCCATCACGCACATAGACACAGAATACCTCACCCCCTCAGACCACCACTTCCCCCCCTGCGACGTGACGCGCATCATCTCCAAACACAAAGACACAGAATACGGACAAACCCAATACATGGTCGAATGGGCCCCGGAACACCTCACGGAATGGGATATACAACTCCAACTGGAAGACGGCTTCCGACTCATCTCTTCCACCCCCACATCGGTAAACCTACCCACCCCCACCCCCACCGATTGCTCCATCTGTTACAACCCTCTGCACTTAGAACCCACCTCCACCTGCAGCACATGCCCGCACTTTGCCGTCCATTCCCAATGCCGCCCTGCTTTAGGCCCCGCCACATGGCAATGCGACTGGTGCGCTCGCGGCAAACAACACAACCTCACCCGCCTCCACGAGGTCCAGTGGGCGCCTTGCCTTCAACTACACGACACCATCAGTGAGACCCCCTCCGGCCCCACCGCCCTCACCGCATTTAACTCCGGCTTTGTCCCCTCCACCACACCCATTCTGCCAGAACCCGGACCCCCTCCCTTGTCACACCCCCTTATCACATTCAACCACAACCCCATCAACCCTGACCTCGACATGCTCCCTACCGGTACATTCACCATTCACACACACCCCTCACTTCACGATACCACAATACTCTGCACTCCCGACGGCCGCGCAGTCACCACCCTTAACGGCCACCGCGTCCGCCACCTATACCAACTCTTCCGCCCCGACCTCACCGACCACACATTCGAAGAGGAGGTCTACAACCTCCTCACTCGCCTAGGCTCCCGCTCAGAAATCCACTCACCTACACCCGCCACCACCACCCGCAACAGATGGGCCACCAGAGAGGACCTCCTACCCTCACACACAGCCATGACCGCACTCCACAACACCCTCGAGTCCATATACGACACACACCTCCCAAGCCCCACCATCAACATCCCACCTCCACACCTCACCGACTCCTACTCACCTCACTCCGCAGGCATATACCATCTCCCCCCCAACCCCACTCACCCCCTTACCTACCCCCTCCACGAACGCAAACGACTAACATACTCCCCCACAAGAGGAACTCTTGCTTGGAACTGGCAGGACTTCGTATACACTGACGGCTCGAAAAAAGGAAGCAGCTCCCCTCTCGGCGCGGCAGCCACCCACCCAGCCTCGGACACCAACATCAAAATCCTGGTGACCTCTACCCCTCCCTCCCATACTATCAATCGTGCTGAACTAGCAGGCATTGACATAGGCCTCCAACTAGGCCATACCCACCTCCTAACTGACAGTGCGTGCTCCCTCCGACTCATACAAGGATACCTTAACTGCCCCTCCGCTTATGGGCACAACATCCACCGCGACACACTCCTCTCCATCACACGCACCATCATAACCCGATGCGACGCAGGCATCCGCACACATCTCGGCAAAATTAAAGCACACAACCACTCACTCGGCAACGAACTCGCAGACGCACTCGCTAACCAAGTAGCAGATGGTCAACCACCAAACACCACATACAACACAGGCTCGGAGGTGTCGATTGGTCACTGGTCCTGGCCTTACACCCTCATACCACAGACTCAAGGGGAACCCACACCCTAAATATACACAAACCTCAAAGCCGACGCACACACCCACAGCTGCAAGCACACACTTACACCCCTCTCACAAACATCCAAACACGGCGCCCTCCTCGCCCGCGCCGCGGCAGACGGCGCCGACTTCACCTTCCACAAAAAACCCACAACCCTCACCAACACCCAATTCACCCACAAACAAGAATTCATATGGGGCGTCCACAACACGCGCCTCCTCACACACAACCCCACCATGCGATGTCCCATGTGTGGCCAATTCACCAGCAACGGCCACATGGCCGGTAATTGCCCATCCATGTCTGGCCTAAGACAGGACCGTCACAACAACGCGCTACAACTCCTACTATCCCTCCTGGAACGCCACAACGGAGGACGCTGGGAGACTATCACTGCAGACTTCGGTAACAAACCCATCAAGTCTTTCACCCGCCCCACCCCCACCTCCACCCCTCTTGACTGCCACCCCCCACACCCCACCCACATGCCCACCCGCCTTGTTGATGCAGACGAAGGTCTCTCGCCCGACTCCCTAACCTCGTGCCCCGCTATCCTCCCCCCCGAAATCCTCCCGCCTGCACTCCGTCCCCCGGCGCACAAACCCGATTTCATACGCCTCCTCGAACCTCGCTTCGTCGGTCACAACAACGGCCGCCGCCGATACTCATCTATCAGGAAAATACAAATAGGGGAGTGGAAGTACTGCACCGACCACAACCTCTCACACACAGCCCGCTTGATTCGGGACAAATACACACCCCTCGCAAATGCCATCCGAAACCACTGGCCATGTACCGAAGTCGACATCTTACCAATTGTCATGAGCCGCACGGGCACACCGCACTCATCCACCATCGCAAGTCTCACCTCTCTCCTCCGCACCGACCCTCCCGACAAACTCGTCACCAAAGCACGACTCGACACATCCCGCATCCTTTCCACACTCCATGCACACACCGTCCAATGGCTGCATTATCTCCTCCTTGTCTACCGCACCAAATCACGCACGACCACTCGCCGAGCCTCCGCATAACGCACCTCCCCAAGCCTGCCCTGCACACCACCTTTAACCCGCTTCAGAACCTCCCCGGGGGGGAGTAAAACCCCCGACCACACTTGGAGAGGTTGGATTTAGGTGGTTAACGGTCTAGCCCTGACTTGTAAGTTCCCTGTATGGCATAGTTGGGAGGGCCCAGAGACAGCAGCCGACGCATCCGGCTTTTTGGTGAAAAACCGGCGCATACGGTACATGTTGTAAACAATTTCAATTTCAATTTCAATTTCACGCCTCCGGACACTGACAGACGACACGGCACACGCCCTCAACGAAAAGAAGGCGCAAGCCGCCTACGACGAATATCTTTACATAGGCTGCTATGCCTTCTTCGACAGCTGCGCCAACTTGGCAGTTAGCGAGGGCATGGACGCGTTGTTGACCGGACCACCTCTCTCGACAGAGCAAACCGCGGCGACTACCCTTATCCGAGGTGGTCATCGCACCCACATAGTCACGGAGGAGGCCGCCCGTACTCGATTGGGCTTCCTCCGCCTCACTAAGGGCGGGCAAACGAGCGCGGACGCGGACCGCGTTTTCGCTGAACTTGCCCACGAACGTTTCTGTCGCCCACGCCATGTTGCGATCTCATGCCTATTGAATGCGCTCCGCCACGCAAGCATTCGTCGACCGCACCTTGGAGGTCAACTTGCAAGCCGCTAACTGAGCGGCACCTAGAGCAGCATACGCCAAGATCGCGCCGGATATTCCACTATGACTAGACGCCCAAGTCCGCAAAGCCGATGCTAACAAGCGCAAAGCCGCCACGGCCAACCCCACCGGCAAGCCCACCGACACGCCGCGGCCTCCACCCAAGAAATGACGGTGTGGCCCGCCGCGCCGATTCTTGCTCCCCCGCATCTCCCTACATGCGTCCCCGAGTACTGCGAAGATGGTGGGAGTGGGAGCGCATCGGTGGGAGCGGACAAGCAGTTCAATGGATCCGCCATGTCGTCCACGTCAAGTTCAAGCGAGGCACCCGCCCACGCCCGTTCAACGACGGCATCTCCATGCAGGACGCGACACATGCTCATCTCGACTTCTTTGACACCGAACTACCCCGAGGACTGCGGAGCTTGGGAGCGCTCAGACAACCCTCGCTACGTGTCTCGCATGTTCCGCATTCCAAAGCCGGGCGCGAACCAATGGTGTTTAATTGTCGACCTACGCGAACTCAACCGCTACTGCTCCGACTTCTCCATGACATGCGAAAGGCTGAAACACTTGCGCCACTTGTCCCGCCCATGCGACTATTTCGTCTCCATGTGCATGACAGACGGGTACTTCTCATTGCAGTGGTTTGGTGAACATGTCTGCCACCATTTGGTGAATGGGTAGGTACCTCAGAATTATTGTGCCATGTCCCACGGGGTACTTCAGGAAGCGCCACTTCAGGCCGATGTGCTTGGTCTTCTCGCTAACCAAGGCACTCTCAACGTAAGCCATTGCGCTTTGGTTGTCCTCCCATATGGTGGTTGTTCCATTGATAGTTCGTTGAAGATCTCCCCCATGATTTGGCGAAGCTGGAGTCTCTCCTTGGTGGCGTCAATTGCATATTAGTACTATGCCTCGCGAGTGGATTGGGCGACGCATATCTATTGTTTAGTCTTGTAGTGACATGACCTCGACCGAGTGTAAACAAGCAACCCGAACGGGACTTGCGCGTGTTGCTCTCGTTGGCCCAATCCGCATCCACAAAGTATATAAGTTGGAGGCTATGGTCCGCGCCCCCGGTCCCCCAACGTCAAACGTAGGTCAATAGTCCCATATAGGTAGCGTACCACCTTCTTCGTTGCCTTGATGTGAGCTTCCGTGGGGCGCGCATGAGCTGAGGCAAGGATGCTGTTGTAAGTAATACCGTATACGTATTAGTTGCAGATAGCTACTGTAAGCTACTCTAGATATGATTAGTACATGTCTAGATCGGACATACCGATAAACTGTTTGACTCGGTACAGAGCTGTCGCTAGGCTACAGCTCTCTCACTTCTATTGTCCCGACACCACGCCTGTAGGCTGGTTGTCGCCGTAACTGTTCCGTTTGCGGGACTGTGACTGCAACTACGTTTGCGTAAGTTATCTTCCACACTAACTGTGTTTGCATGGTTCAATAGGTTATGGGCCCCCGCCTCACGTCACTCACGCGCGACAACCTGGTTCGGCGAGCCACGATCGACAGCTATCCCGCAGAAGGCAAGTTTCTTTAGACTCCCAGTACTTTCAACCTGTAGTCGGCGGTATCGCCAGTATAACCTGCGATTTTAAAACCCGCCACCACCCCTCTTAAGTCAGCCACCCGACGGAGATAGCCAGCCACCCACACCGACGTACTCGTCGTGTGTGGACAGGGTGCACACATGTCCAAGCTGGAGAACGGGGGGGTGCACTGTCGGGTGAATACGCATCCACAGGTTGCACGCCAGCCGTAGCTTACCTTTTTTATTTTTATATTATCTTAGCGACTCGGCCACCAGCGCAGCGCTCCACCTGTCCTGGCCTTGGCCTCGACTTGTGCCCCACACTGGGTGGAGGATACAGAAAAGGTGCTCTGAGACACCCCGGGGCTACAGGCCGAGGGGTCGGCGGGCATCAGGCCGTCTCTTTGCATACCGCTGTTAGGCACGAGTCCGGCTAGCGGTTTTTACCGCTGCCTGCTTTTTATCCAGCTCTTTCTTTTTCGCCCTCTGTCGAAATGGCGCAGAAAAACCCGCATGTTTCACCTGTTGCTTCCCCTGACCCAGGCTCTCAGCAGAGCACTGTCGATCACCCCCCGGACACTCTCGCACTGCTCGTTGCACAAGTGGCGCACTTAACAGCTCGTCTCGACTCGCAGTCGGCCGAGGGTGTTGTTGCTGCTGCGGGTGCTAATCCGCACCCCCCTGTAGCTCATCGCCGCCACGATGCTCACATCGAACCCGACCGGGACAGCCACGACGGCCACACCCTCCACCTGCTTGACCATCTCCACCCTGGTTTCGTACCCCCGGACGCAGAAACAGTCTTTGCTGCTGCTACCCCTGCAGCTCCTGTTGGCGACCCCACAGTCGCACATCGCCGTCACGATGCGCCCCGCGAGCCCTCGCGTGCCGACGCGCACCACGACCCCTCGCGTCATGCCATCCGGGTTGATCACCTCCCACCACCTTCCCCCTTCCCCCCCGCAGGATATTCCCTTCAACACCCCGGCCCTCATATCCCGGAGGCGCCCTCTCACCTCGTCCCCCCCTACCGTGACCACCCGCACTCGTACGGCCCGCCGCGTCCCATGACCGGCCGCTCTCCCTTTCCCGGTGGTCCACCTCCTCCCTTTCATGGCCGGCACTCTCCCCCAGTCCAACATGGCGACCCCGCCACCCGTGGTCGTCGTCGCCCCACTATTGATCCGGTGGTCATCAACCGGGCGGCACACGAAGCCCCCGGCTTCGACAAGGACGCCCTTGACCGGTCCATGAAGATGTCGGTCCCCGTCATGTGCCCGACCACGGACTTTAAGCAATGGAAGAGGACCTTCCTTATTTTCCTCTCCATCAAGGCCGCATACCTCATTCCACAGCTGGCCATCCGCGACTCCGGCGTTTGGCTCGACGAACAAGCGCAACACTACGCCTACACGCTGCTTCTCCATGCAGCCAGCGCGAATAAGCGCGCTGACCAAGCGATGAAATGCGTTTCTCCAGCACGCCATGACTGCGCCGCTGCCGCGTGGGACATCCTTTGTGAACGCCTCGATTGTCGGTCCTTTGCTCGCTCCTTGTCCCTCCTGGACAACCTGACGGTCAGACAGCGCCGTGGTCAGTCACTCAGTGACTATGTCCACTACATGCGCCAGACCTTTGACGACTACAACGACACATGCCAAATGGTTGATGGCTCCGTTGCCATCCACCCCCACCACCTCGGTCTCTTCGCGGTATCTCCAGTAGCGGCCCACACGGTCAGGCGAAGCAATGCGTCATCAACGCCTTTGACACGGACTACATCATGTCGGCTGATGAAGTGATGGCCAACATTCTCCACCTTGCGCACAACATGGACGACGACCCTGCTCCGGACACACCCGCTCCATCCATATCACCCCCTCCCATCTCCGCGTTCGTCGCTGCGGGCCGCGGCTCGCACAGCGGTCGAGGCCCACCACACCGTAACCCTCGCGGCCATCGACCCAACAAGTGTGGCGTGTGTGGCAGCCTCAACCATCTCATGTCCGCCTGCACTGCCACGGATGACGCTATCCTTAAGTGGAACCTCGCCAAGCGTAGGCTGACAGTCCAGAAGTACGGCGCCGCCGACGGCACCCCCTCTGCTCACGCTGCGCTGCTAAGCGACGTCCCTGCCGATGACGCCCCCGCCGATGACACCGACTGCCCACCCACCCTCGAGGACTGCGCTGATGACTACGCTGACGACGAGGTGAGTGTCCCATTCAGCTCTGTGGCATTCTCCTCTTCCCTCGCCCCGGGTCGTAACCTGTCAAAGTTTTGGGTCGTTGATTCCGCCTGCTCGATTAACCTCACTGCGTTCCGAGATGACTTCGTGAAATTCACGCCCCCCTCCGCTCCCTCTCGCGTGGGCGGTGTCGGCGTTGACGTTAAGGGCAGTGGCTCAGTGCGGATTTCTGTCAGACTTGCCTCTGGCCAGCTCATTCACCGCACTGTCTATGCACTCTACACCCCTGACCTATCATCTCGCTCCGCACAGCGTATCGGCAGACTACTTAGTGTCAGCTAGATGCAAACTCACAGCGGCTGTGAATTCATATTCCCCTCCAACTCTGACACTGGTTTGCTTTTGGTACCCACAGGAATGGGTGTGCTAGAACCGTCCGGAAACGGTCTCTACCTCCTTCCCCACCAGCCAAACCTGCCTTCAAGCCCATCCGCACCGGCAGCACTTGACCCCTCCCCTAAGGTTGCCCTTACTGCCCATTGTGATCCCGTCCTATGGCACCGTCGATATGGCCACCTCAACATGCAAAGCCTTCATGCCCAACATACTCACGGTGTCCCGACTAGCCCTGTGTTAACTAGCGTTGTAACCAAAGTCTCTTGCGACTCTTGCTTACTTCACAAAGCCACAGTTGCACCACGCAACACAGCCGCTTGCGCGAAGCCATCCCACCCCCTCCTCAACATGTCCGCTGACCTATGGGGCCCGGTCAATGTCCCCTCCCCACATGGCCTCCGTTACTGCTTGCTCGTCATCGACCACCACACCAACTACATGTGGGTGCGGTTCCTTAAGTCTAAAGACGACGCATGTTCGGAATTGGAAACCATCCTCTTGGACATCAAACACTTGCATGCCTGCCATCACTCCCAGACGGGCGCGTTCGCACCGGTCCTCAAGTTTGACTCAGACTCGGTGTTTGAAGCTGCTGTCACTCGCCGAATGTGCGCACACCTCGGCGTCGGGGTGCGGTTCTCTGCCCCATACGCCCACCACATGCTCGGCAAGGCCGAACGTCCCTGGCGCACTATCTGGGACAATGCATCGACGATGCTCCACAACATGGCCGTTCCCAACTCCATGTGGTCGTGCGCTGTCAGCACTGTTGTGTACCTTCGCAACCGCACGTACAATCGCTCGGTCGGACCTACTGGGGGCGTCCCCCTCACACTCCTTACGTCGTCGGTGCCCAACGCCTCCAAGTTCCGCGTCTTCGGCTGCGCCGTTTTCGCCAAGGTCCCCGACAAACAACGTCGGAAACTCAGTGAAAAAGCATTTCGCGGCGTCATGGTGGGCTATCCCCCTGACGCACCCGGGTATCGTGTCTACAATCCGGAAACGCGTCGTATCACCACCTCCGTACATGTTGTTTTTCAGGAAGACACCCCAGGCTTCGACACTCAACCCTCCGTCGACTCAACCATCACCGACTCTTCGGACGACGTACCCGCAGACTCACCCATGTCCCACCCCATTGACCTCACAGTTCCCACACCCCTACCCCCCCGGCAGCCTCTCGCCATACTCGGCTCCGCTCCCACCCCGTTCGCTACGGCGATATGGTTGCCCACTTGTCCGACTACCCACCAACCCTCGTAACGGCGTGTTGTGATCCTGAACAAGGCCAAGCTCAAGAGGACATCTTTGAGCATCCTCACGTCCCCGACCTTGTCACTGGTCCCCCACACACACCTGCCGGCACGTCCCCTACTGCCATCGCCCTCCTCTCCGCCCGAGAGTGTGTGGAACCAAAATCCTACCGGGCTGCACTGGACAGCGCCCAAGCCCCCCAATGGCAAGCCGCTATGCAACACGAGTACTCCTCCCTCATCAGCAACGGCACGTGGGACCTTGTGGACCTCCCCCCCGGCCGCATGGTCGCTAACAACATGTGGATCTTCAAAGTCAAATCGGATACAGCCGGCGACGTCTCCCGCTTCAAAGCGCGGTTCGTCGCCAAGGGGTGCAGTCAACGTGCTGGACTGGACTACACGGAGACCTTCTCCCCGGTCATCCGCATGGCCAGCCTGCGTCTCTTCCTAACCATCGCAGCCGCCCGCGACCTTGAACTCTGCCATCTTGACATCGACACAGCGTTTCTCTACGCCCCCATCCGGGAGGATGTGTACATCCGCCAGCCCCTCGGCTTCACCGATGGAACGTCCAAGGTTTGCCACCTCAAGCGTTGCCTTTACGGCCTTAAGCAGTCCCCCCGCGAGTTCAACATGCTACTTCGTGCGTGGCTCGTCGACCATGGATGGCAACCATGCGTCTCCGACCCGTGCATCTACATCTTTCGCACCGGCCACGTCTTCGCCATGATCGCCTTGTACGTCGATGACATTCCCGCGGCCTGCAATGACCCCACCTGGCTCGCATCGTTCAAAGCCCAACTCGGAGCACGGTTCAAGATCAAGGGCCTAGGCGATCTCTCCCAACTCCTCGGCATGCACATTACCCGCGATCGCTCCACGCGCACAATCTCGCTGGACCAGTCCAAGTACCTGCGCGACATCCTCGCCAAGTACGGCCTGTCCGACTCTAAGCCGTCGTCCCTTCCGATGGACCCGGGCTTCCTCGCCGGCCTTGCACACTTGCACTCGCCCTCTCTCACAGGAGTGGCCAAGGACGTCTGCCCTAGCCTCCTGGGCAGCCTCCAGTACGCCGCCGTTTGTACACGCCCCGATGTCTCCACGGCGTTGAGCATCCTCGGCTCTGCCCGAGCCTCGCCCACCGAGGCACACTTGCAGGCTCTGAAAAAGGTCCTCCGCTACCTCCATGGCACCATCGACATGCGCCTGACGTTGGGGGGGAGCATGGACCACAGCCTCCAACTCACAGGCTTTGCCGACGCTGATTGGGCCAACGATAGCAGCACCCGCAAGTCTCGCTCCGGCTATCTCTTCACCCTCGGACGCGAACCAGTCAGTTACAAGTCCAAACAACAGACTTGTGTGGCTCAATCCACGTGTGAAGCCGAGTACTACTCTGCGGCCGACGCCACCAAGGAGGGACTCCACCTCCGACAACTCCTGGGGGAAATCTTCAACTCCCCCATCACCGAAACCACCACCATCTGGGAGGACAACCAAAGCGCCATTGCATACTCCCAGAATGCCTTGGTCAGCGAGAAGACTAAGCACATCGGTCTGAAGTGGCACTTCCTCAAAGACCACGTGGAACAGGGAACCATCAAGTTGAGGTACCTCCCCACTGACCAGATGGTGGCTGACATGCTCACAAAACCCCTCCCGGGACCTGCACTAGCAAGACACCGAAGTGCGATCCTTGGAGGACAAGACCCAATGCAACGCTTCATCCCGTAGCTACCTTCAGGGGGAGTGTTGTAAGTAATACCGTATACGTATTAGTTGCAGATAGCTACTGTAAGCTACTCTAGATATGATTAGTACATGTCTAGATCGGACATACCGATAAACTGTTTGACTCGGTACAGAGCTGTCGCTAGGCTACAGCTCTCTCACTTCTGTTGTCCCGACACCACGCCTGTAGGCTGGTTGTCGCTGTAACTGTTCCGTTTGCGGGACTGTGACTGTAACTACGTTTGCGTACGTTATCTTCCACACTAACTGTGTTTGCATGGTTCAATATGAGCCGTAGAGACATAAGGACGTGTGCAAACAACTGCGTATTGCAGGCTGCCCAAGTGGCTGGGCTAGACGTCTTTCGCTCTTCCCGTGAGGGGAGGCGAGTCTATGTGCGCGAGGCCCGACATGACACCGGAATCCATACCAAGGGACGAGCCCGTGCAGTTTGTGATGCCGTGCTTGGCCACGATGTCCCGCAAGTACTTCGAATGGTCCAGCGAAATAGTGCGGGTAGATATGTCGCGAATAATGTGCATGCCGATGAGTTAAGAGAGGTCACCCAAGTCCTTTAGATTGAACATGGCGCCAAGCTGGGCTTTGAACGAAGTAGGCCAAACTGTGTCGTTGCATGCGGCGAGAATGTCATCCACGTAGAGTGCGATCATGACGACGATTGTCCCGCTTTTGAAAATATAGATGCTAGGGTCCGAGATCCACTATTGTCACCCATTTTCGACAAGTCGGTCCCGCAGCATGGTGTTGAGTTCGCGGAGTTCGCGGGGGGGGGGGGGTGTGGGGGGGGGGACTGTTTGAGTCCGTGGAAGCGGCGTTTGAGGTAGCGCACCTTAGGTGTGCCATCCGTGAAGCCAAAGGGTTGACGGATACACACATTTTCTTTCATGGGGGCATATAGGAACGCGATGTCGATGTCAAGTTGGTAGAGCTCTAGGTCCATGGCGACGGCAATGGCAAGGAAGAGCCGGAGACTAGCCGTACGGATGACCGCGGAGAAGGTCTATGTGTAGTCGAGACCCACGCGTGGACTGCAACCATTGGCCACGAAGCGGGCTTTGTAGCGAAGAAACTCGCCATCCCTATCCGACTTGATGTCGTAGATCCACATATTGTTGACGACCATTCGGTCGGCTGAGAGATCGACGAGTTCCCACGTGCCATTGTCCATGAGGGAGGTATAATGTTGCATCGTCGTTTGCCATTCCGCTGCTTGCGCATATGAGAGGGCGGCATGGTACGATGTCGGCTCTACACAGTCTTTGGCCGACATGAGGGCAATGGCGATGGCCGAAACGCCCGCAGGGAGATATGAGGGGCCATTAATCAACGTCGCCACGTTGGGCTGTTCGAGAATGTCCTCTTTGACCTTGCCTTGCTCATGATCACAGCACGCGGTGACAACACTGTTAGAGTTGGGAACGGATAGTTACACGGAGGTCGTGCCGGCCCCACAAGGGGGCCGGCTGTGGTGACTAGAGGAGTGGGGAGAGAGAGATGGCGGCCGGCGAAGGCACCGGTACGGCCGGCCGACCGCCACAAATAGGGAATAGAGTACCGCTAATAGCATAACACTAAGTACTAGAATGACAAGTAGCTACCTTGTACATAAGCACTATGCAACGGGATGCTAGTGCTAACACCCCCCCTCAAGGTAGCCGAGGTCTTGACGTCGTCCTAGCTTGCGTTGAGGAAGGTGCCATCTTGGTCGAAGGTTTAGTGCTTTAGCGTGTGTCTCAAGCCGGGTAGTTGTAGCGACATGCGCTCACAAGAACGTGCCGCTACCGTCGAGTTGCCGATATGAAGCGGTTCCAAATGTACTGCGTGATGTACTAGTCTGACATGTAGCGGGAAAACCTGTCCCCGGGAGAATTAGCCGACGCATGAGAGCGACCGGCGAGGAAGAAGCACAACCAACAATTGTTTGTGGCGTGTAGGCACGCAAAAATATAGACGGGCGCTCGTGTTGGCTCCCTCCTTTCGCCGTGGGAAAGTTAAGCTCCTCGCTAAGTTAGGTGAGCGTTGCGGCATTGCCTCGGGAAAAAACAATAACATTACTAATTTAAGTTCGCACAGGCCGAATTTTCGCGGGTCGGTCTTAAAAACCATATCCGGTCGAGAGCATCGGTAGGTTGAAGGCTAGGTGAGACTGAAAGCTGGGTGGGGCGAACGTGGCGCCGGGCGCTTTACACACGCTCTTCTCCTTTTTACGTGGGAGATGGTAGGGCAATCGCGGACAACCAGCTCGAAGGCGAAGCGTGGGGTCGGTGGGACGATGAATTACTAGCGTGCCGCCGAGCGCTTTACACACGCTCTTCTCTTTTTTCGTGGGAGCAGGTAGGACTAGCGTGGCGCCGAGCGCTTTACACACGCTCTTCTCTAGTGTAATTTGGTGGAGGGCCCATTAGAGTTACACGGATAGTTAGAGTTGGGAACGGATAGTTACACGGAGGTCGTGCCGGCCCCACAAGGGGGCCGGCTGTGGTGACTAGAGGAGTGGGGAGAGAGATGGCGGCCGGCGAAGGCACCGGCAGGGCCGGCCGACCGCCACAAATAGGGAATAGAGTACCGCTAATAGCATAACACTAAGTACTAGAATGACAAATAGCTACCTTGTACATAAGCACTATGCAACGGGATGCTAGTGCTAACAAACACACATGAGGGTAATCGGATGTGTGAGCCATCATTTTCCCGTAGCGAGTTGGGTGAGACCTTAGACGGTGTGGGCGGTTTGCATCAATCGGCGGGGGGGATTCGTCGGCATCATGTGTCTCGAGATCAAGAGGATGTATTTGTGGTATATAATCGTGGTCACTTTCCGTGTCTGAGGCGTGGTTGATTAGTGAGTCGATGGGCGTTGATACTATGAAGCATGCAACGTCATGTTTGAAACATGATGGACCGATGTGGTGATGCGGCGCGAAACCGGGTTGCATACACGGTACCCATGAGCGCCATGTGGATAACCGGCCATGACGCCGCGGAACACTTTTTCGCCCAGCTTGCGACGTAGCTTGTTAGGCACTTTGGCGAACACGGTGCACCCGCAGATACGAAACTTGGACGCGTCGGACGATTTGGACGTAGAGGGTGATCGGAAAGCCACCGGAGAGACCAAGTGCGTGGCTGAATGAGCAGTTGCGGAGGTACACAACAGTGTTGACCGCGCATGACCACATGGAATTTGGGACGGACAAGATGTGCAGCATCGCAACTACATTACCACAGAGTGTGCACAATGGGCGTTTTGCCTTGCCGATCATGTGGTGGGCGTATGGGGCTGAGTAATGCACACCGAAATCCAACCGATCACACATTTGACAAGTCACGGCAGGCTTGGAAACCGAGTCCGAGTCGAATTTCAGAACATGTGAAATCGCCGGATGCAGAGTGGTACCGCGCGTGCATGTGGCGGATGTCCAACAAAATGGACTCGAGTTCCGAGCACGTGTCATCTTTCGACTTCTTAAACCGCACCCACATGTAGTTGGTGTGGTTGTCGATAACGAGCAAACATTAGTGTAAGCCATGCGGGGAGGGTGCATTCACTGGGCCCGTATATATGATGAGAGAGTCATGAGGGGGCGCTGGCTTAAGACAAGCATATGAGTGGCGGGGTGCAACGGTGGCCTTGTGAAGCAAACATGAATCACAAGAGACATCTTTATATAACCCGGTAACCCCAGAGTCGTCGGAACACCGTGGGCGTACTAGGTATGAAGCCTTAACATGCTAAGGTGGCCAAAGCGGCAATGCCACCATACTATATTACACTATGCAGTGAGGGAAACACTACAGTCCATGACAGTTGCGGTATCCGCCGGGGGCCGTCCTTTCGGCGGTGCCTTGTGGCTCAGTAGGTAGAGGCCATTGCCCGACGGTTTCAGCACACCAATTCTTGTGGGTACCACGAGTAACCCAAAGTCAAAATCAGTAGGGATAAGGAATTTGCAGCCGCTGCGGGACTGCATCCAACATACACTGAGGAGGCGACCGATTCGATGCGCAGAACGAGACGACAGATGAGGGGTGTACAACGCATGTATTGTGCGGTTGATGAGCTGCCCAAACATATGGGGGATGATAGTCTGAACCCCGCCGATGTGCTTAACGTCAACCCCGACACCACATGCACGAGAAGAGCCCGAAGGGTGCTTGAGAGTTACGGAGTCGCTACGAAAAGTTGTCAAGTTGATCGAACATGTCGAGTCGACTACCCAAAACTGCGATAGGTCACGGCGGGGGTGAGGGATGATAAGAACGCAACAATGCTGAAAGAGACACTCAACTCTGTGGAATCATACTCGTGAATGCATTCCTCTAGAGTGGTCATGTCGAGAGAAGTAGCATGCACATGGAAGTGAAACCTCGCTCAGGAGGGCAGAGTGTGCAGAGGCATGGCCGCCGGGGTTGCCATACTTATGGACGATCATTTTGCGTGTAACAAGAGTCCATATCAATAGCGCGTCATCCGAGTCCGTACATTACGACAAGATGTGGTCCGGACTGCCATATGCACTGCATTTGTTGGGCAAGCCGCGATCACCGCAACTGCCACGACCGGTGTGCCTACAATAAACCCAGATATCGGTGGGGCTGGACGAGCTGGTGTTGCCAAATTAGTTCCCGGGAGTTCTTCTTCCATGTTCTGTGCCATATACGTGATGTTGTGCCTCGTCCGCTGACATGAAGTAGTTGGTGCCTCGAAGGCGTTGATGACACACTGCTACGCCTGTCCGAAGCGACCGGTGCTGGAAATGCCACGCAACATGAGGACTCCCAGGTGATGTGGGTGGATGGCAGCTCACCCGTCAATCAATTCGCAGGTCTCGCTATATTCATCGAAGAACTCGCGCATGAAGTGGACGCTCTCCGTGAATGACTGGCCTAGGCGCCGGCGGAGCATCCGGTTGTCCAGGAGGGATAGAGAACGTGCGAACAAACGGCCATCCAAGCGCCCACACATGATGTCTCAAGCAGTTGTTGCGCATTAAGGTCGCGCAGCAGAGATGCACTTCACCGCTTAGACAACACGCTTGTTCTCGCTCGCAGCGTGGAGTAATAAGGCGTACGGGTAGTTCTGCGCTTCCTCGTCTAGCCAAACGCCGGACTCCCGTATGGCAAGCTGGGGAATGAGGTACGCCGTCTTGAGGGACATGAACATGAGGAAGTTCCCATTCCACGTTTTAAAGTCGGTGGTCGGTCCCATGGCTGGGACGGTCATCTTCATGGAGCGATTAATGGACTGTTGTCGAAGCCGGTCACCTCGTGAACAGCTCGGCCGATGACCACAGGGTGAATGGTAGGGCGACGTCCTCCGCGCGCAATGCCGCCGCCACGATAGACATGTAGAGATGGCTAACCATTGGGGGTGTGTAACAGGCTGCAAGGCAACAGGGAATGACGGTATATATTAGAGATGTGGCCCACCGTGTAGGTACGGGTGGCCACCATTAAAATTTGGTTGTAGGGCTGGCCACCAAGGGGGTGTTGTGGTGTTGGGTAGGAGTCGAGATGGCCAAATGGCGGGTGGAGTGGTGGTGGAGGAAGCTAGACTGGAGTTGGAGCCGGAGTGTGGCGTGGTGATTCGTTGTGGGCGTCACGTTGTCGATGGGCAGGAGCGTCAGCCGCTTGTGCGCCCATCCGTGAGTTGCTTGATGCCATTTGCTCAAGAACAAGAGCGAGAGCATCAAGGGTGGGGAAGACATGCTACGAGAGCTATGGTGAGAGGTCATGTCCTCATGGTTGTCTGGATGTCGGCGTGGGGCTCCGCCGAGCGGAGTTTGGGCGCCATTGAGAACGACGGCACTGACATGAGGCAATAGGCAGTGACAGTGTTGAGAAACATAGTTTTGTGTGGTAATCAAGTTGCTGCACAGCAATGTTGGTAGAGTAGCATCATGATAGTACGGCTGTGACTCAGCAGTATAAAATGGCAATCCAATCAGCAACAGTGTGGATTATCATACTGCTAATGGTGACAAGTTGAAGCGTTAGATGTAATCTGCATACTCATAATATACGTTGGCGTGTGCTCACCACAAGGTGAGTGCGTGTCATGTGATTGGCAAGTGCTAGGCACTTGCTGAGGGTGAGAAGACATGCAGTGTCACTCAGTGAGTGCAATTATTTCATTATCGCCCCCTCAACTTTGACAGGTTATGGGCCCTCAAGCTGCTAGTTGTTGGAGTCATTTGTCTTGATTGGAACCCATACCTTGCTTCTCGTAGACATTTGTAGTGTCGCACGATACGTGGTGTGCGGCTGACTCACAAAGTGGCTGAATCTTCCTTGTGTTTGTAGCTTTATTTCGATACCCGGCTTGTAGCGACTTGTTTGTGTCGCTCGGAGCCTTGAACTCATGAACACCGGACTCGTGTGAAGGTCGGCTTGCTTTCTTTTGTTCTAGCTTGGCGCTTTCTGGAACTTCACTCGCTTTTGAGCTTGTCACCCGCCACTTTCCTTTTCTCGTGAAAGCCTATAGTGGTCCGGGTGAATCTTTGGAAAGGCATCTTACCACAAGTGTACAAGCACTCATGTACGACGTCACTTGACCGACCTTTTAAGACTCGTTTCTGATTGCCTTGGCTGTAAAGTCACCAGGAGTACAGCTGCGTCTTCGGTCAGCCCTTTGTCGTCTCCTTTTCTGAGCCGTGTTTCCCGTCTCTTGACCGCACTTGATGCTTTTCTTGGTGGCATTTTTCCTTATTTTTTGTGGTCCTGAGAGCGCATCCGACGCACCTGCTATGGACTCCGTAAAACTACCGAAGTTCAGTGGGGAGAGACGAGATTTTGGTGTGTGGAAGAAGCGTTTCCGTGCCTTTGGCCAGATGCAAGTGTGGGCTCCGGCTTTGCCGTCGGATGGTGCCGCTTCCTCTCAACAACGAGTCGACATGTATACTCCACATTGATTTTTGCGCAGCTGGAGGACGATCTATCCATTATCGATAATGTTAGCGAGGTGACAAGACATGCGACCCCACTGCGTGGACCGCGTTAGTCAATCATTATGAGGACGATGGTATTTACCGGTGTACAAAACTATTGCAAGACTTGGACACGCCGCAAGCGGACGGCGAGAGCGGCATTCAATACCTGAACCGGCAAGTTCGATTGCAACGACAGCTTGCCCGAGTTGGGGACGTCGTCCACAACCGGCGTATCATAATGTACTTGGTGAAGGGCATGCGCAGCGAATACCACTCCATCACCGACACGCGGGACGTACACAACCTCAGCATAGATACCGTCAAGCTTGATCTTCGTCAAAAGGGCAAGCGCATCGATAGTCGTGCGCAATCACATACAACGGAGCCTCCAACGCCTACGGCTTTTGCAGCGTCGCATGATGAAGCAACGACTAATCTTTTAAGCGGAAAGTCTCTGAGCTCCGAGACCACCTGAAATCTCTTCAAGGAGCTACGACTACTCGTCGTGCCTCGAATGGCAAAGGCGCAAAGAGTCTTTTTCGTGGTGTTTGCTATGGCTGTGGTAAAAAGGGACATCGCAGGTCGGAGTGTCCGGACAACAACACCAAAGGTAACTTTGCGCAAGTGGACTCCCCCGTTGCTCTTTCGGCGGTCACGGACGTGACGGCCACCTGTGCGAGGCCATTCTCCGAGGCTCGACACATGTTCGAGCGCGATGGGGAAACGTGGATGTGGTTGACCGACAGCGGCGCCAGCCATCACATGACTAGTGTGCGCCGTGACTTCTGTGAGTATCGAGCGCTCATTGATCGGCTGTGGGTGAAGGGTATCAGTGCCCGCGCTGTTGGCGTGGGCTCGGTCCGCATCAATTTGAAGGCTAACGATGGAGAGGAGATTCCTGCCATGCTGAAAAACGTGCTCAAAGTTTCTGAGCTATCCCGTCGCGCGTCGTGGTCTTACTATAGGCTTTTCAGCCTCATTCAAGCTCGGCGAAAAGGTCATTGTGTGGTGTCAGCTGATCATGTGGACCACCGTCGTCTTCATGCCGGTCATGGTGGTGGAGTGGTGGTTCCGTTGGAGCGCGCGCAATTGTAAGTGTGGTTACCGGCGCGAGTTGTTGCGTCGAGCCCTACCGCTACGGTCGCCACTGCGCCACTGCTGTTGTGGCATTCCCGACTCGGTCACCTTGGCGAGTCGCAATTGGACGCCCTTTTGGCTACTCCGGTGGAGGGTGTGGCATTTTCTGCGTCGGAGTAGTTGGGCTTCTGTGAGACATGTCATGTGTGTAAGTCGCACGTCCGCCGTATATCGTGTGAGCCGGCTGACCGGAACGTTGGTGTCTTTGAGGTCCTAGGCTTGGACTTCTGCGGTCCTATGGGTGCTCCAAGCTTGGGAGGACGGTGGTACAGCTTGTGCGCGGTTGACTTTCGCTGCCGCTTCATGTTGCATGATGCGGTCCGCTCCAATGATGAGGCTCCCGCCTCGTTTCTTTGCGTGTTGACTACCATGCGGAGCAACGCAATGATGATGAAGAGGACACCATCCCGCGCTCCATGTGTAGCGAAGAGCCGGATACACCTTCGGGGGAGTCGCCGCTACGGGAGTCGCTGCAACATTGCGGGTCGATGGAAGATGAACGGGGCATGCATTCGGTGGGGACTCCACGTCCGAGGTGTAATCTTAGATCCACCGCCTCACCAAAGCAATGCGTACCCAGCCCAAGGTACAATCTCCGTTCAACGAGAGCTCCGGGAGATGGATGGACTGCGGAAAATACCGCAGCTATTAAGCCAACTAGCAGCTCGATTGTTCAAGAGCATGTGTGGTACAAGCAAGCGCTGAGGAGTTCCCAATCGGGGGAGTGGGAGGCAGCTATCAAGAGCGAGTACGTCTCAATTTTACCTCGAAGAACCTGGACATTGGTCCCTTGTCCTGCCGGCCGCAACCTCGTGAATTCCATGTGGGTGTTCAAGTTCAAGCGCCATGTCAATGGGCAGTTTGCAAGGTATAAAGTAGAACTTGTGGTTCGCGGCTTAACTCAAGAGAAAGGTGATGACTACCACGAGACGTTCGCTCCTACAATGAGGGTGACTCCTATTCGGATTGTGCTCGCGCTTGCTGCTCATATTGATTGGGAGGTAGAGCCGCTTGATGTGGTCACGGCATTCTTGGAGGACGTTATCGAGGAGGAAATCTACATGAGGCAGCCGGAAGAATTTCGTCATACCGACATCAATGGAGAGGAGCGCTTGTGCTTGTTGAAGAAATCAATGTATGGCCTCAAGCAAGCTACTAGGAACTGGAGTAAATGAATCATACATGGCTAGAGGAGTATGGCTTCATCTAATCCAAGGTGGATCCCGGCATTTATACATTCATCAAGGAGGGGGAGCTTTATGTCTTGGCTTTGTACGTGGACGACAAAATCATCGTCGGACCAACGGTTAGCTTCATCGTTTGGTTCAAGTCGGCTTTCGGCGTGAGGTTCAACGTGCAAGGCCCCGGTCTAGTGTCTTGGTTGCTTGGCATGACAATCGAGCGTGATCGTGGCAACCGCATCATCATGATTGGACAGCAACAATACGTCTTACATATTCTTGAGCGCTTCAACATGGTGGACTGCAAGCCAGGGGGCTCACTTACTATGGCGGCCGATGCTTTGAGAAATTGTGTGGAGACGTCGGCATCAAAGCTGCCTCCTAGTTTACTGCCGTACCAAAGTTTGAGAGGTAGCTTGTTGTACGCTTCCGTAAGCACACTGCTCGACATCACCATAGATGTTAGCCACCTTAGTAGGTATTGAAATTGAAATTGTTTACAACAAGTGCCGGCAAACTGGACCGACTGTTGTCTCACGGGCCACTCTACTTCGCCATACATGACTTATTAGCAAGTTGGGCCCGGGTCTCTCCGACCAGGTACATTTCTTATCGACACACCTATCTGCAATGTGTGTCGACGTTCCTCGGGAGCTATGAAACTGTACGCAACCGCAGTAATTGCCACAGTCCCCCCGCCTAAGCAGTAACATCGTAATAACTTTGTAATCAAGAAACAGATCTAAAAAACAGGGCAGGTGGGGGGGACCGAGACACACAGACATAGAAAAAACTAGCGCTCCTGCCTCCGCGCCTGAATTTTCCCCGCTCATTTCCCCGGGCTTTTCTCTGTCTGGTACCCGGGTACCTGTCGGTTTGCCGGCATGTGACCGTACCCTCCCCCCTCTGATCGCGTGTCCACCGAGCAGCCTTTTCTTGAGCGGGGGCCTCCGCGCTCACCCGGGCCCACGCTCAAGGAATCCTAGGATTATGAAGGTATGTCGGGGTAGTGGGTGTCGAAGAGGGGGAGGGGCAGGTCACCGTAGCCGGATCCGGCGGGCCGCGGGCGCCCGGAATTAAACAAAACCCTCCGTGCTGGGTTTTCCGGCGGCGCTGACCCAAAGGGTCGTCGCCGCCAGATCGTGTCGCTCCTCCCGTCGCGACCGTCCACCTTGCCGTCCCAGCTAACTCCTCCCCCCGGGAGATGACGCTGGACGACGTAGCGGCTCGCGAGTGAGCGCCCTACCCTGGTGCTGCTCCCCAACTAGCTCGACGCCGGGTACGGACATTGTTTTCTAGTATCCGAAAAGAGCCCTCCGTACATGGCTTTCCGGCGGCGGCTGATCCTCAGGATCGCCGCCGCCTCATATAGCCGCTCCTCCGTCTGCGACTAGCCAACGGCCTGTGCCATGTCTTACCTCACCCCTCGGCAAGGTTCGACTGGCACAGGGCTAGTCGACGGCTAGCGAGCGCCCTTTCCTGGCGTTGCTTCCCGGCTGGCCACCACCAGCTCCAACACCCGCCTCCCACCGCTTATCCGGCCGTACCCTCCTCGCCATCAAACGCTGCCGTAGTACAGGCCCCACCCCTCAAAGTAAGGATGTATTTAGGAGTACATGTACGCGAAAAAACATATCGGACGGGCCGAGCGGGAGATCTTGGCGCCGGTATTGCACATAACCTATTTTTTCAAAAGCCCTTTGTACATGGCTTTCCCGACAGCTGCAGATCCCGCGGATCGAGCTGTTGGCCCTCTTAGCCCCCTACCGTGCCAGGCCTGGCACGGCTACGGGGTTTCCAGCGCCCACCACGGGGAGGTGAGGGGATGCCGACGGGCCTGCGAGCGCACCCTCCTATGGGGCCGCCGCCGCTGCGCCACCGGCGGGCGCCACCTTAGTAGGTACATGTCCGAACCGTCTCAATCACATTGGGAGCAAGCCAAGAGGGTGCTCCGCTACCTCAAGGGAACCGCAGATTCTGTGTTGATGTACGGTGGCGCACCTTCATCAAAGGTGGTAGGATGGTCAGATTTTGACTACGCGAGTGATATTGGCGAGCGGTGCTCTCACACGGGGTATGTGTTCAAGCTCAAGGGTGCAGCGGTGAGTTGGAAGAGTGAGCGGCAACAAAATGTGGCGCTGTCGACAGCGGAGGCAGAATATATGGCGCTGATTGCGGCCACTCAGGAGGCGATGCTTTTCAAGCAAGTGCTCCATGAGTTTCACCAAGACTCCGGGTCCGCCATCACCATTCACGAGGACAACCAGAGTTGTATCGCACTCAGCAAGAACACCATGACGACCGGACGCAGCAAGCACATGGACGTGAGGTACCACTTCTGTCTTGAAAGGTGGAGAGCGGAAATATCGAGGTGCAATATTTCGCGACGGAGAACATGCTTGCTGATGTGCTAAGTCAAGCCATTAGTGAGTGCAAGGCACTGCAAGTTAAGCAATGCCATCATGGGTTTACCTGCGTAGCAACGGTGAGTGTTGAGAGACATAGTTTTGTGTGGTAATCAAGTTGCTACACAACAATGTTGGTCGAGTAGCATCGTGATAGTACGGCTGTGACTCATCACTATAAAATGACAAGCCAATGAGCAAAAGAGTGGATTATTATGCTGATGGTGGCAATAAGTTGCTGAGCGTTAGATATTGTCTAAAGGCTCATAATATACGTTGGCGTGTGCTCACCGCAAGAGGCGCGTGTCATGTGATTTGCAAGTGCTAGGCACTTGCTGAGGGTGAGAAGACATGCAGTGTCACTCAATGTGTGTAATTATTTCATTATCGCCCACTCAAGTTTGACAGACCGGCAGCGGTAAAATTCACTAGCCGATCCTGTGCCCAACGGTGATTTCTTAGATGTTCTAGATGTACTAGCCGATCTTTAGGTGATTTCTTAGATGTACTAGCCGATGCAAGTTGCCCGACGGCCCCTCGGCATGTAGGCCCCGGGGCGTCTCAAAGTACCTTTTTGTGTCCTTTGTCCACCGTGGGGCTCAAGTTGCAGCCACGGAGATGATAAGTGTAGCGTTCCACCGGCGGCTGTCGAGTTGGTAATATATATCGATACATGTTGTCATGCACCATGTGTATGAACACTCACCCACGAGTACGCCCCCCACCCCCCCGTCTCCAACCTAGACGTGTGTGCAACTTGTGGTTTGTAACCAATCTCAAACTTGGTGTCGGGACAATAAAGGAAGTGAAGGGCTGTAGCCTAGCGATAGCTCTGTATCGAATCACACAATGTACAACTTTGCCTAGTCTAGACATGTACTACGCATGTCTAGAATAGCGTTCAATACCTATCTGTAGCAATAAGTAGTAGGTATTACTTACAAAAGGACCACCTCGCCAAACCACAAGCATGACGTGCGTGTTAGGCATGACAAAGATACGGGGTTGCCATCGCCTACTCCGTGGATATGGGGATGGTGCCGACGGGCACACGTACATACGCAACCCAGTCCGGGGCTGCCGCCGCCGCGCGACTGGTGGCCTAGTTGGTTATAAATGGGCGGAATTACGAGGTTCTTGCGAAACATGAAACCATACCTTATCGACAATCTAAGCGAGGGGGGGTTTTGCATGCCTTTCTCCCTAGCTCCGGTACTAATGGAGTCACAGATGAGCATAGACCAAGTAGGCCCGACTCAAACAACAAAGGCTAGCCAATTGGGTGGATCAACGCCCTCGCGCGGCGGGAGCGGGCCGCGTATATATCGTGGAGATAGCGACAAATGTAATTACTTTCATATGTGCAACTACAACGATAGAATGATAGTGTAATGTTTGTTTGATACTATCATGTCACTGACAACAGAGAGGCTGGAATAGGCGATTCGCGACGCATACCCAACACCTAAGATCTAGATGGTTGTATGGGAACGACAAGAGGCAACAACCATTTATTCGGTAATGTTGTAAGTCATTCTCAATTTTTTTCAATTACCGGTGTGTTAGTCGCGCGGAAGGTTTCGCTGTTTGCCAAAAGGTCTAGAGGTGGGGTGTGTGCGCAGGGCGTGGAACCGATACCAGTGGTATCTGAATATTTTCAGATGTCTCACCATTTTTGGAGGTTTCGATTCATGTCGAGAAGAAAGAGCAAGAGTTTGTAATCAATCCGAATCCTAAACCTAATGGATCATCCGTGCCCGAAACCTAGTCGTCAGCTTACTTGTTTGTATTGGATTCCCAAGATGTACGGATTTATCCAACCCGGGGTACAGCTGGCACATATTCTATCTTAGATGGTCCCCGTTATGGTAGAAGTGCAAATCGATTCACTTGAATACGGATAAGACCCGTAAAGTTCGGCTAAATCGGATAAGACGCGGATAAAACGCGTAAAGTATAGCGTGTGCCACGCGCCCACGCGCTTTCCAACCGTACGTCCGCGTGATTGTACTCCACGGTGATGGCGCCACGATTGCTTATTTGAAGTGCCACGCACTTAAGCACCGCACGATTGGTACGAAGGTATGACGCGATCTCTTTAGTATCTAAATTCTGTGGTAAAGCTGGACAATGACCAAACAAATATCGCCATGGTGTATAAGAGATCTTTAATTTTTAGTACATAATGATGAAGAACATGCGATTTCGAAATCCAGGCCAGCCTTTTATCGAATTATTATTAGATGCATGGGCTTGGTTGGAGTGCGTTGCAACTCACTGGTGCACCATTAAAGGGCGCGTGAAGGCTTCAGTCCGGCAGAAATACCGATACAGAGACACCTCCGTCACGATCGTGGGCTACACGATGATGCAACGTTTCTGTCGACACTACCCTGCCTGCAATTACATCAAGCCATCGTCGAGGTGATGAGAAAGGTTAGTGGCGTTACCTGAAACTCCACCCCTTTCAGTCAAGCTTATTGTCGTTTTATTGTCGCGTTGCAATCAAAGATCAGCAGCGCGTTCCTAGTGCCCGCCGCGCGGTCCTCGTTACCGTAGTTGCCCCGTCCATCGCAGCTTATATATTTTCAATAGTGGTATTCGCGCTAACCCTTGCTACAGTAACCGCCTTTCGAGCGGGCTGGCTTACACGCATAGGTACGCCTACATATACACACGCACACACGCAGAACCTCTGCTGCTATTTCGCAAACGCACGGCAATAAAAAGCTACACATTCCGAAGTTTTACACTATGCTGATACCTGATCGGCACTTCTCTTCGCTTAGCCGGCCAAGCCGTACCTCATTCATATATATTCCATCATAGATATTCCATCATTTTCTTCCTGTAATGTAGTTTTGCTGTGTCGTCGAAGGATACTTCTTATGGAGTTGAGCACGAGCGCGTGTGTGCCAAAGAATATATGACACCTCGTGTGTGTGTGTGTGTGTGTGTGTGTGTGTGTGTGTGTGTGTGTGTGTGTGTGGGCTTATGTTCATGTGTGTCTATATTGTATGCGTCGAATAAGTTTAATTACACAGCCCGAGGGGCACAAGGTGGACGGGTGTGATCGAAATTCAAGCTTGCGTGTACAACATACTAATGGTCGGTTATGTGGCTCTTAATGTGGCTGTATGTTGTATAGCTTGTTGGCTATCTTTTTGTTTGTTTTTGTCGATACATGTAGCATGTGAGTCAGGCTCTTGTGTGCGCTTGCTATGCTTTGACGACTAGCCCGAGATGAGAAACTGGATTGTGTGTGTGAATGTGTGCACCTCAAAATGTTTATTTAGACAATAATGTATGTGTGTCGTATGTCGTTGTGTGTATATATCTAATAATAAAGTGTTATGAAATAGTTGGTCGTGTGAGTATGTGTTTGCAAGTCATATGTACATAGCTCATTTGTCAGTCTATGGTATATGGACCTAGACAAGGTGATGCCGCTAATTGAGGGCAGAAGCCAAAGTAAGTGTGTATGGGAGTGTGTGTGAAAGAGAGAGAGATTGTGTGTGGGTTTGGATGTGTAAAGGATGACAGACATTGAATTTTATCTAGTAATGTGGGACTGTGGACTTTTGTTTTCAGAACTAGATCTTACAGACTGGACCGTTTTCCGACTGCGCGACCGTTTCATGTAATGGGTAAGCTGGATGGGAGAACTAATCACACGTGTACGAAGCTCATTGATTTGCTGTGGAGGACAGGGTCAGCAGGAGAATGAAGCGGGACTCCAAGAATGTTCAGCCTTAAATTGGTTTTTAGAAATTGAAGTGAACATAGATATTGTAATCATTCATTCACTATTTTTCTTCTTTTGGAAATAACCATCATGCATTCCGCATGTGTTTGTTTTTGAAAGCGGTGTTTGCAATCTACACTGGCCATGTAGATTTCAAACATCACTCTCATAAATAAACACAATCTAATATTGTTTCCACTACAGGTCAATAAGCTGATCAATCCCGGTGATGAAGCACGGTGCCCAAGGGTGGTGTGCCCCTTAAGCACACCCGTCAACACACTCAAATTTCGGGCACTGTGCGACGGAGGGTCTTCCAAAGTTGTATGGGATAGAAATTGTTTTTTTAATTCATATTTCTCCGATGTAAATGATCATCTTTCAGTACATAATGCAGCAGCAGCTCCTTGCATGTTCCGGCTCGGAAATCCGACTGAAGTTCGGGAATATCTATGTATTCATTCACAAAAAAAATCGAAAGGTATTCGTCCGGATCGAGGTATGCATGCCCAAGTACTTGTTCGGACCGGTCGAAAAAATCTGGGTATTTACCCAGTCTCATCACCTAGTGGCTTTAGGTTTTATTCAATTCATGAAAAAAATTGTGGGGTTCAACTCAACTCATCCCCCGATTACTCAAATTCGTATCCATTCGGGATTAAAAAAAACAAATTCGACTTACCCGAAACCCCCAAAAAAAGGTCGGATCCCCGCCCTGTGTGTGCGGACGATGCGTATTTGGTATGCTTGTGTGAGGTGCGTAAGTGGGAAGAATACGGGTGGTCGCATAGAATAGGGAAGCAACGCCATGGAACGATGGAAGGGCGCTCGTTGGATGACGACTAGCCATGTGGATGTCGAGCCTCGCATGGAGGTGAAGCACGACTAAAAGCGACCATGAGGAAGGTCGCAGCCGCATGAGCGGCACGATCTAGCGGCGGAGGTCCTCAGGATCGGCCGCCCTGTCGGAATCGGGAACGGATAGTTACACGGAGGTCGTGCCGGCCCCACAAGGGGCCGGCTGTGGTGCCTAGAGGAGTGAGTAGAGAGAGATGGCGGCCGGCGAAGGCACCGGCAGGGCCGGCCGACCGCCACTAATAGGGAATAGAGGACCGCTAATAGCATAACACTAAGTGCTAGGGTAACAAAGATATACCTTGTACATAAGCACTAGGCAACGGGATGCTATTGCTAACACCCCCCTCAAGGTATCCGAGGTCTTGACGTCATCCTAGCTTGCGTCGAGGAAAGTGCCATCTTGGTCGAGGTGTAGTAGTGCTTGTAGCGTGTGCCTCAAGCCGGGTAGCTGTAGCGACATGAGCTCACATGAACGCGGCGCTACCGGCGAGTTGCCGATATGAAGCGGTTCCAAATGTACTGTTAATGTACTAGTTTTACATGTGGCGGGGAAAACTGTCCACGGGCGAATTAGCCGACGCATGAGAGCGACCGGCGAGGAAGAAGCAAAGCCAACAAGGTTGTTAGGAGCGTGTAGGCACGCAAAAGCATAGACAGGCGCTGCTCGTGTTGGGTCCCCCCTTTCGCCGTGGGGAAAAACTAAGCTCTCCGATAAGCTCGATGAGCGTTGCTGCGTTGCCTCGGGAAAAAAACAATAACATTACTAATTTAAGTATGCACGGGCCGAATTTTCGAGGGTCGGTTTTGAACAATCAGATCCGGTCGAGAGCATCGGTAGGCTGAAGGCCAAGTGAGACTGGAAGCTTGGTGGGGCGAGCGTGGCGCCGGGCGCTTTACACATGCTCTTCTCCTTTTTACGTGGGAGATGGTAGGACAATCGCGGACAACCAACTCGAAGGCTAGGCGTGGTGTCGGTTGGACGATGAATTACTAGCGTGGCGCCGAGCGCTTTACACACGCTCTTCTCCGCTCTTCTCTAGTGTAACTTTGTGGAGGGCCCATAACCTGCCGGAATCGGGAACGGATAGTTACACGGAGGTCGTGCCGACCCCATAAGGGGGGGCGGGTGTGGTAATTAGAGATGTGAGAAGAGAGAGATGGCGGCCGGTAAAGGCAGCGGCAGGGCCGGCCGACCGCCACTAGTAGGGAATAGAGTACCACTAATAGCATAACACTAAGTATTAGGATGACAAAGAGCTGACCTGTACATAAGCACTAGGCAACGTGATGCTAGTGCTTACATCCAAAAAATCCCGGTACGGAGGGTTTCGGTTTTTTTTTCGCACCAACAGATTTTGAAGACGGGGCCGCGATCCATGTTTTCGACCAACCCCTCCCTAATATCGGTACCCAACCATCGACATTAGTGCCTCTGGCCATGTGCTTCGGGTTATCGCGACGGCACATTGCTCATAAAGGCGGCCCCATGGCAACGTAAAGCATCGGGTTTGGGTACGGGCGGATTCAACGCGGTCAGACATGTATTGGAAAACATACAGCGAAGGACCGGGGACAAGAGAAAAATCTGGCACGGAGAAAGGAGCGCCGATCGGGCACCACCTGCAAATATAGAATACCTTCCAGTCCCCGAAGGAGAAGGGGCGCCTATGCTAGGAAGCGAGTTGCGACGGCAGGAGCAACGGTATTCTCGGGCGAGGATGCGCGTGGATCGAGACGGGATCGTCGACGGCGTGAGCGAGGGGTTTCTTCGCATTCTTCCCCCCCTAGCTCCGGCACGGCCGGAGTCGCACATGTTTAAAGGTCAAGAAGGCCCGAGTCAACAAGCGCAAGCTGACCAGCTTGGCGGACAATGCCCCCGTAAGAGTTGGAGCAGGCTCCACATCATGGAGATTAGCGATGATTGTGTTAATATTTTCATCTTCACAATTGTATCGTTAGCAATGTATATGTCAAGAATGTTTCATAATAGAGATGTTTGATATGGTTAGAATAGGCCGTTGACGGCGCAAATCCTAAACCTAAGACACATGTATGGTTGTACGGGTCCGCTAAGAGACGACAACCGTTAGCTCTTTAATTTCGTAAGTCTATTTTATTTTCATGTTCATTTGGTCGCATAGGAGGCATACTGCCCGGAGCGGTGGGCGATGACTATGGCGTGTGGGAGTGCTCTACGCACGCATTCGTTGTCGCATATTCATGGCTGGCGATATTAATAACGGCATCTACATATGCATAGTGTTGGCGCTTCCTCTAGACGAGCGTTACTCAAGCACATGGAAAGAATGGGTATGGTAGTTTTTTACGTCCCAACGTTGATATCTCCTTCCGAGGCGCTAATGTTACTCGAGGCGGCCTCATATTAAGCGCGTGGTAATGTGAGGGCGGGCGGAGCAAAGATGGGGGGGTATCGTCGAGATGCTGATCGGTTGGAGCTCAAAAGGAACCTAATGGGAAGATCCATTTAAGCGCGGAGGCGAGTTTAAGGGGGAGGGGGGGGGGGGGTGATCGCAAGGTATGGATCGGCGGGCCAACTTACCCTAGACTAAACGCTACCATGCAATGAGTAATGGGGGCCATGGAAGATTGGGATGTTATACTGTATTAACATGTTGTAATCCAAATTCAGTTCTTGCTGGGCGGGGCATTTCCGCTCGGCTCAGAGGGAAGAAGCATATGGTCTTCCGCGAGGATGGTGCAATTTTCTTGTTCCAAATGTGGGCGGGACGTCGGGGGAGAGGAGCCGAGGGCGATACGCAAGAACAAGAGGCACTTTGCGAAGCAAAGGTCAAATTAGGTACGGAGGGATGACAAGATCGGTGTTTGGTATAATAGATCGAACATTTTGCCACTAGGAAGTGTCTCCGTGTCGGAGAGGGGGTCTGGTTGGTCGGGAGGTTGGGGCCATTACTGGGTATTCTTTGAAATTTCATCATTCCCTTTATCTAGCAAATAATTTTCAATATGCATCAATTAGTGTCTCTACCCCGCTGTAGTCTTTTCTTGATATTCACTAACATCATACGGTCTTCAGTTCCCAATTGAATATCCTACAGTTCTTCATTTTTTAATTTTTTTTTTACGCGCATGTAAACATGTTTCTCCTTTTCCACGTCGGCGTGTCTTCAATACTACGCGATTTTAATTGCTTTGTCTGCAACTAACTATCCCTTGTCTCGCCCCCTTGACGTTTGACCCGCAATTAGGACTGCATTGATGCCACTATCATGTTTACTCTAGCTCCTCGAGTATGCGCAGCTGACCTTCACATCCATTATTGTATTTTCAATACTACACTCCTCCACAAAAGTCCGGACAAGATTCGCACCTTCGCAAGTAGAAAATGTAACCATGCGTCGATTTTATTGACAAATATCCTAAAATCCCAGGCAATGCTTTTGCGCGCATAATGGAATGCGCCGAAAACTGCAAGGGGCGAGTTCGAGCACTGCCGGGCTTGTGTACTTGGGGTTATCGCGCCCGCACCTGTGCGGCACGCTCTTTCAAACCATCGCCGTTGTGGCGGTTAGCCTCGTCAAGCTAAACGCTAGCACAAATCAGTTCTAATCTGTCTAGTTCTGTTGCTGCAAGATGGCAAAATGATGTTGTCGAGAGACGATGGTGAAAGATGTTTCACTGCTGTACTTAAGCAGTATATGTTGTAAGTGAACAATGGAATGGTTAAATGGTTTTGTCACCTCCCTCTATTGCACTGGGCTTAAATAGGTTTCTGCCCAGATTGCTTACGCTTGCAAGCTACGCTTACGTGTCAGGCGTTAGAGTTGTCTAACCGTCGTCATGTGTCCTGAGACGCGGCCTGCCTAGCATTGGGTTTCACGACGCGGCTCCTTCTGCATCGAAGAACTCGCTTAAGCGCGTCATCTGGCTAGTTAGATTAATTATGCATATCTGTACGTACCCAGCGCGCATTCCTGAGTCCGAGTAACTGCTTCAGTAAAGGAGCCTAGACCACGGAGGTCTGCCTCGCGGCGGCCTCAAAGATTTGTCAAGAGGGGGAGGGTACGAGTGTGATGAGTACAGTCCTGCAACAGTACATTGTAGGACATTGTACATGCACTCGTTACTAATTCCAATTCGTGCTTTTCCATCGGACGGACGTACACACGTGGGTACGTCGCTACTGCAATATTCATAAGGGTGCTGATGCTACAGTACGACCAGTACCAGCTACGCTTACGTGTCAGGCGTTAGAGCTGTCTAACCGTCGTCATCTGTCCTTAGACGCGGCCTGCCTAGCATTGGGTTTCACGACGCGGCTCCTTTTGCATCGAAGAACTCGCTTAAGCACGTCATCTGGCTAGTTAGATTAATTATGCACATATGTACGTACCGGGAGGTACTGGTCGTACTGTAGCATCAGCACCCTTATGAATATTGCAGTAGCGACGTACCCACGTGTGTACGTCCGTCCGATGGAAAAGCACGAATTGGAATTAGTAACGAGTACCTGTACAATGTCCTGCAATGTACTGTTGCAGGACTGTACTCGTCACACTCGTACCCTCCCCCTCTTGACAGATCTTTGAGGCCGCCGCGAGGCAAACCTCCGTGGTCTAGGCTCCTTTACTGAAGCAGTTACTCGGACTCAGGAATGCGCGCTGGGTGAGCGTGCATGAAGTCGATCTACGCCTGAGTCTTGGCAAACTTGTGCCATTGGGGCGTCTCCAAGAAATCTTGTAACGCAGTGGTCCGGTGTACTTCGTTCAACCGGTGCCAGACAGGTGGAATGTCGTCATCGCTGAAGTGTGTCATGAAGAGCAAATATTTGCCTCGTCGCCCAGGTAGTGACTTGATGCACACATCAGAGATGTGCGAGACATCAAACTCTTCGTCGTCTCCTTCAGGTACAGTCACCGGGACAGCTGGTCGTAGTGGAGCGGTAAAACAGGGTCGTAAGTTGTTAACATGGAACACAAGGTGTAAGTGTAATGTCGCTGGAAGTTTCAATCTGTAACTGTGTTTCCCAATTTGCTCCTCCACTGAAAAAGGTCCAAGCTGTCTGTCTCTGAGTTTCCGGTTCGGTTGTCCTCGCAGAAAATGGTTTGTTGTGACGACTGACACCTTGTCTCCCTTAGCGAAGTGTGGCGATGTAGACGGTTCTGTGCGTGCTTGCATCTCATCCTTGTGTAGCCGTAACACTGAGCGTACCATGGTGTGTACTTCCTGTAACAATCTTAACCGTTCTGCTGCGTCTTGCGAAAGTGGTATCGATGGTCGCATGCTGAACAACAAGTCAAGAGGATCCTCAGGAGAGAACCCAAAGTTAGCCTCGAGCGGTGTGTGCTCTATTCAGAGTGCACGCGAAGCGTTGTACGCGAATTCCACTTGCGGTAGAAGCGTTGTCCGATCAGAGCCATCATAGCAACATAAACAACGAAGAAGCTGCTGAAACGTGATGTTCACGCGCTCTGTCAAGCCGTCCGTTTCTGGATGTCGACTGGAAGACATGTTCAGACGCGTTCCGAGGCGTCTCCAAAGTGTCTGCCAGAAGGCACCGACGAATTTCGGGTCGCGGTCGCTAATCAGCACTCGGGGCAGTCCATGCAAACGGTAGACTTTCTGTAAAAACAAAGTTGCAGATTCTTCGGCAGTAATCGACTTTGTACATGGCAGAAAATGGGCCATTCGAGTTAGATGGTCTACTACAATAAGCACACTATTAAAGCCATTGCTCTCAGACAAGTGTGTTAGGTAGTCAAGACCAACGGTATGCCACGGTCTGGGTGGAACACGTAGTGGGTAAATAGTCGCAGCCATCTGCGGTCGAATCTTTGCTCGTCGACATACGACGAAGCGTTCACAGAAATCTTTCACATCTTGGCGAATTCGTTTCCACCAGAATCTGTCGAGTGCTTTAGCAAGAGTGCGAGCAACTCCTATGTGACCAACTGACGAACTTTCGTGCAACTCTGTGATCAATCTCAGTCGGAGCTCATAGTTCAGTGGTATACAGAGGCGATTGAGGCGCCAAAAGTATCCGTCTCTGGCTTCAATCCGGCTGTCTTTCGTCCACTCACCCTCGTCCCCATGAAACAAGTCTTGTGAGAACCCTCGCGAATGAGATCAGCGAACTCACGGCTCAGCTGCAACGCGTTAACAGTCAGTAAATTTAACTGTGCGTCTTCAAACAGCAGCTGGGACTTCCGTCGTAATTCTCGATCTGACGGAACCTCGCCATCCCAAAATAAGGGAACTTTGGCATGAGGTACGAAGTCTGGACGCCGGCTTAACGGGTCAGCTTCGTTCAGAGCTCCTTTGCGATATGCAAGCGTCATCGAGCCCACAAACGGTTGCAAATCCCGCAGGTATCTTGCTTGCCGCTTGTTCAGCCTGTTGTTCGGTTGCCTGAGCAGATGTCGCAGTGTGTCGTGGTTTGTTACGACAAGGAACTTAGAGCATCCTTCAAGATAGCACCTCCAATGCTTGACAGCTTCGCATACGGCCAAAGCTTCTAAGTCGTACGCAGAGTAAGTGTTACCACGCTCAGCTGGATTCAGCTTACGCGCCCAGTAAGAGACTGGTTGAAGACCTCCTCCTTGGTCTTGCAATAGGTGTGGCGGTTAGCCTCTGAAAGCTAAACGCTAGCACAAATCTGTTCTAGTATGTCTAGTTCTGTTGTTGCAAGATGGCAAATGATGTTGTCGAGAGGCAATTGATGAAAGATGTTTCACTGCTGTACTTGGGCAGTAGATGTTGTAAATGAACAAAGGAATTGTTAAAAGGTTCTGTCACCTCCCTCTACTGCACTGGGCTTAAATAGGTTTTAGCCCAGACTAGTCACGCCTGCAAGCTACGCTTACGTGTCAGGCGTTAGTGCTGCTCAACCGTCGTCATCCGCCTCGAGACGCGGCCTGCCTAGCATTGGGTCTCACGACGCGGCTCCTTCTGCATTGGAGAGCTCGTTCTGGCGCGTCATCTGGCTGGTTAGATTAATTATGCATATCTGTACGTACCGGGAGGTACTGGTCGTACTGTAGCATCAGCACCATTACATTATTGCAGTAGCGACGTACCCACGAGTATACGTCCATCCTGTGGAAAAGCACGAATTGATATCCGTAACGAGTACCTGTACAATGTCCTGCAATGTATTGTTGCAGGACTGTACTCGTCACACTCGTACCCTCCCCCTCTTGACAGATCAATGAGGCCGCCGCGAGGCAGACCTCCGTGGTTCTTGGCTCCTTTACTGAAGCAGTTACTGGGACTCAGGAATGCGCGCTGGGAAGGCGTGCATGAAGTCAACGTACGCCTGAGTCTTGGCGAACTTGCGCCATTGGGGCGTCTCCAAGAATTCTTGTAACGCAACTGTTCGATGCACCTCGTTCAACCGGTGCCAGACAGGTGGAATGTCGTCATCACTGAAGTGCGTCATGAAGAGCAAATATTTGCCTCGTCGCCCTGGTAGCGACTTGATGCACACAGCAGAGATGTGTGAGACGTCGAACTCCTCGTCGTCTCCTTCAGGTACTGTTACCGGGACAGCTGGTCGTAGTGGAGCGGTAGAGCAGGGTCGTAAGTTATTAACGTGGAACACAGGATGTAAGCGTACTGTCGCTGGTAGTTTCAATCTGTAACTGTGTTTTCCAATCTGCTCCTCCACTGGAAAAGGGCCGAGCTGTCTGTCTCTGAGTTTCCTGTTCGGTTGTCCTCTGAGAAAAAGATTTGCTGTGACGACTGACACCTTGTCTCCCTTAGCGAAGTGTGGCGCTGTAGATTGTTCTGTGCGCGCCTGCATCTCGTCCTTATGTATCTGTAACACAGAGCGTACCAGGCTGTGTATTTCCTGTAACAACTTCAACCGTTCTGTTGCGTCTTGCGAAATTGGAATCGATGGTCGCATGCTGAAGAGCAGGTCAGGAGGCTCCTCAGGAGAAAAACCAAAGTTAGCCTCGAACGGTGTGTGCTCAATTCCGAGTGCACGCGAAGCATTGTACGCAAACTCCACTTGTGGTAAAAGTGTCGACCAGTCAGAGCCATCATAGCAACAGAAGCAACGAAGAAGCTGTTGAAACGTGCTGTTCACGCGCTCTGTCAGTCCGTCTGTTTCTGGGTGTCGGCTGGTAGACATGTTCAGACGCGTTCCAAGGCGTCTCCAAAGTGTCTGCCCGAAGGCGCTGACAAATTTCGGGTCGCGGTCGCTGATTAGCACACGGGGCAGTCCATGTAAACGGTAGACTCCCTGTAAAAACAAAGTTGCAGTTTCTTCGGCAGTAATCGACTCTGTGCATGGCAGAAAATGGGCCATTCGAGTTAGATGGTCTACTACAATCAGCACACTGTTAAAGCCGCTGCTCTCAGGCAAGTGTGTCAAGTAGTCAAGACCAACTGTGTGCCACGGTCTGGGTGGAACAGGCAATGGGTAAAGAGTCGCGGCCATCTGCGGTCGAATCTTCGCTCGTCGGCACACGACGCAGCGTTCACAAAAATCTTTCACATCTTGGCGGATTCGTTTCCACCAGAATCTGTCGAGTGCTTTAGCAAGAGTGCTAGCAACTCCTATGTGACCAGCTGACGAACTTTCGTGCAACTCTGTGATCAATCTCAGTCGGAGCTCAGAGTTCTGTGGAATACAGAGGCGATTGAGACGCCAAAAGTACCCATCTTTGGCTTCTATCCGGCTGTCTCTTGTCCACTCACCATCGTCCCCATAAAACGAATCTCGTGAGAACCCCTCGCGAATGAGATCAGCGAACTCAGGGCTCAGCTGCAACGCGTTAACAGTCAGTGAATTTAACTGTGCGTCTTCAAACAGCAGCTGGGACTTCCGTCGTAATTCTCGATCTGACGGAACCTCGCCATCCCAAAATAAGGGAACTGTGGCCTGAGGTACGAAGTCTGGACGCCGGCTTAACGGGTCGGCTTCGTTCAGAGCTCCCTTGCGATATGCAAGTGTCATCGAGCCCACAAACGGTTGCAAATCCCGCAGGTATCTTGCTTGCCGCTTGTTCAGCCTGTTGTTCGGTTGCCTGAGCAGATGCCGCAGTGTGTCGTGGTCTATTACGACAAGGAACTTAGAACAGCCTTCAAGATAGCACCTCCAATGCTTGACAGCTTCGCATACGGCCAAAGCTTCTAAGTCGTACGCAGAGTAAGTGTTACCACGCTCAGCTGGATTCAGCTTACGCGCCCAGTAAGAGACTGGTTGAAGACCGCCTCCTTGGTCTTGCAACAGGACTGCTGCAATCCCCACTGTTGAAGCATCTGTAGCTACGGTGAACGTCGCGTCCGAGCCGACCTCCGGAAGGATCAGGCATGGCGCGGAAATGAGCCGTAACTTGAGAGTCTCGAAAGCTTCCAAACAGGCAGGCGTCAACGTAACCTTCTGTGGCTGGGACTTCCGCAGTAAGTCCGTCAATGGAGCCATAAGGTCGCTAAAATGGTGTATAAATCTCGCATAGAAGTTGCAGAACTGTACGAAACTGCGAACCTCCTTCTGCGTCTTGGGCACTGGCCAGTCTGCAACGGCCTCGACTTTCTTTGTGGAAACCGAAATTTTCCCGGATGACACAGTGTAGCCCAGATACTCCATTTCTTGCAATCCGAAAAAGCATTTCTTAAGGCGTAATTTCAGCCCTTCCTCCTTGAATCGCTGTAGCACTAGACGTAGGTGCTCCAGGTGCTCTTTAAGAGTTCGACTGTAGATACAGACGTCGTCCAGGTAGACCGTCACGAACTTATGTAAAAAGTCGCGAAGAATGTCGTTCATCATCCTCTGAAATGTGGCTGGTGCATTGCACAGCCCAAACGGCATGGCGACCCATTCCATCAAGCCATCAGGGGTCTGAAAAGCCGTCTTGTGAATATCCTGATCACGCACTCGAACTTGCCAGAATCCAGAAGCGAGGTCGAGGTGTGTGTAAAAATTCGCGTCCTTAAGTTCGTCCAGTGTGTCATCCACACGCGGTAGCGGGTAAGCATCTTTACGCGTAACCTCGTTAAGACCGCGGTAGTCAATGCACAGACGTAGTGAGCCATCAGCTTTTCGCACAAAAAGAATTGGCGAGCCGAATTCACTGTAGCTGGGGCGTATTAAACCAGCTTCCACTGCGTCTTTGAGCTGTCGATTAAGCTCAGCGCGCTCTCCCGGTGACAGTCGGTTCAGACGTTGACGTCGCATCGGGCCAGTTGTGTCAATGGGGTGATCCCACTGTCGGCTTACTGGCGGAGAGTCGACAGGTTGCAGTAACTCCGGGAAGTCTTCAAAGAGTAACGACCGGAAGTTGTCACGTTGTTCTGCTGTTAGTTCCTCTCCAGTGTGGAAGTCCGTTGATTGGTCGGCAGCTGACGTAAGTTCGATGACGTAAAAATCAGCATGACGTCCCCTGCTGCGGCGCGTCTTGCGCATGAGCTTCTGAACTTTCGTAGATGACAGCAGCAGACACTCAGGGCGTCGTTCCTCGAGTGTAGTCTCCACAGCTGTACCGTCCATCAGTGTAAAAATTCTGGTTGTACCAAATTGTAAAGAGGCATGTTCGTCATCAAGCCATGGTAAACCCAGGATTAAATCAGCCGTGCGTAAATCACGTAAAACGTAGAAAGTCCGTTGAAACTCGTGTCGAGCCAGCTCAAAAGTGACGTCGCAGACTGTCGTAGAATTCACTCGTTGTCCATTAGCGAGTCGAACTGGAGTTTTACTCGCAGACTTCCGAGTCTGTAAAGCAAAGCGTCGTACAAAGTCCTCTGACACAAAGTCAAGCGTCGCTGCGCAGTCCACTAATCCAGAAATTTGGTGTCCGCCATCAGGAGTTTTCACAGTCAGCTCCGTTCGAATTAACGGGCGAGCTTCCGTGAGGTCAGTCAGTAGTGCTGTAGCTGGCGAAGAAAATTGTTGCAGCGTAGCGATGGACTGTTCCGAGTCGTCTGTTGGTACAGGTACCGAGTCGGGTTGATCAGGTGCTGTAGATTCCGAAGAGTCGTTAAACGCACAATCTGCGTCGACTAACCACAGCTGTACAGGCCAAGGGGCTGGAGCAACCACCTCCTGTTGCGCTGGGTTCTCCAGTGACTGACGTGTAAAAAGCTGTGTTCTTGCTGGGAATTCTTGATAAAGCTTCCAGTGCTTAGTCACCTGAGTAAATTTCGCCCACTTCGGTAGTACAAATACAGCCATCGTAGATGTTGGAGATGTTCGACGACAATCCTCAAAATGCTGCGCAATCTGCTCAGCTAACTCCCAGGGTGGATTAATGAACACCCGTTCTCCTATCAAATCTCTGTCTAGAATCGAGTCACTCGGCGAACAGTGAGGTAAGTCACCGTGCGAGTTTAGACCTTCATCATCAGCACATCCTTCCAACGTGAAGTTGAATCGTGCATGCAGAGGGTCAAAGACTGAGTCAACCAGTTTCCAATCAACTGAACGTCTGGTTACAGGTTTACGACTCTGTCTCTGCTTAGTCTGACGTCGACGACCTGCTACTTGCGTTACAGGTGTCGCAACTGTAGTCGATGGAGATGCCGAAGGTTTATCGACGACCTCTGTCGCTAGCAGTGTCTCAGAATGAACAGTAGATGTAGCCGGCTGCTCCAGTTCATTTGTAGAACAGCCTTGCCACCATCATTGCTTCTTGGGTTGCATCGGTGCCTTGCCTTTGAACTCCGGGCATTGGAACAAGCGGTGTCCCTTCTTGTGGCACTTGAAGCAAAGTCCCTCGTCCATATGTCGTTTGCGCTCCTCAGGTGTCATCGCATTTGCAAGCGAATTAAAATCTTCACGACCAGATGTCTGACCGCGTCCACCATTGTTTCCACCTCCACGTCCACGTCCGCGGCCACGTCCACGGCCACCCTTGTTACGTTTCCAGACGTTAGAGGCCTCTTCAAGAGGGTCCTCAATGTTACGCTTGCGTGTAGGCTGGGCAGATGGTCCAGCAGCAGACCTCGCATTGCCTAATTCCGGCGAATCTGTCACGACGTTATTCAAAAAGTTTTGCAGCTCCACTAGCGTAGTCCGGTATCCTAGTTGAGCTCGGTGTGACTTAGCCAGTTTCTTGAGCGCATCGTTTGCCAGGCCATTAATGAAGCGTACACACTGCACTTCAGCTGTCAGGTCTTGACGAGACCGACGTAAATAGTCGTTGTACTGTTTAGTGTAGATTGCGTAACTCATCGTGTTGCCTTGCGTAAAGTTCATCAAAGCGTTAATCGCGTCGTCCTGAATGTTTGGAAGAAACGTCGACTTGCGTAACTCCTCAACAAGCTCATTGTACGTAGACGGAATTGGAGGCTGATTTTTCCGGTTCAACCACCATCCACCAAGGTGTCCAGCAAACTGTGAAGTAACCCAGAACACTGCATCGTACGAGTTAGCTGCAATTCCAAGCATTATAAAACGCTGAGGCTGCGCTTCAAGCCAATCCTCCAGTACATTAGGCACCAGACCATTCTGGTACGGTGAAGTAATTGCAGCCTTACGCTGAGTCTCCGTGAGAGTCACAGATAGTCCAGCAAAGTTGTGGGTAGGCATCGGCGTTCCCATTCGTAAATCTGTAGGTCCCACTCCAGTCAGTCGGTTGATGTGTCCAACAATCAGCAGCCAGACAGAACCAGAGTCGACCGTTGTAAACCGGGGGTACATGTGGAGCTGTCTCGGGATAGACGTGTCGTCATGCATGACCGGAACATGTTGTGTCATTGCTCGATAGAAAGATTCCCAGTGAGCCACGTAACCAAAGTGAAGTAATTCACTCTTGTGCTTCTTAGCACGAAGTAACCCAGTCTGTGCAGGCGTAAGTGTCAGACCGTCAATGTTGATGGTTTCCGGGACGACGTAAGTGCCATCCGGATTAACTGTCGACTGTTCCAAAACAGCCTGCTCGACCTGAGCAGGTGTACGTAAGTTGCTCGTAGCAAACAGGACAGGAATAGATGCCGAGTACACGTAAACAAGCTGTCGTCCTTGAGGTAGTGTAACGTTAACAGGTTCACCACTCAACAGCGTCAAATCATCCGATGTCAGAACAAGACCGGTCTCCTCGTGTAACTCGCGAATAGCAGCGTCAATAGGCTCTTCGTTAGGTAAGACAGAGCCAGCAGGGAACCAAGTTCTACCAGAACGAGGCTCACGCTGAAACACCAACTTCAAATCCGACGATTTAGTTCCTCCGACGTGAATTACCAAAACCACGTAATGTCCAGCTCCGAGAGAAGCCATCTCGACTCAAGCAAACAACTTCGAGCAGATCAACGAGCAACGAAAGCGTGCGTCGACCAAAGAGCTCCGAAACCAGTGTGGCGGTTAGCCTCTGAAAGCTAAACGCTAGCACAAATCTGTTCTAGTCTGTCTAGTTCTGTTGTTGCAAGATGGCAAATGATGTTGTCGAGAGGCAATTGATGAAAGATGTTTCACTGCTGTACTTGGGCAGTAGATGTTGTAAATGAACAAAGGAATTGTTAAAAGGTTCTGTCACCTCCCTCTACTGCACTGGGCTTAAATAGGTTTTAGCCCAGACTAGTCACGCCTGCAAGCTACGCTTACGTGTCAGGCGTTAGTGCTGCTCAACCGTCGTCATCCGCCTCGAGACGCGGCCTGCCTAGCATTGGGTCTCACGACGCGGCTCCTTCTGCATTGGAGAGCTCGTTCTGGCGCGTCATCTGGCTGGTTAGATTAATTATGCATATCTGTACGTACCGGGAGGTACTGGTCGTACTGTAGCATCAGCACCATTACATTATTGCAGTAGCGACGTACCCACGAGTATACGTCCATCCTGTGGAAAAGCACGAATTGATATCCGTAACGAGTACCTGTACAATGTCCTGCAATGTACTGTTGCAGGACTGTACTCGTCACATAGGACTGCTACAATCCCCACTGTTGAAGCATCTGTAGCTACCGTGAACGTCGCGTCCGAGCCGACCTCCGGAAGGATCAGGCATGGCGCGGAAATGAGCCGTAACTTGAGAGTCTCAAAGGATTCCAAACAGGCAGGCGTCAGCGTAACCTTTTGTGGCTGGGACTTCCGCAGTAAGTCCATCAATGGAGCCGTAAGATCGCTAAAATGATGTATGAATCTGGCGTAGAAGTTGCAGAACTGTACGAAACTGCCAACTTCCTTCTGCGTCTTGGGCACTGGCCAGTCTACAACGGCCTCGACTTTCTTTGTGGAAACCGAAATTTTACCGGCTGAAACATTATATAGCCCAGGTACTCCATCTCTTGCAGTCCGAGGAAGCATTTCTTAAGGCGTAATTTCAGCCCTTCCTCCTTGAATCGCTGTAGCACTAGACGTAGGTGCTCCAGGTGCTCTTTAAGAGTTCGACTGTAGATACATACGTCATCGAGGTAGACTGTCACGAACTTATGTAAAAAGTCGCGAAGAATGTCATTCATCATCCCCTGAAATGTAGCCGGTGCATTGCACAGGCCAAACGGCATGGCGACCCATTCCATTAAGCCATCAGGGGTCTGAAAAGCCGTCTTGTGAATGTCCTTGTCACGCACTCGAACTTGCCAGAAGCCAGAGGCAAGGTCGAGGCGTGCATAAAAATTCACGTTTTTAAGTTCGCCGAGCGTGTCATCCACACGCGGAAGTGGGTAAGCATCTTTACGCGTAACCTCGTTAAGGCCACGGTAGTCAATGCACAGACGTAGTGAGCCATCAGCTTTCCGCACAAAAGAATTGGCGAGCCGAACTCACTGTAGCTGGGACGGACCAGACCACCCTCCTGCGTCTTTGAGCTGTCGATTTAGCTCAGCGCGCTCCGCAGGTGACAATCTGTTCAGCCGTTGGCGTCGCATCGGGCCAGTTGTTTCAATGGGATGATCCCACTGTCGGCTTACATGCGGAGAGTCGACATGTTGCAGTAACTCCGGGAAGTCATCGAAGAGTAACGACCGGAAGTTGTCACGTTGTTCTGCAGTTAGTTCCTCTCCAGTGTGAAAGTCTGTTGGTTGTTTTGCGGCTGACGTAAGTTCAATGACGTAAAATTCAGCGTGTCGTCCTTTGCTGCGGCGCGTCTTGCGCATGAGTTTCTGAACTTTAGTAGACGACATGAGTAAGCACTCAGGGCGTCGTTCCTCGAGTGTAGTCTCCACGGCAGTGCCATCCATTAGTGTAAAAACCCTGGTTGTACCAAACTGTAAAGAGGCATGTTCGTCATCAAGCCATGGTAAACCCATTATTAAATCAGCTGTACGTAAATCACGTAAGACGTAAAAAGTCCGGTGAAATTCGTGTTGAGCCAGCTCAAAAGTAACATCGCAGACTGTTGAAGAAGTTACTCGTTGTCCGTTGGCGAGTCGAACTGGGGTCTTAGTCGTAGACTTCCGAGTCTGTAAAGCAAAGCGTCGTACGAAGTCCTCTGACACAAAATCAAGCGTCGCAGCGCAGTCCACTAATCCAGAAATTTGGTGTCCGCCATCTGGAGTTTTCACAGTCAGCTCAGTTCGAATTGGGCGAGCTTCCGTGAGGTGAGTCAGTAGGGCTGTAGCTCGCGAAGAAAATTGTCGCAGCGTAGCGATGGACGGTTCCGTGTCGTCAGCAGGTACATGTACCGAGTCATGTTGATCAGATGTTGTAGGTGTTGTCGAGTCGTAAAACGCACAATCTGCGTCGACTAACCACATCTGTACATGCCAAGGAGCTGGAGCAACAACTTCCTGTTGTGCTACGTTCTCCAGTGACTGACGAGTAAAAAGCTGTGTTCTTGTTGGGAATTCTTGGTAGAGTTTCCAGTTCTTAGTCAGTTGAGCAAACTTCCCCCACTTCGGTAGCACAAAAACAGCCATCGCAGATGTCGGAGATGTTCGACGACAATCCTCAAAATGCTGTGCAATCTGCTCGGCTACCTCCCAGGGTGGGTTGATGAACACCCGTTCTCCTTTCAAGTCCCTCTCAAGAATCGAGTCACTCGGCGAACAGTGAGGTAAGTCACCATGCGAGTTTAGACCTGCATCATCAGCACATCCCTCCAAAGTGAAGTTGAACTGTGCATGCAGAGGGTCAAAGACTGAGTCAACCAGTTTTCAATCAATTGAACGTCTGGTTACAGGTTTACGACTCTGTCTCTGCTTAGTCTGACGTCGACGACCTGCTACAAGCGTTGCAGGTGTCGCGACTGTAGTCGATAGAGATGCTGAAGGTGTTTCAACAACCTCTGTCGCTAACAATGTCTCAGAACGAACAGTAGATGTAGCCGGCTGCTCCAGTTCGTTGGTAGAACAGCCTTGCCACCATCATTGCTTCTTAGACTGCGGTGCCTCCATAGGTGCCTTGCCTTTCCACTCCGGGCATTGGAACAGTCGGTGTCCCTTCTTGTGGCACTTGAAACAGAGTCCCTCCTCCATGTGTCGCTTGCGCTCCTCGGATGTCATCGCATTTGCGAGAGAGTTAAAGTCAGTGCGGCCAAATGTTTGACCACGGCCTCCACCGTTGTTGCCTCCACGTCCACGTCCACGGCCACGACCACGCCCACCTCCATTACGCTTCCAGATCTTAGAGGCGTCGACGAGAGGGTCGTCAAGGTTGCGCTTGCGCGTTGGTTGAGCAGATGGGCCAGCAGAAGACCGCATGTTGCCGAGTTCCAGCGAATCCGTAACGACGTCGTTCAAGAAATTTTGCAGCTCTACCAAAGTAATCTGGTACCCCTTCCGAGCTCTGTGTGACTTCGCCTCGTTTTTCAACGTAAAGTTCGCCAGACCGTTAATGAAGCGAACGCACTGAGCATCAGCTGTCAAATTCTGACGAGACCGACGTAAGAAGTCGTTGTACTGCTTGGTGTAGAAGGCGTAACTCATCGTATTGCTCTGCGTAAAACTAAGCAAAGCATTAATGGCGTCGTCTTGAATGTTCGGAAGAAACGTTATCTTGCGTAACTCCGCGACAAGCTCGTCATACGTAGATGGAATAGCAGCTTGGGTTTTACGGTTCAGCCACCATCCATTTAGATGTCATGAGAACTGTGAAGTAACCCAGATAACCGAGTCTAACGAGTCAGCCGTAATCCCGAGCATTAGAAAACGCTGAGGCTGAGCTTCAAGCCAACCTCCAGTTCATTAGCTTTTTTACCAGTCTGTAATGGTGAGTTAATCGCTGCTTTACGCTCTGTCTCCGTGAGGGTAACAGGTAGTCCAGCCAAATTGTGTGTAGGCATCGGCATCCCCACACGTAAATCTGTCGGCGTTTCACCACTCAGCCGATTGATGTGTCCACGAATCAATAGCCAGACAAGGCCAGAGTCGACCGACGTAAACCGGGAGAACATATGGTACTGTCTCGGAATAGATGTATCGTCTTGAAAGACCGGGCTGTGTGAGTAGACTGCTCGACAAAAAGTCTCCCATTGAGTCACGTAACCGAAGTGAAGTAACTCGCTCTTGTGCTTCTCAGCACGAAGTAACCCTGTCTTAGCGGGCGTAAGGTTCAGACCGTCAATGTTAATTGATTCCGGGACGACGTAAGTACCATCCGGATTAATTGTCGACTGTGTTGTAACAGCCTGCTCAACCTGAGCAGGTGTGCGTAAGTGGCTCGTGGCAAAACAAGACAGGGACAGAAGCCGAGTACACGTAGACAAGTTGTCGTCCTTGAGGTAATGCAACTCGAACAGGAGCATCACTCAACATCGTTAAATCATCCGGCGTCAAAGTAAGACCGGCTTCCTCGTGTAACTCTCGATCAGCAGCGTCAACATGCTCTTCGTTAGGTAAGACATAGCCAGCCGGGAACCAAGTTTTACCGGTACGAGGCTCACGTTGTAACACCAGCTTCACGTCCGACAGTTTAGTTCCTCCAACATGAATTACCAACACCACGTAATGTCCAGGTCCAACAGAAGCCATCTCGAATCAATCAGGCAACGTCGAGCGAATCAATGAGCAACGAAAACGTGCGTCGACCAGTGAGCTCCGAAACTAGTGTGGCGGTTAGCCTCGTCAAGCTAAACGCTAGCACAAATCAGTTCTAATCTGTCTAGTTCTGTTGCTGCAAGATGGCAAAATGATGTTGTCGAGAGACGATGGTGAAAGATGTTTCACTGCTGTACTTAAGCAGTATATGTTGTAAGTGAACAATGGAATTATTAAATGGTTTTGTCACCTCCCTCTATTGCACTGGGCTTAAATAGGTTTCTGCCCAGATTGCTTACGCCTGCAAGCTACGCTTACGTGTCAGGCGTTAGAGCTGTCTAACCGTCGTCATCTGTCCTGAGACGCGGCCTGCCTAGCATTGGGTTTCACGACGCGGCTCCTTCTGCATCGAAGAACTCGCTCAAGCGCGTCATCTGGCTAGTTAGATTAATTATGCATATTTGTACGTACCGGGAGGTACTGGTCGTACTGTAGCATCAACACCCTTATGAATATTGCAGTAGCGATGTACCCACGTGTGTACGTCCGTCCGATGGAAAAGCACGAATTGGAATTAGTAACGAGTACCTATACAATGTCATGTTGGGGGAAACGCACAAAATCGTGTATGTAGACTTACCACCGATATGCGCACAACCAAAGGGCAAGCCGCTTTCGGCCACAGTGTTCAAGCGATCATAACTTACTCATGCATGGTCAAAACTTTTAATACTAGGTACCGTTGGACGCGACTTTTCAATGCGCGTCGAACGTATTTAATCCGGAGTTCAAACACCCACAAATCTATTTGTAATGAATTAGTTTAATTTACAAATTGCTCCGGCAAAGCTGAGCCGCAGTGCCAAGCAACACCCATCGAAGTCGGCTCACCTCATGAGACGACTTATGCGGGGTTTATCGATATATGTTTACCAATTCTTCATTCCTATTGATCTCCGAGCCTAATTCCCGACGCGTGCCACGCGTGGGGCGGGTGTGGTTGGCAAAAGCACATACCCAAGCATTCCAAACACCACCGTCAACGTGATGCGTCCCTAACGGCCAAGTTGGACCTTGCCCCTCCCCTAAGCCAATCGCCCTCGCATGCTTACAACGTGCAGTGTTAATCCAAACATGCGTCATGTGCGTTTTCGCTCGCTTGCTTTCCAAAAAATCACCCGTGCCAGCGGCGTGTTCTTCCGTGCTTTATTCACACACCCGTAAACCAAACCTCACGCATTAAACACGCCACCCACGCCTCCAAACCCCCTCCAAAAAGCCCCCCAAAATATGGTTATGTGGAAAACGGAGAAGTATGCAGCTTGGTATGAGCGCTTGAGCAATGCCCAAGCGTGGCGCTCACAATGACGTGTGTAGTTCAAACAATTTCCCGGGAATTTATGGGTTTAATTCGACAAACTCCACCGACAACACCCGCTTTTAGCTGAGGTCTAACCACCCCGGATGGCGGCTTACTTCTTGCTTCTGGGCTCTCCTACAACTGGGTGGTACTCGGGTATCGTCGTGCTTGACGTGGTGAGAGGGGAGCGAGTTCTTGACTAGCTTATGCTTAACATAATGCATGTCCGGACTTTTGTGGAGGAGTGTACTTTTTGAGCAATGCCTTCTCCTTTGGATTTAATCTTGTTATCGTGTGTCAACCTTGACCTTGGTGAAACATGATATCCCACCAGAGAGTGCTGAAATGCCCATACATCCAGTGACCCCATAGTGAGTGCTGTTGCAACATCACATCGCGCTTCTCGCTAGTGATGACAGTATGTCCAGGGGGTAGACCAAGCGTGCCCACAACCGCGCGCACACAAGTGCCAAGTATACTTCAAACAAGCGCATGTCTCCCTCTCCCCCATACTTATCCGTAAGCGGTAAACACTGAAAGATAAAATGACAACACATGCGCTGCCCATACCAATTTGACCAGCTCCATTGAAAGCCACTCGCAGACAGCCATGCGATAGCGCAACACATGCAGAGTCCCATTGCCATTTATTCACAGCCTCAGATTGCAGTCGCCGTAAACCCCAAAACAACATCACCTACGCTGCTACACATCCATTCAATGAACGTGTGGAGCGGACGAGCGAGGGACGGCAGCCCTAGGCTCAATAGCACAATGACGAGGCCTCCGTTCTGTATGCCGCGGCGACTTCCAAAAACTTCCAGTCACACGACATCAAAAGGCCGTGGCGAGCTGTGTGCGCATGCATGCAGCCAGCTAGATCCTGCGCAAGTGCCAGCCACCACAGCTAAAACAGTTTCACAGCCTTTTTCATATCGTTCTTCTTCCACTTCTTCAACTTTGCAAACTCATCCTGCGGGCATAATATGAGCAGACGGGGTGCAGTCAGCCGACAGCTTCCGCCTAGTAACCCATACATGACTGAAGCACAGCACCAACTACCAACAAACATACAGAACCCAAAACGGTGACCACACCTTGCTCATCTGAAACACCTCCTCAAACTCTTCGTCCGATAGGTACTTCTCCCGCTGGTCAGCCTTGATGCCCTTCGGCCAGCTGCCCGGGTCCCCCGCCACGAGCTTGCTGTACTCCACAGGCCCGGTGGGTTCCGGAATGTCAGGCTCGGCCTGATCTACTGCCGTTGGCGCCTGCTTTTCTGCGGCAGCCACGTCCATCCCCACCAGCGATTTGCGCAGCACCGGCGCGGGGACGGGCGCCCACTTTTTGGTGCCGCCGGAGGGCGCCCTCGCCAGGGACGCGGGCTTTGCCGGCGCGTCTGACGCTGCCGCGGCAAACTTGGAGATGACCTCGGTGCTGAGCTTGGACGGCACTGGCTTTGGGGCCGTTGGCGGAGTAGGTGCAGAGTCAGCTTTCAGGAATGATGTATCTGCTCTCAGTTCTGTTCGCTTTGGTGACGGTGATGGGCCTGCCTTTGGCTTACTCACCGGAGGGGTCGGCTCTCCGACGGAGGCAGGGGTGGCTGGCGCGGCGGGAACAGCGGCCGGTGGTGGAGGAACCGGAGATGCATTCGTGCCTGACGCTTCCACATCCACCTGAGGAGGTTTACCATGAGGGTCTGCCGTTTCCTCGGCCTTACTGGCAGCCACGACGTCGTCATCGTCATCATCAGGCTCCCATTTGGAGCCAGGCACGTACGCCTTGGGCTCCGGATCCTGGTCCGGCCCGGGCGCGGGTGCGTCTGGCTTGGTGGGGGATGGCGACTTGGCAGGCGGTGCCTCGGCCTGAACGGGGGAGGCTGAGGGGACAGCAGGTTTGGACATGTCATCATCGTCGTCATCCTCAGGTTCCCACTGCGAGCCGGGAACGTATGCCTGAGGCTCTGAAATTGACTCATTTGCCTCCTTTGACTGCGCACCTCCGTCCGTTCCCTTCTTTGCCTTTTTCTTTGCCTTCTTCTTTTGGCTCTTTGACAAAGGCGTCTCCGCCCCGTTTCCGGAGTACCCCTCAGCCTGCACCACGGCCCAGTCATCACTCAACAGAAACAGGAAACCAGCGCAGCAAAACAGACAGAGCCGGAGGATAGGACGAGTGAAAGGTGACGACCCGCTGACAGTTTATGTAGAAAGTATGCTTTACACCAAATCAATGAGTCGCAATGATAATAGACTGCATCAGTCTGTAACACATCACCAGACCCTGGTCACGCAAGGTGTCCCACCCTTCAACCCCCTCCCTTCCCTTCCCTCCCTTGACTGCTACTATTGCTTCACGACTTGTTGCAAGGTACCCCGTTTCGATGAGTGGCCGTATAGTCGCTGGCGCCATGCGCGAATAACGTCAGCCTCCAGACAACAGCCGGTCACTCCTGTGAAGGCAGGAGGCGGCGCTGAGTCACTGCTACGAATACCACACCTCTAAGGGATATAGTAAGAGCCCAAGCTAACGCTGGAGTTCAGAGTTCAAAACCCTACGCTACCCATGTGTGCATCCGAGAGTGTGGGTAGTCGCTGCATTGCACATCTACCCTATGCCTTCCCCTCCTGGTGTGGTTCACACTGGTTGGGGATTCACACTGCCTGAACACGAGCCCCGGCATGCAAGCTCACCTTTCCAGATGGAGAGGAATCAGTCGGAGACGTCTTGCCCTGCTTCAGCTCCTCATCAAACAGGCTCTCCATCTCCTTTTGAGAGGGAGTGGGCAGTGGGTCCACCGGCGGTGGCTCATTCTCCTCGGCCTCCTTGTCAGTGGGCCTATCGATGCTGAGGCTCAGGGACTTTCCGAGCGCGGGCTTGTTGTCAGCTGCAAGAATCACACGCAACATCAGACAAAACGCGACTAGGGGGAAAAGAACTTTGGAAACCTGCAGTGCTAGTGCCACCTCGAGGTTTCAGCCCATGGAAAAACGGTCTAAGCATCAACACGCAGCTCACCCATTTCTTTATCGAGTGTGTCCTCTAGCTCCTTGGTGGTGGGCGTGTAAAGGGGGGGCGGCGAAGGGAAGTCCTCCAACTCGGATGCCTCCTTGTCCGAGGGCTTCTCAATGTCAACGGCCAGAGAGCGCTTGAAGGCAGGTTTCCCCTCTGCCATAAAAAACGCTCACCCGGAACTGACGACACTGGAATCTGCCTGCACGTCGAGCGATTCGACTCCTTAATCACCTGCAAGATAAAGATCAAGGAGGCTGTCAGTAACGATGGGTGCTGATGGGGCACCAAGTGTTAGTTGCGACATGCCGGCCACATATAGGTTCCCAGCCCGGACGCCCACGGCCGCGACCTTACACCGTTCTTGGCTATGAACTATGATTCGGTGCTCTAGCTTAGGCGATATCATACGATTTACCGACGTGAGAGTGATTTTGTTCCCGCGAGTGCTTGCCAGCTGTCCAACCCCGTTCCCCATCGTGCGCGGGTAGATAAGACAACCGTGTCCGTACAAAGGACATACTCTGAAGAGAAAGAAACTACAACGGCCGGCTGGAACCCACACGCCGCGTTCAACCTTTCAATCGAGGCAGAATAACGTGAATAAGAGCCACTCAGGATAGAGCCAGGAAGGTGAAACTTCTGGTAGTGCATCGTTACATATCGCACTGACGATGGCCAGGTTGAAGAGCGACGGCATCAAGGCGGCGCAACCGCTTCTCCTACCGTCCGAGCTGATCTCTAATATCGTTTTAGCTTGAAACGACATGAACGGTGCAAGCCAACGCAGCCACACCTCGGAAGCAGAATTATACACTCTCCACCGTTGCGCGTGGAAATTGCTTGAGGTTCGGATCCACAACTAGAGGCTGTTCCCACAGTCTGTTCCCCCGCTGCAAGGATTTTGGGTTGTCTCCGCCGGCGATACCGCTGTTTCTTGATTATTATACCTACGGTAGCGACGTCTTCACCGCTACTGATGCTGTAGATAGAGCAGTAGATCTCGGACGCAAGCCGTATATAGGCCAGCCATGCCAGACACGCGCACCATCGTCTGCATGACTCACTACCCGTACAGTTAGTACTACTCACCATACTACATGCAGGTAAACCTATGGTACGGGTAAATATACTTCCCACTGTGGCCCACGCGCGCGATATCATGTCATCGATGGGACATCATCATCATCCTAATACCGGAATTTCTTCTACCCCCTTCCTATACAGGAATGACAATCTTTTCTTACATCTTAACTGTACCCGGTACGGGTAAAGTGGACGGTCAAGATCTTGTCCACATGTACCCGCGGCGATCTGACGGTCCGCGTAAAACGAGTATCGCGATTGATAATTATCATTCCTCATGATAACTCTAGCGCTCTTCAATCCCGAAGCCGCTCGGGATTGAAGAGCGCTAGTTATCATAAAAAATAATGATAACTTTTCCGTCCCGTACGGTACGTTTTTAACGCCCTTGTGGCAGCCGCCCGCCTGTTGTCGCCTCTACCACCCGGTCCGACCGCAAGTGCGGACCATCAGCTCGAGAGCCCCGCCCGCGTGCCCCGCTTGTGCGCACCCGTTGGCGCACCCACAGGCGCCCAAAGGACCCACAGGCGTCCACACTACACGCCCACAGCGGCCACGGCGCCACAGCACGAACGTGCTGATATGCGGAGCCCCTCAACTAGTAGCGGGATGCGGCCCCGCGTGTCGCCCGCCGCGCGTAGGGTCGTGGCGACGATGCTCGTTGCCGCCATCGCGGCGGAGGGGATACCCCTTATGAGCTCACAAGCGGGGAACCGCCTCGTAGAGGAGGTGGTGATGTGGTCCGCCGGGTTCAAGGTGGTCGGTCGCGCTGCCAACGTGCGCCACGTACGCATGGTCTGGCGGCAGCGGCTGCAGCAAATCGGCACCGAGTCGCAGTTCCGACTGCGCTACAAGATCAACAGCGGCCGCTTCCAAGAGATCCCGGACACTATCAGGCCTGACGTGCAAGCAAGTAACGCACGGAAGGCCAGGGCCTCAAGCGGCGGCCTCATCTCAGCGGAGCTGCGTCCTTCTATGGCGCTGCGCTACATGGTTGGGGGGCATTACGTGGACATCGCGGACCTGCATGGGGTGAGCACTCAGGAGGTCCACAAGTCCCTAAAGCTTGTCAGCCGTGCGATCAACAAGCACTACACAGCCCTTCACATGTCCATGCCTAGGCCGGACGACACTGAGGCGTTGGAGCGGCTAGCTGTCGATTTTTTTACGACAATGGCCAGGTACGCTGACCGCACTCCCCTAGTTGCCTTTGCTGCTGCTGCTCTATTGAATGCCCATTCTGCGTGCTGCTTTTGGCCAAATAGGTTATATATGGATGCATTGGTTGTGTGGATGGGGTTGTGGTGGCCACCGAGGAGCCGCGTTGGGGGGCGGTGGAGAACAAGAAGGACATGCGCAACCGGAAGTGCTGTTTTGCTATGGTGGACCAGGCTATATGTGACTCTAAGCTTAGGTTCATGTGGGTTGCATCCGGCTGCACGGGGAACACTAATGATTCGTTTGCTTGGGAGCAGACAAGCCTCAGCAAGTCCATGGAGAAAAACCCCTACCCCAAGGAATTTTTCCTGTTGGGGGACGATGCCTACAAGGCAAGTTGCCACGTAGTCACACCGTACCCCGGCACTAGCAGTTGATGGAGCTACCGCTCCTTTAATTTTTATCATAGCCGGAATCGGATGGCCATAGAGCGGGCATTTGGCGTTTGGAAGGAGAGATGGGGTGCTTTCCACCGCCCTAGCTGCCTTTCCCTTCGTACGCTCGGTGCTGTGGTGCAGTGCACTATGATACTACACAATATGCGCATAGATGACGGCATTGTTGAGAGTGGTCCTGCGTTTAGCGGGACTCGCCGTGAGATGTCTAATGTTTGGCCGGGAGATGAGACATAAGTTACATTCAATGATATGACAGATGCATAGCTTCGTAATCTTGTAGATCTACCACATGCACAACGTGAATGGCTTAGGCACCAACTATTGGACAAGGGTATCATGGCACCTGACCCCCTGCACTGCCTATAATTTATTGTGTTCCGGTCACTGCCTATATTGTGCCGTGCATCACTGTTGCATTATTGTTGCCTGATGCATCGCTGCTGCATCATTGCTACTGTAATTTTTTCTGCACCTGCATGCCATGATGCACTTGCTGCCGCATGCAAGCAATGGGTTGTTGTTGTATTTGCTGCTGCACCTGCATACCGGAAACGTAGATGCACCATAATGCAGCTCCTGCATCACTGTTGCATCATTGTTGTTGCATTTCTTGCAGCACATGCATGCCATGTTGCACTTGCTGCCGCATGCAAGCAATGGGTTGCTGCTGCATTTGTTGTTGCACCTGCATGCCGGAAATGTAGCCGCACGAGAATGCAGCTGCTGCATCACTGTTGCATCATTATTGCATCACCGTTGTTGTATTTCTTGATGCACCTGCATGCCCTACTGCACTTAATGCCGCATGCAAGAAATGCCATGTTGCACCATTGCTACTGCTTCTTACTGATGCAGATGCAGATGCTTGCTTATAATGATAATGATGATGCATGGCACGTACATTGCATTTTCGTTTATATCTAAATTGTTACAAGCGGCCTAGTCAAAATACCCTGACTCCATCCTCTTAATCATGATTTCCTTGCTTTTTGCCTCCAAATCTGGATCCCAAACATGCATGCAAGGCTGCGGGTTTTCGCGTCGTTGGCCTCCGCTGCGGCTTTCTCTTGCAACACTCTAGCGTTATCATCCTCTTGGTGCTGCTCGGAGGTATGTTGGCTGCCACCTCCTTGTGATGGGCTGCCGCCCATCATCTTAGTTGCAACATTCTCTAGCATGTCCAAAAATGCTTCTTGGTATGCCCGCGCTCCTGAGCTGCCAACTGCCGAGCTGCCAGATTTGCGGATCCGCTTCTTCACGTGCTCCGCATCCCCGCCGCAATCACTGTCCAGCATCTCCTCCTCCTCCGCCTGGAATCCACCCGCCTCCACCGCAATGTCATTAGGCAGTACCTTTGATACCATCTTCACCAAATCGGATGCACCCAAATAGAGCCACATGTAAACTGCCCCCGATCAACCCGCCGTTGCCCACCTGCACCAGCAGCACCATCAGCATCAGCAGCATGCAAAAAATCCAGCAAAAATAGCAGCTTGCAAGACCGGCAGAAGAGAATATAGCAACAGGAGCAAACAACATGAGCAACATAAGCAAGAAATAGCAGCAGAACATACCAGTGCCAATGTTGGCAAAGTTGTACTTGTCAGAGTCATGGTTGCCAGAGGCCTCGTAGTTTCTAATCCATGTTGTCAGATTAGTCTTAAACTTGGTCCAGCGGATGTACAAGTCGCCAGCTGAGTAAGCTTTCGCCGGCAGCTCCGCCGGGTTGGCATTCCTGCACTAGGGGTGGGATGCAACAACTCTATGGGGCTTAGGCTTGTAATCAGCTTTGTTGAATGTCTCTACAGTTATGTCCCACGGGTTCTTGCCAGTGTCCAACTCATGCCTCTCTTGCTTGTCGGTGATCATGCGGAAGGCATCGGCGTCCTCTGTCACATCATGGACGAGTCGCACCCAATTCTGGTATGACTAGCGCGACTCTCCAACGATAGAGCCGCCACGACTTGCACGGCGACGTCCACGGTCTACAGCGTCGCCACCGTCTACGCGCCCTATGCCTCGGCCCCTGCCGCGCCCGTCTCTGCCTCGCCCACGGCTTCCGCCGTCGCCGCCGTCAGCTGCCTCCCCATCACCGGCATTGTTGTTCACCGAAAGAAAGTCAGATTCTGGGTCTATGCTTTCCGTGGGGGCGTTCTCACTTGCAGTGGGGACGTCCTCGCCTGCTTGTTCGCTTGCGACGTCCTCGCCGCCGGCATCTCCGCATGCTTCGCCGACGCTGCCGTCCCCGCCATCACTAGCATTCAGCTCGTCGTCCTCTTCCCCTACGCCACCGTAATCCCATAGTTCGTTGCTCATCTTTGGTGTCGTGCGGGCGGGGCGGAAGTCGCTGCGCTTGGCTGGGCGGAGGAGGTGTCGCCAAGTGGGCTTTGGCGGAGGAGTGTTGCCGGGTGCGCTTTCCGGTACGGTTCCCGCGCGAATCCGGTATCCTTTACACATTGTATGATGACGGAATGATAATTTTATCATTCGCACTATATAGGACCACGGCTGCGATAATGATAATTGTCACCCAGAAAATTAAGGAATGATAACTATCATTCCTGTATAGGAAGGGGATAAGAAAAAGCATTGGAGGCCACCGAGCAAAAACAAGAGAAGGGGAAAAAACATCATCATCAATATCTTACTTCCATATACACTTCGTGATTCTAACGTCCGGGGTACTGATACGGTACTGTTTTCTTTTCGAATAACTCGCCCGGGTTATACACTCCTCCAAAAACGTCTAGACAAGACTTCGCACCTTTGCAAGAAAAAATGTAATCATGTCTAGATTTTATTGACAAATCTCCTGAAGTCCAAGGCAATGCTTTGGCGCCCAAGATTGAATGCGCCGACAGCAACGGGGGACGAATTCGAGCACTGCCGGGCTTGTGGACTTGGGGTTATCGCACCCGCACCCGTGCGACACGCTCTTTCAAACAATCGTTGTGTTGGTTAGACGAAAGCCGTGACAAGCGCACAACACTGCAATATGAACGATGATGCGACGGTCGCGCAAATACAATGCATAGGCGACGGAGGGAGGAGGTGTTGGGCAGGCCGTTGTGGGGGAAACGCACGAAATCGTGTATGTAGACTTACCACCGATATGCGCACAACCCAAGGGCAAGCCGCTTTCGGTCACAATGTCGAAACGATCAGAACTTACTCGCAGAATGTCAAAAACAATTGAACATGTACCAACGAATTTACTCTTGGGTTCAAACACATACAAACAAGGTTTTTGTGAATTATCATAATTTCCACAATATTCCGGCGAAGTTGAGCCGCAGCGCAAAGCAACACCCATCGAATTCGACTCACCTCATGAGGCAATTTGTGCTGGGTTTTTCGATATATGTTAACCAATGCTTCATTTCTACTGAATTAAAGGCCTAATTGCCGACGTGTGCCACACTTGAGGCGGGTGCGGCTAGCACAGCAAATACCAAAGTATTCCAAACTCCACCGTTAACGTGATGCGTCCCAAGCGGCCAAGCTGGACCTCGCCTCTCACCGAAGCCAATCGCCCCCGCATCTTTACGACGTACAGTGTTTATCCAAACTTGTGTCGTGTGGGTCTTTACTCGCTTGCCTTCCAAAAACACCACCCGTGCTTGCGGCATTAACTCCCGTGGTCCATTCACACACTCGCAAACCGCGAAACCTCGCGCACTCAACACGGCACCCCTAGCAAGTCCCCAAAAATATGGCTATGTGGAAAACCGAATAATATGCAGCCTCGTATGAGCGATTGAGCAATGCCCGAGCGTGAAGTGCATAACGACGTGTTTACTTATGACAATTTTCCGGGAATTTACGGGCTTAATGCGACAAACTCAACCGACAACACTCGCTTTAAGCTCAGGTTTATACATGCCGGATGGCGGCTAGCTGCTTGCTTCCCAGTTCTCCTACACTTGGGCGGTACCGGGGTGTCGTCGTGCTTGACGTGGTGAGAGGGGAGCGTGTTCTTGATTGGCTCATGCTTAACATTATGCATGTCCGGACTTTTGTGGAGAAGTGTAGTAGAACTGGCAGGTAAACGTGAACCGTTGCACTCTACGGTGGCGTTTTGCAAGCACGATTGCGTGCAGAAGTTCAAAGCAAATCCCAAACTCATTGTCGATCATGCTCCCGGCTAGGCGACGCTCGTGTGAGTGCACAACATACCATTGCACGATAACCGTACCGTATTGCGGATTTGCGGTAACCCTACATCAAGACATGTATCAAACTTTTACCAACTAAAGACCTTCCAATAACACGCAAACAAGATTGAATACATTCGTGGCGCTGACTCAAAAAGGTTTGCTCTACCCGTTCGGGCATCGGCCCATTCGAGTAATGCTACAAGGAGCAAGGCATTTCGAGACTACGATACAAGAACTGCAAATAAAGCAATATGACGGGGTCTTGGCGCCGTAATCGGAAAAACCCCCACTTCTTGTGAAATGAGTGGCGCCATGAAGGGGAGGGGGACAACGCCTAAAACTAATGCCGATATATAGTCAGGGGAGGTAGCGAATTGATGTACAAAATCCATAAATTGTGGGGCTAGTGTGCAAAAATTACGACGGTGTCATTCTCAACGTAAGCATTCAAGCAATATGCATTATGTAAATTCAAACACATCCCCGCTGCATGCATGGCAATGATGAAGAAACAGTTCACGTATGGTATGAATGTGGGCAAGACGACAAGCACTCTTGTTGTTGTCTATTTCTGAGTTACAAAAAGCACTACATGTACCATAAAAACGAGGACATAGTGTGGGGGGGGGGTGCAAGAGTGACAAGCAAGAGAGTCATAAAATCCAAAACAAGGCACAGGGAAGATGTTGTAAGTAATACCGTATACGTATTAGTTGCAAATAGCTATTGTAAGCTACTCTAGATATGATTAGTACATGTCTAGATCGGACATACCGATAAACTGTTTGACTCGGTACATAGCTGTCGCTAGGCTACATCTCTCACACTTCTGTTGTCCCGACACCACGCCTGTAGGCTTGTTGTCGCCGTAACTGTTCCGTTTGCGGGACTGTGACTGTAACTACGTTTGCGTAAGTTATCTTCCACACTAACTATGTTTGCATGGTTCAATAGGTTATGGGCCCCCGCCTCACGTCATTCACGCGCGACAACCTGGTTCGGCGAGCCACGATCGACAGCTCTCCCGTAGAAGGCAAGTATCTATAGACACCTAGTACTTTCACCTTGTAGTCGGCGGTATCGCCAGTATAAACTGCGACTTAAACCCGCCACCACCCCTCTTAAGTCAGCTACTCGACGGCGATAGCCAGCCACCCACACCGACGCACTCGTCGTGTGTGGACAGGGTGCACACAGGTCCAAGCTGGAGAACGGGGGGGCGCACTATCGGGTGAATACGCATCCACAGGTTGCACGCCAGCCGTAGCTTACCTTTTTATTTTAATATTATCTTAGCGACTCAGCCGCCAGCGCAGCGCTCCACCTGTCATGGCCTTGGCCTCGACTTGTGCCCCACACTGGGTGGAGGATATAGAAAAGGTGCTTTGAGACACCCCGGGGCTACAAGCCGAGGGGTCGGCGGGCATCAGGCCGTCTCTATGAAACCACTGTTAGGCACGAGTCCGGCTAGAGGTTTTTACCGATGCATGTTTTTGGTTCTGCTCTTTCTTTTTCGCCCTCTGTCGAAATGGCGCCGAAAACTCATTTTGCCGACTCTCCGCTTGTTTCGCCTCTTGATTCCCCTGACTCAGGCTCTCAGCAGAGCACTCTCGATCCCCCCCCGGATACTCTCGCGCTGCTCCTTGCGCAAATGGCGCGCATTACCGCTCGCCTCGACTCGCAGTCGGCCGAGGCTGTTGCTGTTGCTGCTGCGGGTGCTAGTCCGCACCCCCCTGTCGCTCAGCGCCGCCACGATTTTTCAGCTCGAACCCGTTCGGGACAGCCAAAAAAGTATCATGCCGTCACTGAAGACAATAAAAAGATCCAAAGTACTACTAAAGTACTACTGAACCACATAACGGGGATGGGTCGGCAGTTTGAATGAGCTACACCGACCGTCTTCGCTCCGGGCCTGGCCTCCCGATGAGCGATAGATTGGTGGACATAGGGCCCGTTGAACAACAGGCACCGTCCACCTCTCCCCAACCGAGCCTAGCTCACCCAGGTCAGTGGATCCGTAGCGACACCAGACGGTACAGACAGCAAGGCGCAGCTCCCAGAGTTTTGAATTTTATTTCCTCGACAGCTCTCGCGCCACCCACTTTGAAATCCGAACGTGTACCCACTCCAGTACTACGACGTGCCAAGAACAACCATCGCTTACAAAAACCCCCCTCCCGGGGGCGGCGCACCACACCGCGCCCCACCGAGCGTCCGGACGTTATCGTCCGCCGCCAACATCCTCCAAACCCAGGCCCCATCTGGTTTGGTCGTGTGCCGCCAACACACGCAACCCACTCGAAATCTGAAAACAACCCAACAAAACTCAACCCCACTACTCGAACCCCACTCGCCCACCATGTCCTCGTCCCTTGACCCTCTCCCCATTTACAAACATGTGCTCCTTCGGCCCCGTCCGGCGCACGCGACCTCCGGAGACGTCTCCAACCCCAGGACTCGTCTCGCGCGATACCCTCTCGCGCCTTTCATCACCGTGCCTCAACAAACCCCGGTAAGGTAGCACTTGGGCACCGCCTTGGACCCCTCCCATGGTCGAGGACTCCAGACATCTCTGGTCCTCGCGCCCCCCCGGTCAACTAAGAACCTCGGGCCGGCCGACGACCTCCCTTCCCGTATGATCGACTCCTACCTCCTCACATGCCAGTACTCCACCTCCCCCCCCCCACATCGCTAGCTTCTGGCTACACGGTATGTTCCTCCCGTACCCGACCCTACCCACCGATACAGTGACCTCGACTTGCTCGGTTGCCCACCGCTGGCTTCTCGAAAGCATCAACCGGATCACCGACCTCCCTCTCCGGGCAAGGAACTCGATAGGCCGGGAACTCGCCCACCACTCGCGCTGGACGGCGCGAACCACTAGAACCCCCCACCTCTCCTCCCGTCCGTATCACGATGCCACTCCCTTGCCAACATAACTTACATCGGGCTATCAAGAGATCAGGCTGGACATCCCCACCTCATGTATCACCACCGGTTTTCTATACTAGCTCACTTCACAGCAACGTGAACTCCACTCGATCGGTCCGACACCGCCCAACGCATCCCCCTCCCCCTCTACAAAGGAAACTGGAACAACAAGAAGTTCAGTTCCTTCGCGCAGCTTCGATTCCCCCAACCACAGTTCACCGGATCAAACTTCGCTCCCCCCTGTTCATTGACATATCCGGCCGAGAAGCGATCGCCCTCATACATGACCTCTTCACCTCGCACCTTTCGACCGAGCTCGCCCCCGCCGGCGCCACACACACGACAACACCTCTCTGCGAGATGGAAAACCTACTTGAATCGGTTCAATTCCTCCTCCTATTCGCGGACGCAATCCAGCCCGTGGAGGACCCCACCCCGATCGAAAGTGACCCCTCCTCCCTATAGATAAATATCCTCCACCTGCCCAATAACCCCATATTTTCACAATCAGGCCCTGTATCACTGAACATATTTCCTACCTCCCTTTACGAACCAGTACCCCCCAACCCCCATCTTCACAAAGTCACAATCACACCCCCCCCCCCCGTCATTGGACACGTCCCGGGCACCTCCTGGGCTCACACCTGCCTCACTACATTCCTCGTTCAGTCCCGCCAGACTCTCTCCCAGCCCTGCCCCAACGCTGACGGCGTCATTCCCAACACGCACTGGTTATACACACTGCTTCACCAAACAGCGCGGGAATTCTCAACATATCACGCCACCTCCCCCTCCACCCCACACACCCCTCTGGACCTCACACACCACACCTCCCTTCATAAATTCCCGGACGGCTCCTACTTCCGCTCCCACCCTTCACCCTCACCCATCATCAACACTAGCATCCAAATATCACTCACCACAGAAATGTATTGCATTCTCATCTCCACCAACGGCACAGCCACAATCCCCCTCCGCCACACCTTCATCCACAGAGGCACACACACCTAGTCCTCATGCACCCTCACCATCAACCCCCATCATTACTCCACCTTCGGCCGCGCCCGTCTCTCTGACCCCGCCTTCACTGCTACCCCTTCCCCCAGCCCCTCAATCTCACAAAACACAACGTCCTCTTCCGCAACTCCTCCACCCTCCTCCTCCAATGGGCTCACCACCTCCACTTAATTGACGTCTCCAGCCGTTGGCAAGCCGAGACAACCGACATCTCCATGATGAACGCCGATGACGACGCCCCCCTCGACCTCACCTCCCTCCCAGATATTCAGCTCTCCTCCACCACACACGCCCCCACCCCCACCCAATCGAACTCCTACCACCCCCCCACTCCGCTCGCCCCACTCCCCCCCCCTCACCACGTCACCCCCCCACACTCCTCTCCCGCCCTTCCCCACATCCCTC